>NW_024121184.1:531863-536624 GCF_016745375.1 Pimephales promelas
GTATTACATTTGAGTTACTTTCACCAAAATAACTAAGTAGAACTTAACTTTTGGGCTGTAACGATATGCAATATGAAACCGAAATCGTGATTTGCCACACGACTCAGATCCACGAACCTACAGAATCGCGACAAACCTCTTCCAACTCCCAGCATTATTCTCCTTACCGTCCAGATCCAATGCTGCCTTATCTTTAAATTAGGCTATTAGTATTATTTGAAGTTAACATTATAAAATACGTAGACCTACACCACAAAACTAGTTGAGGATAAATTATTTAAAATTGGGGAAGTCCAGCATTATGGACATGACATTTGCAGTCAAAACTTGAAATAAAAATTCTCAGAAAATACATGTATTGAAACGTATATAGGCTACTTCCTTAAAGGACTCCAGACATTAGACAAATATCAGTCTATGTTTTATTTTTAATATTAGGGAAAAGACACACATTCATGCGTGACAAAAAAAAATAGGAGGCAAAATAAATTTTTTGTAATTCTGTTAATTACACTGCGCAAATCGGATGAGGAAGGGTTGGCTCTCCAGTCTCCATAGAACTTAAAATATTCATTTTATTTTAGTTTTCGTGTTCGCATTTATGAGGAAAAAACAATGTTACAGACGCGACCGCTCTGAACTGGCACTAAAAGGCTGCTTTAAAACTTCCACATAGTCTGTTGCCTTTAAGAAGTAAAAGCAGACAATACACTGTACAACTGTAATACAAGCCTCACTGAACATGTAACGAGTAAAATATTACTGAAAATTGATTAGTAATGCCTTACACTACTGCGTTACAGCAAAAAGTAATATGTTACTGTAATGTATTACTTTTGTAATGCGTTACTCCCAACACTGGACATGGGCAAACACAAACAGTCCCATATAGGCTGCCTACATGGGCCCAAGGTAGTTCCCTCATAAGTAATCTCTATATGGGTTCTGAATGGGAAAAATATATGGGGCCCATTTTGATAAACCGCATGGGTCAGATATGGGCAAACACAAGCAGTCCCATATAGGCTGCCTACATGGGCCCAAGGTAGTTCCCTCATAAGTAATCTCTATATGGGTTCTGAATGGGAAAAACATATGGGGCCCACTTTGATAAACTGCATGGGTCAGACATGGGCAGTGTTGTGCAAGTTACTTTCAAACTGTAATACATTAGGTATTACTTGTTACTGTTATTTAAAAGTAATTCATTACCTTACAATATTACTGTCCCAGAATTGTAATGCGTTACATTACTCATGTATTACATTTGAGTTACTTTCACCAAAATAACTAAGTAGAACTTAACTTTTGGGCTGTAACGATATGCAATATGAAACCGAAATCGTGATTTGCCACACGACTCAGATCCACGAACCTACAGAATCGCGACAAACCTCTTCCAACTCCCAGCATTATTCTCCTTACCGTCCAGATCCAATGCTGCCTTATCTTTAAATTAGGCTATTAGTATTATTTGAAGTTAACATTATAAAATACGTAGACCTACACCACAAAACTAGTTGAGGATAAATTATTTAAAATTGGGGAAGTCCAGCATTATGGACATGACATTTGCAGTCAAAACTTGAAATAAAAATTCTCAGAAAATACATGTATTGAAACGTATATAGGCTACTTCCTTAAAGGACTCCAGACATTAGACAAATATCAGTCTATGTTTATTTTTAATATTAGGGAAAAGACACACATTCATGCGTGACAAAAAAAATAGGAGGCAAAATAAATTTTTTGTAATTCTGTTAATTACACTGCGCAAATCGGATGAGGAAGGGTTGGCTCTCCAGTCTCCATAGAACTTAAAATATTCATTTTATTTTAGTTTTCGTGTTCGCATTTATGAGGAAAAAACAATGTTACAGACGCGACCGCTCTGAACTGGCACTAAAAGGCTGCTTTAAAACTTCCACATAGTCTGTTGCCTTTAAGAAGTAAAAGCAGACAATACACTGTACAACTGTAATACAAGCCTCACTGAACATGTAACGAGTAAAATATTACTGAAAATTGATTAGTAATGCCTTACACTACTGCGTTACAGCAAAAAGTAATATGTTACTGTAATGTATTACTTTTGTAATGCGTTACTCCCAACACTGGACATGGGCAAACACAAACAGTCCCATATAGGCTGCCTACATGGGCCCAAGGTAGTTCCCTCATAAGTAATCTCTATATGGGTTCTGAATGTGAAAAATATATGGGGCCCATTTTGATAAACCGCATGGGTCAGATATGGGCAAACACAAGCAGTCCCATATAGGCTGCCTACATGGGCCCAAGGTAGTTCCCTCATAGGTAATCTCTATATGGGTTCTGAATGTGAAAAATATATGGGGCTCATTTTGATAAACCGTATGGGTCAGACATGGGCAAACACAAACAGTCCCATATAGGCTGCCTACATGGGCCCAAGGTAGTTCCCTCATAAGTAATCTCTATATGGGTTCTGAATGTGAAAAATATATGGGGCCCATTTTGATAAACCGCATGGGTCAGATATGGGCAAACACAAGCAGTCCCATATAGGCTGCCTACATGGGCTCAAGGTAGTTCCCTCATAAGTAATCTCTATATGGGTTCTGAATGTAAAAAATATATGGGGCCCATTTTGATAAACCGCATGGGTCAGATATGGGCAAACACAAGCAGTCCCATATAGGCTGCCTACATGGGCCCACAAGGTAGTTCCCTCATAAGTAATCTCTATATGGGTTCTGAATGTGAAAAATATATGGGGCCCATTTTGATAAACCGCATGGGTCAGACATGGGCAGACACAAACAGTCCCATATAGGCTGCCTACATGGGCCCACAAGGTAGTTCCCTCATAAGTAATCTCTATATGGGTTCTGAATGTGAAAAATATATGGGGCCCATTTTGATAAACCGCATGGGTCAGACATGGGCAAACACAAACAGTCCCATTTAGGCTGCCTACATGGGCCCAAGGTAGTTCCCTCATAGGTAATCTCTATTTGGGTTCTGAATGGGAAAAACATATGGGGCCCACTTTGATAAACCGCATGGGTCAGATATGGGCAAACACAAACAGTCCCATTTAGGCTGCCTACATGGGCCCAAGGTAGTTCCCTCATAGGTAATCTCTATATGGGTTCTGAATGTGAAAAATATATGGGGCCCATTTTGATAAACCGCATGGGTCAGACATGGGCAAACACAAACAGTCCCATAAAGGCTGCCTACATGGGCCCAAGGTAGTTCCCTCATAGGTAATCTCTATATGGGTTCTGAATGTGAAAAAATATGGGGCCCATTTTGATAAACCGCATGGGTCAGACATGGGCAAACACAAACATTCCCATAAGGCTGCCTACATGGGCCCAAGTAGTTTCCACATAAGTAATCTCTATATGGATCCTTAATGCGGAAATATATACTAATAATAATGTGAATATAATGAACTATGGAATAAATATAAATTGTGCATCTGTAAATGACTTCATAAACTATACACTTGTAAAAAAACATATCTGTGCAATCATTAAAACATTTATATAGAGTATATTTATGATTTACAGTATAATCCTTGTTAAAATACCACTAACAGTTGACCATATTTAGTAGTGAGGAAATTTCACAAATGGACCTATTCCACAGGTGGAAACCTATCATGGTACCACGCTTGAATTCACTGAGCTCCTGAAAGCAACCTATGTTTTTACACATGTTTGTAGAAGCACCTGCATACCTAGGTGCTTGATTTATATACAACTGTGGCCATGGAAGTGATTGAAACACCCCATTCAATAACTTGGATGGGTGTCCCAATACTGTTGGCAATAGTTATGGTATGTGGATAAGTATAGGCCACGGCTCTTCAAATCCAGTCCTGGAGTGTTGGCGTTCAGCAGATATTAGTTCCAACCCTAATCATTGACACTAATATTCAAACTCAAAGTGTCAACTTTTAGTGGTTTAATTTTGTTACTGCAAACTTCTGAGTTACTGCAATATGCTTATCTCAATATAGTTATACAAATGGTTCAAAAATATCCCGAAAATGTCACTGTACAATATGAAGAACGGGTTACAGAAGCTACTTATCTATCAAAATATTCTAATGACTTGAGATGGCTAGAATAAATCAACCCCTAGCATCAGCCAAATGCCCTTATTCAATGGAAATACTCAAGAGTTTTCTGGTCAGTCAGTTAGTGACAATGTAATTCTAGAGATTTTAAATATTGGGGTTAGGGTTAGGTTTTTGATTATTGAAAGAGACTCAGTCCAGATGATGAAATAGCCCAAGTAAAAAAAGTTAGAATGCCACATGCAGTGTTTGAAGGGAAAATCAAAACTAATTCAAAAAATCACATTTGCAGCGAGTACAGAATGCACAAATGTACATTTTAATGCTAACACAGTTGAATTTTTATCTGTTTGTTGAATCAATGTCATGTCTTTAAGAAATCCATAACATTTAAATTATTATATTTCTAATTATTAATTTCTAATTATTATTGTAGCATTTTATGATATTTTGATCAAAACACCACTTAAAAAATATAAATTTGTGTTGAAATAGAATCAGTATATTAATTAACAACAATAAAAGTAATGGATATAATTTCAATCTCAACAAGTGCAGAATAAACTTTTTTTGCTTTGTTGCGATTTTGTTTGGTTTACAATTTTGTGTGTGTGCCTAAGTTTAGCTTGCAGGATTACATTTTTATTCACACACTTTCATAAAAAAGTAATCAAATAATATAGCCTACA
>NW_024121184.1:537124-544624 GCF_016745375.1 Pimephales promelas
AAGTGAAGGAGGTGGTGGGCATAGATAGATAGATAGATAGATAGATAGATAGATAGATAGATAGATAGATAGATAGATAGATAGATAGAGTCCTTCCTAGTGAAGGGGGTGGTGGTAGGCATAGATAGATAGGCAGACAGACAAACACAGAAACAAACGCTGGCTCCGGCTCAGGAACAGACAGTGGTTCTGGCACAAGAACAGACACTGGTTCCGCCTCAAGAACAGACACTGGTTCCGGCTCAGGAACAGACACTGTTTCCGGCTCAGGAACAGACACTGTTTCCGGCTCCGGCTCAGGAACAGACAATGGTTCGGGTTCCGGCTCAGGAACAGACACTGGTTCAGGTTCCGGCTCAGGAACAGACACTGGTTCAGGTTCCGGCTCAGGAACAGACACTGGCTCCGGAACAGACACTGATAGAGAGATAGATAGATAGGTGGCAGGTAAGTATATAGAAAGTTTTGTAGTCCAAGTTAAGGAGGTAGGCATAGATAGAGACAGACAGGAGGTAGGCATAGATAGAGACAGACAGGCAGCTTATTATAGGTATATAGAGTCCTTCGAAGTGAAGGAGGTGGTGGTGGGCATAGATAGACAGACAGCTTATGATAGATACATAGATAGATGGATAGATGGATAGATAGAGTCCTTGCTAGTGAAGGGGGTGGTGGTGGGCATAGATAGATAGATTGACAGACAGAGACCTTATTATAGGTTATAGGTAGGCAGATAGATAGATAGATAGATAGATAGATAGATAGATAGATAGATAGATAGATAGATAGATAGATAGATAGATAGATAGATAGAGTCCTTCAAAGTGAAGGAGGTGGTGGTGGGCATAGATAGATAGATAGAATAGATAGATAGATAGATAGATAGATAGATAGATAGATAGATAGATAGATAGATAGATAGATAGATAGATAGATAGATAGATAGATAGAGTCCTTCCTAGTGAAGGGGGTGGTGGTAGGCATAGATAGATAGGCAGACAGACAAACACAGAAACAAACGCTGGCTCCGGCTCAGGAACAGACTGTGGTTCTGGCACAAGAACAGACACTGGTTCCGCCTCAAGAACAGACACTGGTTCCGGCTCAGGAACAGACACTGTTTCCGGCTCAGGAACAGACAATGGTTCAGGTTCCGGCTCAGGAACAGACACTGGTTCAGGTTCCGGCTCAGGAACAACACTGCTCCGGACAGACACTGATGAAGAATAGATAGATAGTGGCAGGTAAGTAATAGAAAGTTGTAGTCCAAGTTAAGGAGGTAGGCATAGATAGAGACAGACAGGAGGTAGGCATAGATAGAGACAGACAGGCAGCTTATTATAGGTTATATGAGTCCTTCGAAGTGAAGGAGGTGGTGGTGGGCATAGATAGACAGACAGCTTATGATAGATACATAGATAGATGGATAGATGGATAGATAGAGTCCTTGCTAGTGAAGGGGTGGTGGTGGGCATAGATAGATAGATTGACAGACAGAGACCTTATTATAGGTTATAAGTAGGCAGATAGATAGATAGATAAAGATAGATAGATAGATAGATAGATAGATTAGATAGATAGATAGAAGATAGATAGATAGATAGAAGATAGATAGATAGAGTCCTTCAAAAGTGAAGGAGGTGGTGGTGGGCATAGATAGATAGATAGATAGATAGATAGATAGATAGATAGATAGATAGATAGATAGATAGATAGATAGATAGATAGATAGATAGATAGATAGATAGATAGATAGATAGATAGAGTCCTTCAAAGTGAAGGAGGTGGTGGTGGGCATAGATAGATAGATAGATAGAGAGAGAGTGGAGCAGCCACTGATCAGCCACTCTAAAGATGAGCTCCTGAAAAATTATAAAAGAATGAACCAAAGAATGAGACAGAGAGTGAGATAACGACAACAAACAAGAAAAAACAACAGAAGAACAACTTGGACTCGGGTAAAGACTATTTTTTTTTCTATAAAATACATTTTAATACAAGAAAGAAGACTTGAACCTGTGGGTTAGCATCCAGCCTCTGAGTCTCCACTCTAACAGCTAACTGGAGTTTTCCCTCCAAAACCTGAAAGGCTTTCTTAAAGGAACTACAGCTGAAAAACTTCTGATATTCAGTTACTAAACAGAGAGATTAGCTTCATCTGGCAAAAATCTTAAACAAAAACTGTACATTTTAATCTATTAGAGTAAAATCTCTCATTATTACAAGCTAAAAGCTAAGTTAGCTGCAGTCTTGGCTCAGTGCCCAGCCCGATCACCATGGCAACCCTGGCGCAGACAGAGTGCACGGGGGAGGTGCTTTACCCGGAGAAGTGCAGAAGTGTACAGGCCAGAAAAAAACACAAAGAGAAAACTCTCAGAGACAACCCTGATCTTCTGTATGCGGACTACATTCAACTTAATGGGAGAAGAATCAAGAACAACCTCATCTTCTACACCACTTTGATAACTGCATGGAAATCAGCCATCTGTGAGGAATTCAAGAACATTTTTAAAGAAGGAATTGGTCGAGGTGGAAGATTAACTATATGCAAAGATGAAATGCTTGACACAGACAACCCAATACTCACCATAACCTACTATACTAAAGGCACCTTCCTTCTGCAAGGCAATGAGGCAAGCCTGAACTCATTCGAGGAGATCTTCCCCCGGCTAAAGGCCAGAGTAGAGGAAGAGAGAGACGAACCTCATGCAAACAGCACAGACTCTGAGGAGGAAGGCCCAGTGATTCTTTCACCTGCACCGTCAGACCGGCGACTGAGAGACAGTTTAGCTCTACTGGAACTGGACTTCGCTGAATTCAGGGAACACACTCAAGTCAAACTTTCAGACACATGCAACACAAACAGTTCCATCCAAGCGCTCAAAGATGAGCTCAGACAGCTAAAGAAAGACACCAACTCCACCATCACTGAACTCAACAGAGCTCTCAGGGAACTGCAAGGAGAAAACCAAACTCTCCGCGTACAGATGCGCAAGCTAGAGGAGGACAACGAGAGAAAAGAAGAGAGCTTCTCCAGACAGCTGCAAGTAATGAGAGAGCAGTTACAGAAAAACACAGAAGACAACACACGTCACTACAGTACAGCTCCTACTACAGACTACACAAACACAGACAGTGAGCCTGCCACAAACACACAGACACCTGCAGAAACACAACCCCCCCCTGCCCCCCCTCCAGAACCTGATCCAGATATTCTCCTCCTCATGGACTCTAATGGGAAGTTCTTAGACCCACAGAAACTTTTTCCACATCAGAAAGTCTCTGCCAAACGATGCAGCACAACTGGCCACGCCCACCAGATCATCAGAGACTTCCCAGGACAGCCCTCATGTGTCATAATCCACACTGGGACCAATGACCTCCACTCGCTGCGCAACAACACTGCGGATGCTGTCAGGAAAATGGCAGAAACCACCAGCAAAAAATTCCCAGAATCCCGGATTGTTATCTCCACACTTCTCCCACGACATGACACACCACCACACATTATCCACAACATCAACACTGAAATTTCCCGCAGATGTTCTTCACTTCCAAACGTGCACCTGGTCCACCACCACCACATCGGCCTCCACCACCTGTACGACGGACTCCACCTGCACAGAGATGCAGTGCGCACTTTTGCAAGGGCCCTTAAAGATGCAGCCTTGGGCCGCACCCCAACACCACCGAGACATCTGCTACCGACTCCAGAACACTACCGGCCAATTCAACCCTACATGCCCAGACACACCCCCCGACCCCGATGAGGAGAGACGTCAGCTGGACAAACATCCCACATCCTCCACCACGTTCACACCCACCTATGGATCACTACACACCTGTAAACCTGCAGTCACCAACTCCACGTTCACCTGCTGGCCATCAAGTCCCCATTAGGAAGAAGAAACCAACCCCCTCCACACACACAGAGAAATCCCCCCACCCAAGAGCACAGAGCTACGCTGAAGCTTTAGCCCGGCCTCCTGCTCCACCCACCACCTCCACCTCCACACCTGCCAGCGAACTGAGCCAGATCAGAGAGATGCTGCAAACACTGTGCAACCAGCTGCTGAACAGATAAGAACACACAGTTCTCTACTAGAGAGGAAAAAAAAAAAAAAAAAATGTGTATGTATGTATATATATGTATATATATATATATATATATATATATATATATATATACGTATAATTTTGCACTAATGTAAATTGTTTACCATGTATATTTTCACAGGTAACCTACTTTAAATTATCTTCTCTCTGTCTCACTAAATAGGTTTATCTTTTAGAATACGAATGCGTTCATTTCAAATAAGTTGCTGGAATATTCAGGGTCTTCACTCTTCAACGTTTGGTTCTAAAAGTACAGACCCAGAATTTCTAAAACATATAAAAGATGTTGACATCATAATCCTCACTGAAACCTGGTGTCGAAATGATGCGCTTACCTACTGTCCCTCAGGCTACTATGAAGTGATTGTCCCCTCAGTCAAAATAAGTACAGTCCACCGTGGACGAGACTCGGGGGAGTTCTGGTGTGGTACAGGGAGGATCTGGCCAAACACATTTCAACAGTCTCAGTTGGAAAATTTCATTGCTGGTTAAAAATAAACCAAATTGGCATTTCTACTAAAGAAATATATCTCTGCGCCATCTACATTCCCCCAGCGGATTCCCCTTACCATGAGGAGGAATACCTCAACAACATCCACACAGAAATCAGCCATTTCCAGGCCCAGGGAAATGTGCTGCTGTGTGGAGACTTCAATGCAAGAACTGGATCTGAACCTGATGACATAGATCCAAAGGGTGATGAGTATGTCTTTGGCCAGGACCCCCCGAGTATCACAGGAAAACTTCCACCGAGAAACAACCTAGACCAGACAGTAAATAAAACTGGTAGAGAGCTGGTGCAGCTCTGCCGAGACTCAGGCCTGTACATACTCAACGGCAGGATCCGAGGGGACTCTTTAGGGAGGTTCACGTGTTGTTCAGGTCTTGGAGCTAGTGTAGTTGACTACGCCATCACTGACATGGACCCATCCTCCTTCAATGCATTCACTGTCAAACAGCAAACTCCGCTTTCTGACCATAACCAAACTAACATTTATATCAAAACGCGTCACACACCAGAACAAAACAGACTGGAAACCTGCCGAATGTATCAGGTCCAGCACAGATACAAATGGGCTCCGGACAGCACAGAAAAGTTTGTCCAAGCCCTCAGTTCTGAAGAACTAAAAAATCAAATAAATACATTTATTACTAAGAAATTCGAAACAACTAAAGATGGTGTTAATTCGGCTACAAATGAAATCAATAACATATTTAATAAAGCAGCACAGAAAAGTGAATTGAAAAAGAAAGGCAAAAAATACACAAAAAATACTCCAAAAGATGAAAAATGGTTTGACTCAGACTGCAAAACATTGAGAAAACAACTTAGAAAATTATCAAATCTGAAACATAAAGAACCAAACAACACTGACTTAAGAACTGAATACTTTTCAAAACTAAAAATATATAAAGACACAATTAGAGTGAAGAAGCAACACCATCTGACCAAAAGTATAGAAGAATTAGAACACTCAATAAATCAGAATCAGTTCTGGGATATGTGGAATAATCTGAGCACCGCTAAACCACAAGACCTACCAATACAAGATGGAGAAATTTGGACAAATCATTTTGAAAACTTATACAGAGAAATCCCATCAAAACAACTCAATGACAATTATAATCGGATCAAACTAAATCTACAAACTTATGAAGAGACAATTAAAAATAATCAAAATCCACTTGACTTCCCAATTACACAGGAAGAATTGGCAAACAAACTCAAAAGCCTAAAAGGAAATAAATCTTGTGGTCCTGACAGCATTCTAGGTGAGATGCTGAAACACAGCACACCGGAGCTGCAGGCGGCGCTGCTCAAACTGTTCAACATCGTACTCCGTTCAGGCTGTTTTCCTGACATCTGGAGCCAAGGACTTATTACCCCAATTCACAAGAGTGGAAATAAATTAGACCCTAATAATTTCAGAGGCATTTGTGTGAGCAGTAATCTGGGGAAGTTATTTAGCAGTATTTTAAACAATAGAATTGTAAGCTTCCTTAACGAACACAATGTCCTGAGCCCGAGTCAGATTGGCTTCATTCCAAAACACAGAACTACTGACCACATTTACACCCTACACACCCTAATCAATAAACACGTAAAACAGACCAAAAACGGAAAAATATTTGCATGCTTTGTCGATTTCAAAAAAGCATTTGATTCTATTTGGCACAACGGATTATATTACAAACTTTTACAAAGCGGTGTAGGGGGTAAAGTCTATGACATTATAAAATCAATGTATTCGAACAACAAATGTGCAATTCGAATTGGCAACAAACATACAAAATTCTTTACCCAAAAGAGAGGAGTGCGGCAGGGCTGTAGCCTGAGTCCAACGCTGTTCAACATCTACATTAATGAACTAGCGGTGCAGTTGGAGCAGTCTACAGGCCCTGGACTCACCCTACAGGACAGGAGCATCAAGCTCTTGCTGTACGCAGACGACCTGGTGCTGCTGTCACCCACTGCACAGGGACTACAGCAGCACCTGGACCTGCTGCACAACTACTGCCAGAACTGGGCCCTGGCAGTCAACCTCAAAAAGACCAACATTATGGTCTTTCAGAAGAAGCCCAGATGTCAGGAACACAGATACCAGTTCAGTCTAGGCAGCACCGGCCTAGAGCACACGATGCAGTACACTTACCTCGGCCTGGTCATCACTGCATCGGGGAGTTTCAGTCTGGCAGTGAATGCTCTTAAAGATAAAGCTCGCAGAGCTCTATACGCCATTAAGAAGAAATTCCAAAACTCTGAATTACCGATTCCAATCTGGTGTAAAATCTTTGATAGTGTGATTCAGCCCATTGCGCTGTATGGAAGTGAGGTGTGGGGTCCACTCAGTGATCAGAGCTACACTAGATGGGACAGACATCCAACAGAAGCCCTACACACAGAATTCTGCAAAATGATACTAAAACTACAAAGGAAAACACCCAATAATGCGTGTAGGGCAGAATTAGGCCGATTCCCATTGATTATTAATATGCAAAAAAGATCCCTCAAATTCTGGATGCATCTAAAATCAAGTCCCACAGAATCGCTACATTTTAAAGCATTACAGACCCAAGAACTGAACCCCGAAAAGAGTCTTCTCAGTCAGCTGGTCCTGAGACTCACTAACTCGACTAACCTTACTAACACTCACCAGTCTCAGACCAGCACTGCTCCTCACACACACATCAGAATAAACCAAATTACTAAACAGTCTAAAAATACATATCTGGAACATTGGGATCAGGAAACCAAAACACAAAGTAAACTACAATTCTATCGAAATCTGAAATCAAATTATGAAATGGAGGAATATCTCCAGAGTGTGAGAGACACAAAGCAGAGACAGATCCTGAGCAAGTACAGGCTGAGTGAACACAGTC
>NW_024121184.1:549624-550734 GCF_016745375.1 Pimephales promelas
AAAAAATGCTTTCATTAAAACATAGTCACTGATATGTAAACTAAACAAATGTAAAATATAAACGACATAATAACTTTCAATAAGAGACATAACCCCATTCTACTAAATTCATGTTTACATAATTCCCCATGTCCTGAAATCATTGTATGCTATTATAAAGTTTATATTACGTTTTTTTGCTCATACAGACAATCAAATAAACCAGAAAATAAATAAACATTAAATTTGAAAGAGCTATGCAATCTAATTGTAATCTAATAATATAAACGTACTACACAGTAATATGTTTTACTTCATATTTAATTTAATATCAAGTATTTAGGATTTTTTTATATTAGAAATACCAGTCCACCTCCTGCCGGTAACCTCATGTCTGCCAGTCTGTATTGACCAATCAGCATCCAGGATCAGCATGGAGAACTCACCCACAACCAGCCTGTGTGTGTCGAAGGGGTCCCAGCAGAAGTCCGCCACACTGACGGTGTTCTGGATGGTGGGCAGAGCGGTGTCGGGCAGTTTTCCAGGCTGGGACAGCTGCAGAAGACGACAGTAAGCTAATGTAAATCAATCTGAGATTTGGGGAACAAGCTCTGAATATAATAATGCACCTCGAACACAGCGATCTGCCCTCCAGCGATGGCGAGAGGCACCGCCACACGCTGCCCGTTGGCACAGAAGCCGTCACACTCCCCTGGTGTGGTCAGATGAAGCCCGCGCAGGTTGGTGATGTGCGTGTCCCGGTGCAAGACGGCCCCCTGGATGTGACGGAACTTCGAACTCGGGCCTGCAAATCACAAGCTATTTACTAATAGAGTTGGGCATTTACACAGCTAAAAGCATGACAATATTTAATACTTCTGTTCACAAGTTTGGGGAGAAAGTTTAATTGATCAGAAAATTTGAATGATTTCTGAATGATCATGTGACACTAAAGACTGGAGTGATGATGCTTTGATCACAGCACAGGAATAAATCACATTTTACAATATATTCACATAGAAAACAGTTTCTGTTTGTCCGGTTGGCGAATGTTAATGTATAACGTAGAGTAACAGACTAACGGAGCCGGTCCAGGACTGACCGAGCATGTTCTGGATGGCGCGGGAGCTC
>NW_024121184.1:559005-572950 GCF_016745375.1 Pimephales promelas
TCAAATCCTGTCTCCTCCTCCGCCTCCTCCTGTCAGCTCTTCCGCCACACACAACTGTGTCGGCTTTTCGATGCCGACCTTGGATTCAGGAAACGGTGATTAATTATTTTGCACGCACTTCACTCCAAACGCAGTCTTCAATTCAAAAGTTTTATTTCTAACACATTTCTAAATTAAGTTTATAACTTCAACAAACGAAAAATCCAAACCAAGTTAGCGAAGTGGTCAAAAAACTGTGAAAAACCACCCTTTCCAAAACCAAACATCTGTTCTTTCATGTCACTCCCCTTCCGCCACACACAATAACATATCTCTCTTCCTCACCCGACAGGTGCCTGATAAATAAATAAATACATACATAAATACAAATATAAATATACCAAATAATAATAATAATAATAATAATAATAATTAATAAACAAATACATGAATTATATTAAATAAACTCCAATGAAATACTTATAGAAAAACGGCTACAACATTCCAGCCCCTAATTCTTGGTTTCAAAATTACAAAAAATATTTCAGTAGCCGTACCAGACATAAAGAACATTTCACATTTCAAGTCCATATTGTTGATGGGATTAAATTGTCCAAAAAAGGTCCTTTAAATGTTCAAAAAGTTCTTTCAAAAGGTCTTCACAAAAATAGGTGTTATGCACATGTATGGTGTGTATGTAGATTTATCAGTATATATGAGTCAGTATAAGTGTAGAGTCAAAAGTTGGAGTCAAACATCTGACTCTAGAGTTCAGCAAGCTGCTTCCATTAACAGACATAGCTTATTGATAGGTCTTTCTAGTTCACTTGTTTGAGTCTTCAAGTGTACACGACGAACAAATCCTTTGGAATCAGCCAACGTTTTTATAATGCGCCCCAGTGGCCAAGAGTTTCTAGGTGCCGTTTCATCAACTACAAGCACGAGATCTCCGATGCTGAAGTTTCGACGTGGTTTATTCCATTTCTGGCGTTGCTGCATTATAGGAAGGTATTCTTTCACCCATCTCTTCCAAATAAGTCAGCTAAGTATTGAACTTGTTTTCCAGCGTCTTCGAATATACAAGTCTTCTTTCTAAACAAACCAGATGGTAAAACCGGTTTTGCTTTAAGCTGTATGATGTGATTGGGTGTCAACGCTTCAAGGTCTTCTGGATCATCTGAAGATGGAGTGATCGGACGGTCATTCAGTATTGCTTCTATTTCACATAAAAACAGTGTGCAATGCTTCATCGTCCAGCATCTGTTGTTTCACTACTGAGTAAAGCACTTTCTTGACTTGCTGGATTAAGCGCTCCCAAACACCGCCATGATGGGCACCATGAGGGGGGTTAAAAGTCCATTTTATGCCGCTGTTGCTAATTGATTTTTGAATCTTACTTTGATTTAACTCTTTCAAAGCATTTTTTAGTTCCCGATTTGCACTGACAAAATTGGTACCATTGTCTGAGCGAATTTCCTTCACTTGCCCTCTTCGACATAAGAATCTTCTGATCGCATTAATACAAGAGTCTGTATCCATAGTATGGGCCATTTCAAGGTGAACTGCTCGACATGTCAAACATGTAAATATAACACCATACCTTTTAACAGTGCCCCTTCCTCGCTTGGTTTCGATAGGGCCGAAATAATCCATACCAACGTATGTAAATGGAGGATGGTCCACTGAAACTCTGTCAGCAGGTAGATCGGACATTTTTTGTTCACCTGGCCTTTGTCCCTTTCGCTGACAAATCACACATTCTTTGATAATTTCCTAGAAGCGGAGTTAGCATGAGGAATCCAGTAATGCCGACGAAGAGTTGAAAGCATGTGGTTTCTTCCTCTATGCCCTACTTTTTCATGTACATGTCGTAGAATGAGTTTTGAAACATGGCATGATTTTGGTAAAAGGATAGGATGTTTGATCTCTTCTGGCAAAGCTGACTTGCTTAACCTGCCACCCACTCTCAACAACCCTTCAACAATCTCTGGGTCCAGCTTATACAAATGACTGGATCTTTTTTGAATGCCTCTTTTTAAAGCAGAAATTTCTTCATTGAAATGTTCTTTCTGCACAAACGATACAATGGCCTTTTCTGCTGAAATCAGATCTTCAACACAAAGCATTGGACTTAGATTCTCAGGTAACTTTGACTGTTTTCTGTTTTCAGAGTTGGTTCTGCATTTTTTCTCCTTCACTTTCCATTTCAGAACTTCAAGAAACTTACGAATCCATGCTACCGCTCTTTTCAGATTAGTCCAGTCCGAGAAGTAATTCAAGAGCTGACTTGTTGGAGGTTCTTTTTGATCAGTTACAGTAATACAAGCACAGATATTTTCTTTCACTTCTGGATCTTTATCCAAAATTAAGCTCACCTCCTCCTTTGCTTCAGGCCATTGCGATGATGACTTTAAGAGAAAGTCAGGTCCATTGATCCAAGCTTGAGATCGAAGAAATTCTTCCGTTTTCATCCCTCTTGATGCTGCATCTGCAGGATTTAGCTTAGAGCAGATGTACTTCCACTGAGAGGTCTTTGAATGGGTGTGAATAAAGGAGATTCTGTTTGCTACGTAAGTTTTGAATCTTTTCGTTGTGTTGGCTATGTATTTCAGTACAGTGGTACTGTCTGACCAAAAGAAAGAGTCATCCAGATGAAACTGAAACTGCAATTCAGCTTTCAACATCCTGTCTAAGCGTACAGCTAGGACGGCGGCTGCCAATTCCAGTCTTGGTATTGTTGTTTGTTTAAGCGGCGCTACTTTGGCCTTTCCTAAAGCAAATGCTACATTGACTTCTCCTTTGTCATTTAAAAGCCTTAGATATGACACAGCTCCGTACCCAACTTCACTTGCATCTGAAAAGCTGTGCAACTGTGCAGATGCTATGCTGCCGAAATCTTTGCATGTAAAGCATCTGCTCACGCTAAAGGTGTTTAGAGGAATCAACTCGTCAAGCCATCTTTGCCACCTTAGAGCAATATTCAAAGGGACCTTCTCATCCCAAGGAAGCTTGATCCTACACAGATTCTGCAGGATTATTTTAGAAGAAAGAATGATGGGCGACAAAACCCTAAAGGGTCATAAATTGAACTCACAATGGATAAAATACCACGTCTTGTTGTTGAATGTTGTTTGATCGCCATATTGAAAGTGAACGCATCCTTTTCTACATCCCATTGAACTCCCAAAGCTTGCTCCATGGGAAGCTGGTCTTTACTGAGGTCCAGTGTCTTCACTGCCTTGGCTCGGTTTTCTTGAGGAATTACACTGAGAATGGAACGGTCATTGCAGATCCATTTGTTAAGCCGAAAACCTCCCTTTCCACACACTTCTGTTAGTTGATCATACAGAGATAAAGCTTGGTCCACTGTATTTACAGCTTTTAAACAATCATCGACATAGAAATTCTGCCTGATGGTGTTAATTACATCTTCTGCATAATGTTTTTGGTTATCGTCAGCTGTCTTTAGCAAGGCGAAGGTTGCACAGCTTGGTGATGATACTGCACCAAATATATGAACAACCATTCTGTACTCTTCGAGGTCCTTTGTAATGTCTCCATCTGGCCACCAAAGAAAACGCTGAAAATTCACATCTTCTTTGGCCACTCTAACCTGGTGGAACATCCCTTCAATATCAGTCATAAAAGCAATAGGACCCTGACGAAACCTAAGTAGAACTCCCACCAGATTATTTGTCAAGTCTGGGCCTTGCAACAGCTCTTTATTCAAGGAAGTTCCACCAAATGTTGACGCACAGTCGAATACCACACGCAACTTTTTTTTGCGTGGGTGCTTAACTCCATGGTGTGGTATATACCACAGCTTTCCATTTGCTAGCTCCAGCTGATCACTTGGTACAATCTCTGCATACCCCTTTGCAATCACATCATCCATAAACTCCTTGTATTCAGCAAAGAACGTTGCGTCTCTTTTGAACCTTTTTAACAAGTGCTGTGCTCGTTGCTGTGCCATGCTCTTGTTGTTCGGCATTTTTACATTGATCTCACGAAAAGGCAAGTTTAAATAATAATGTCCATCTTTGAGTTCTGCAGTCTTTGAGATCGTGTCCATGAATTGCCGATCCTCTACTGACATTTCTGTCTTCTCATCGTACTGCTGTTCGATAAAATCTTGATTATACTGCTTGATCAACAGGTCCTCCAAATTTTCAATGGACACTCTATTTACTTGCATTTCAGGGGCATGATCCTGAACACCAGCCATACCATGATTAAGCGGACCGTTAACGACCCAACCAAGGAGCGTTTTCACAGCATAGGGTCCACTACCTTCACTGTTGACTACTCTCCATGGTTCCAGTGCCTTTGGAACATTGACACCTATTAGCAGCCCAATGCTAGCATTTATTGGCGTCAAATCAACATCCCTCAGGTAAGACCACTTTTTTATGTCCTCTTCTTTAGGAATGTTGTCTTTTGTGACTGGGATTGATTTCTGAGTGTATACATCAGGTAATTCTAGGAAATCATTTTCCTTTAGAGCAGCCACCTCTAATCCAGAAACTCTGTAACTGTTAACAAGCTTTTCCTGACCCATAGTTTTTAAAAGTATTTTCATTTTTCTTCCTGCAGCATTTAATTGAACCATCAACTCTTCTGTGCAAAATGTTGCGGAACTACCGGGATCAAGGAACGCATACGTCTGCACAACTTTGGTTCCCTTACTCAATTTCACATTAACAGGGACAATAGATAGAGCACAATCATTTGAACCAGCCCCAATATACATCCCCTCTTTCAAGGAAACCAATGCACTTGACATTTGATCTTTTGAGAAGACTTTAAGAGCTTGGTCTTTTCTTTGATTTTCCTTACTCTCGATATGTAGAATGGTTGGGTGACGTTGGTGACAAATCTGACAACTCTTACGGTTCTGGCAGACTTTGCTCATATGCCCATGTCCCAAACATCCAAAGCACAAACCTTTGGCCTTTAGGTATTCCACCTTTTCTTTGTTAGGTTTACCTTTGAATACATCGCAGACTTCCATTATGTGGTCTTTGCCACAAAACATGCATGGCTTTTCCATTGCATTTGAGGCAATATGACTTACTTTTAGTTTGTCGTTCATCTTTTCTGCTACTGTGGTAACAGTGGTAGCAAAACTGCTGCCTCTGCTGGCAGAATTGAAACTGGGCTTAGCAGTTGCTTTGGCTTTAGGGATTACCCTTCTGTCTGTTAGGCTTTGTATGTCACCAAATACAGGATCCAATGCAGCTCGTGTTTCTTTTTCAATGAATTCAAGAAGATCTTTAAACTCCACTTTCTTCTTGTGATTATCCTGTATACTGCAAGCAATTGTTCTCCATTTGTCGCGAAGCTTGAAAGGCAGTTTGGAAACAATTGTTCTCAAGTTGGCTGAATTTTCCAGCTCATCCACAAAATTAACTTCTTGCATAGTGTTGAAACATCCACGAAGAAAGAGTGCATATGATCGCAGTGCTGGTCCATCCTCTGCTCGTAAAGCAGTCCAATTCAATGCCTTTTCCATGAAAGCAGATGCGATCTTTATACTGTTACCAAAATTCCATTCAAGTTGCTGCTTTGCTTCCGTATACCCTCTTACAGGATCCATGTGCATGTAACTGAGAACCAAATTTTTGGGTTGTCCAACTGTAAATTGTTCCAAGTAATAGAGTCTGTCTTGCATACTCTCAGTCTTGCTTTCAATACCCTGCTCGAATGCTTTAATGAAGGATCTGAACTGTAGAGGATCTCCTCCGAACACAGGAATTTCCCTCGTTGGAAGAAGGGTTGATTGCTGTTGCTTTATCAACAAAGATGTTAATTCATTTTGTTTCTTCAAAACATCTGCAAGAGTTGTATTGTTTAAAGTTGACACATCCCTTTTATGTCTCTGATTTGCTTCATGGCTTGGCTGTTGATTAACAGTTGGAGTCGATGTACACCTTTTTGCTTTTTTATCTTGACTTGTTTGAACCTTTGGTGTTCTTGCAGGTACAATATATTCAGTTGATGGATAAGTACTGCTTGTGTCAGCCTTTGCACTTCTTTTTGTGCTTTTCGAGCTCATTTTTTCGAGAAGTGATTCCGATTTTAGGAAAACATTTACCTTTGCATCTGCTGCAGCCATTTCAGATTCCAAAGCAAGCCTTTCTTTTTTAGCCATTAATTTAGCCTCCTCCAAATCTAAAATATGTTTTTGTTCCAAAGCTTGGGCTTTAGCTTTTAGTGCAGCACGTTCTGCTTCAGCTTGTAGAAAAGCAGCAGAAGCACTCGCTTTGCTTTTAGAAGAAACTCTAGATGATTTTTGGGAAGTATTTTTAGAGGATTTATCAGTGGCCTGAGAAAAGCTATCATTAGGCCCAACAGCACCTTCCAAGACATTCTCAATTGCACCTTTTGGATCTTCATCCATCCATGCTTCAATCCCATTCAGAAATTCCCTAAAGAGAATTAATTTCGGCTCATACCAGTCTGTGTGGTCAGCCTCCTTTTCTTCATCATTCAACAAACTTTGCACAGACACTTGCAATTCCATAAAATCCGCCAACACGGTGTTAAAGGTTTCCACATGTTTAGCAACAGATTCTTTATTCTCTCCGGCTTCAATCGCGGCATTTATTTCGTTTCGTTTTCTCGTCAAAGCTCCAAGCTTTCCTCTGCGGGATGCGAGCAACTTAAACAATTCCTTTTCTTCCATAATCGCTCTTTCAGCAACATCATCCATCCTCCATTAAGCACAAACTTCATTTCATTAAATCACTCTTCTGTAATGACTCAACAATATTCGTCGCATCCGCATTTTCTCTCAACGTTCCGTTTCCAAGATTCATAAGCGCGGCGGCTTAACGAATTAAAGTGTTCCACATGTACTTACGAAAAGCCACAATCCACTTTCCTTTCGCTCGTGGTGCAAACTCCAAATTCCTTCAAGTTTTTTGACTTAATTGTGTCGGCTTTTCGATGCCGACCTTGGATTCAGGAAACGGTGATTAATTATTTTGCACGCACTTCACTCCAAACGCAGTCTTCAATTCAAAAGTTTTATTTCTAACACATTTCTAAATTAAGTTTATAACTTCAACAAACGAAAAATCCAAACCAAGTTAGCGAAGTGGTCAAAAAACTGTGAAAAACCACCCTTTCCAAAACCAAACATCTGTTCTTTCATGTCACTTCCCCTTCCGCCCACACACAATAACATATCTCTCTTCCTCACCCGACAGGTGCCTGATAAATAAATAAATACATACATAAATACAAATATAAATATACCAAATAATAATAATAATAATATTAATAAACAAATACATGAATTATATTAAATAAACTCCAATGAAATACTTATAGAAAAACGGCTACAACACACACACACGTTCAAACCTGGAGCGGGCGGGCACAGTCAGTCAGAGTAGCCTACACAACACGGACAGGAGCTGGATTCACGGTGAGGCGGCGGCGACAGGTTAAAAGTAAAACTCGGGGGGCTCGGGAGAAAGAAGAGATGTGATATATGGACACATTTTGTTACAATGATAAACTAACTAATGATGGCTAACTTTCATAGCATTTAGTATCCAGGCTGGCTATGTTACGTTAGCTTCTTAGCACGTAGCGACCGTAGCCACTTGTTGATAGAATTGTATGTGAAGTTAAATTTATGCTAACTTAGATATGTTATACTGGCCGGGCAACTATAGTTTCAGTTAAATTTGATTAAAGCAGACAGACGCTTTAAAAAGATTTCATACGTTCTAGCAAGCTATGCCTTGTTTCACCTTAAATACTGTACCTTTATATACCATGTGAACTAGCTGGCAGGAAAGCACTTTTGTTGCATCAGTTGGAGTTTTTTTTTTTTTTCACAACATTGACCTCAAATCTATTTATTTTTTTATTCTATGTGAACTAGCTTTAAACAGCCAGCACTTGTGTTAAGTTCATAATACACTTTATTTTATTTATTTGTTTCCTTTGTCAGGTGTATTTTATTTGTTTTAATGCAAGCATTTGTGTTTGTGTCTTTGAACCTTAACAATGTTCAAAATAAATATGCAAATATTGTCAGAACATCTTGCATGTCTGCATGTGTTCCTTAAAATTGTGTTTATCAAAAAGATGAGAGAAAATGTTGAAAAGTGAAATAATTTTAGGAAATGTTAAATATTATCTGCTGACAAAAAAGTAAAAGGTTAAAATCATGTCCTGACTAAAACTAGACTAAAATGTTGACAGTTTTTTTTGACTAAAACTAAACGAATAAAATTATGTTTTCTTGGACTAAAATAAAGACTAAAATGCTCGACTTATAGTCGACTAAAACTAGACTAAATAAAAATGGGATGATGTCGACTAAATGTGATAAAAACTAACAAGCGATGCTGAAACTGGACTAAAACTGAAACTAAATTTAAAAATGGCTGGTAAAATTAACACTACTCATGACACCCCAAAAATGATTTCTGGAGGCAATTATATTCAGGCTGTATTGAAGCCCTGAACCGCATGGTGAAACTTATCTTGTTATTTCGAGATATTAAGTGAATGTATTCTGATATTGTGAAAAGTGCTATACAAATAAAATTGAATTGAATATTAAGTCGTTATTTCGACATTTCTTGTTATTTTGACATAAGATCTTCACATGCACACATCAAATCTGCATTAAGCCACATTAAGCTTTCTTATAATGGTTTTCTATGGGAGGAAAATGCATAACGTGTAATTAAACAAGTAGCGTTCATATTCTGGGCTTATCAGATTTTTTATACAGTACATAGTATAGCCTACTTTATTATGATTTTAGTATTATTAATAAATGCACGCACAATTATCTGTGAACTTGCTAAATGTTTCAGATGTTTTACTATACCCAAACAATTGCCTTTCAGCTATGTGTGCAAAATTCAGAATTAAATGTGCAGCAATTCGTACAAACAGAGTCTTTAGGCCTATATGTGTTGTAGCCATTAAATAGGCGCATTTAGTTTTAAATATTATCAATTTTTTTTCCATCTATGTTGATTATGAAAAGTGAACTGCATAAGTAAGATGGGATGCGCAATATGACCACTTCATTACGTTTAGTTTTGTAGAAAGCCTTTCTTTAAAATCTGTATCAAAAATATATCCGGCTGACATTAACCAATTCATTAACCAACTCATTAACCAATAACGTTTTGTAGATTTAAAAGAGTATTCGACTCAGTTTGTCATGATGGTCCACTGTACAAAATCCTACAAATTTGCATCGGCAGAAAAACGTTTGATATTAAAACATCTCTGTACAGCAACAGCTAAAGTGCAGTGAGAATCAGCAACACAGAACCGCGTTCTTCCAGCAGAGACGTGCAGTGTGTGTGTGTGTGTGTGTGTGGACCGAGAGCAGAGGATCTACAGCACAGAGCATGAGAAACACTTTCTGCTCTAAATATGCAAAAATAAGAGAAACTTTTCTGGCCAGATTTCTGTGAACTGAGTGACGCTCTTACTGGGAGAAGATGATAGTGTGGCTGCACTAGTGTGTGTTAGCTATTCACAACGCCAGAGACAGCAAATTCACTAGAGACACACTGCATTTAGGGACTCATTAGGATAGATTGTGTTTATTTATCCATCTATTTACTATATGACATGATCTATACATATATGTTTTGATGTTTTTTTTTATTATTATTTATATACAGTATAATATGTTGATGCTTTGACAACATTGTTACAGTCATGCTAATAAAGCTAATTTGAATTTAATTTAATTGAGAGGGTGAACGAGAGAGAGAGAGAGAGAGAGAGAGAGAGAGAGAGGGTGAATGAAAGAGAGAGAGAGAGAGAGAGAGAGAGACCGAGGGGAAGATCAACTTATATATATCCTGATCTGTGGCACGACTCTGACAAGTTAATGAACTTTCCCATGAAAACACTTTGTAAAATAAACGTATATTTGCTTGATCAATGATGCGTTGTAATTCCAAACATGATTAAACTATCATCATACCTGTTCTTTTCTCCAGTGTCGTTATGTAAACACCGATCATCACTGCATTCATCACTACTGTAAAGATCATCATCACTGTTCTTATGAATGACGGTGAACCTGAAAAAGACGAGAGTGTGAGAATGTTTTCATGAGAGAGAAATAAAGCTGATCAGGTTAAACTGAATAAACACTCAATGTGAAGATGATCAGAAAACAGAGAAACATCTGAACTCTGATCATCACGATTCAAATCTCTGAAGACTCAGATTCATCATTTCTACGGCAGATTAAACTCAGAGCATCAGAGAGTCAGAAACCAGTGACTGTTATTGACAGATTAATGAATACAGATTAATGAAACAAAAACAGCAAATCCATATACAGATTAATATTTATGAGCTGAACACCTGAAAACACAACAGATGTTTCAGTTCTTTAATAGTGATTGATCACATGACAAAAATCATAATAATAACAACTCAAACGCTCTTCTGAAACCGCAGCTGTGTGTGTGTGTGAGACCATGTGTATGTGTGTGTGTGTGTGTGTCAGAAGCCCATTATACTCAATCAAGCTTCCATTTTGTCTGTCTATATCTATCTATCTATCTATCTATCTATCTATCTATCTATCTATCTATCTATCTATCTATCTATCTATCTATCTATCTATCAATCAGAATAGCAGAATAGCTTAGCAACTGCATAACAACCACCCAGAATACCCTAGCAACACCCAAACATTCACCTACTATATACTGGAGCAGCGGGTCGAAGCTAAACTAGAAACCGGATGTGCTCTGACATCATCAACCACCGACTGCAGATCACAAACAGATTCACGTATGAACACAACGCATAACTCATGATGTAAATGCAGCCTATGAAAAATAAATAATATTGTCTTAGAAATATATATGTGTAACACAAGTAATGAAGTAGATGATTCTGTAAGTGTCATTGATTACAGGAATCGCAGATGAAACTTGTCATCAGTTTCAGTGAATTAGTTCAGATCCACTGTAACGTGTTTCTGTCATCACTGATGATCAGAACTGAGATATTAATACAGTTACACACAGATCAGATTCATCAAATACTCACAGTCGAGTCTATTATAGCATCTGTAAAACCATCTGTCATTGGTCATCATCATAAACACTGGTAAAATGACAACAATGATGAACCCTAAAAACAGGAGAGAAAGTATATTAATGTTTATTAATGTCTTGGTTATTAAAGACATCAACACATGTAAGATTACAGTAAATCATAATGAACATCAGATTCATGAATAATGAGTGTTTTAAAGTGACACTAATGTTCAAATATGTTGAATTATCAATAATATGAACCCAGATGAACAAATCATTATGAATATGAATCACCTGTTCCAGAAGATCCAAACGTGTAGAACAGGATCATGAATTGTAAAGTAGGCAGAATATCAAAGATCATATCAGCCACAAGGCCAAATATTTCAATTATCCGTCCAGTTTTGTTTCCAATCTCTGAAACTAAAACTACAGGAGAAACATTTACACTTATCAAGATATTATTTGATTCAGTTTTGAATAATGCAGGGATTAATTTAGATTTTAATGAACTAACAAAAACACATATGGATTTATATGCATGCACACATTTGAGAAGGACCAGAGAACCCAAGACTCGGAAGGGGAGGAAGAATGCACACTCAGGGAAAAGTGTGCCTGCTCAGCAAGTCTCAAAAGAGGAACTAGGAGTCGCATGACTCTTAAGTCACAAGTGTTGTCACGAGTGTCATCTGGTGGAAAAACCCAGAGGATCTGAGAGTGCATCACAGCCAGTATAAATAAGGCTGCTTTTTCAGTGTTGGTTGTTGCGTCTTAAATCAAGATTTTTGCGTGCATCCCTGAAGGTAATCATTCTTCAGTCCAGCTTGCTGGAATAGTTATTGATCTAACTGCTTAGCTGTATGATGTTAACTTAACATGCTCTTAACAAGACAAGGTTAAATTTTCATTTGATACTTGAACTGTGTATGTTAAAACCTTTGTGACTGAACCACTTATACAGGACTGCCCTGCTAAGTTGGGAAATATTGAGGAATTATAATCTGTAACCTTTTCCTTTGTTGCTACTATTACCAATCATTTTGTAACCAGTGTTATAATTGTTTGTATAAATAAATTTTCATTTTTTAAAGACAAAAGTGGAATAGTTTTTACCTCAGTTCACAATACCAGTTCTATAAGCAATAGTAAGAGCATTAGATCAACTCTTGCGAGAGCAGGAGGTCACCAGGACTCCACGGAAGCATCTCCACGGAGGGTGAGTATGAATTGAATTGATGGTTGTTGCTAGTAATAATGTATTGGTTCACATGAGTGTAGGGATACACCTAGATTTACTGGTATGGGTTAAATGAGCTAGAAGGGACGTTTATCCAGAAATTCTGACCTGACAGCAAAAGGCACCTGGCCACTTCGATACCAGGCGCTCTTCAGGGCTGAGGTAATACCAGATCTCACCACAATAATTATAATGACACATTTAAAACAACAACCAATAAAATGAACAATAAAAGCAGAAGAACTGAAAAATCATCATGTGACTGAGAGTTTAATATAAACATATTATAGATAACAGTAATGATGTCATTTAATAACCTTAAGAAACCCTTCAATGTTCAAATAAAAACTATTACGAAATCTAATGAAAAGATCAATATGTATTACAGTTTTTTTCGATTGCTGAATGACAGTGAGCACAACTGGAGCTACATGTGCTGAACCAGCGCAGTCTCATCCCAAGAAGTCATATAACTGACGTCTTGGGACGTCTTTTGACTATACATCAACATCCGCCTTTTTAGGGTACCCTTAAACATCGGTTAGATGACGTTATCGGATGCTAACTCTACCCCAGACCTAAACCTACCCCGTCACCTAACCGACGTTAAAGGTAAAGCGTCAGTTGTATGACGGCCCGGGATCGTCATCTAACCGATGTTTAAGTGTACCCTAAAAAGGCGGATGTTGACGTATGGCCAAAAGACGTCCCAGGACGTCAGTTATATGATGACTTGGGATGAGACTGTTAGCTGAACTCTAAATCTGCACAGCAGCAGTTCATGTGGACCAAACTCTAGATCGTTTTTCATTGCTTGAACAGTTTTCAAAACTCTACACACTTATCCCATGACTTTAACCACAACCTGCACAACACTGTGGATTTACAGCACTTTGTTCAAATGCAAACACACTGCTGTCAAAACTGTGAACCACACATTCAAAACACAACAGATTTCAGCCTTGTGCCTTTCACACACTGCTGAGTGCTCTCTCTCTCTCTCTCTCTCTCTCTCTCTCTCTCTCACACACACACACACACACACACTGCTGAGTGCTCTCTCTCTCTCTCAATTCAATTCAATTCAATTCAATTGAGCTTTATTGGCATGACTGTAAAATAGCACAATATTGCCAAAGCAATAGTAATATATAAACATATATGTAGATAAATAAAAGTGAAAAAAATAAACAACAATAAAAAAACATTTCCATGTTATGCATAAATACACACACACACACACACACACACACACACACACACACACACACACACACACACACACACACACAACATGCTGATTTTCAAAGTATTTCAGCTGAAAGGCTGAAAACTTGTGGCCTAATGCTTGAGAGAGGCAGGGTTACAGTATTACAGTGTGTACTTTTAGTTTCTACATTTTTTCTCATTACTGTAATACTACAGACTATTGAAGCAAACTGTTAATTTTCAATTGTTATGTTCTAAAAATGTAATAATATCAAATGAAAGAATGTCACTGTTTTCTTTGAAGAAAATATTACTTTGTATGAAGTGTGAAATTGTTGAAACTGTAAAAATGAAAAGTGTGTATTTTCAGTATTGGTGTTTGATGCTAGTGTGTTCTGAGGCCCCGTCCACACTACTGCGTTTTCGTTTAAAAACGGAGACCTTTTGCTACGTTTGCACCTCC
>NW_024121184.1:573450-625950 GCF_016745375.1 Pimephales promelas
TTTCTGGTCTCATTGACTTCAATAGTAGGAAAAAATATACTATGGAGGTCAATATAAGTATACTAGTAAACTGTCGGAAATCCTGCATAGTGTGCCTTTAACAGTATGTAACCGTTGTATATCGCCAGTTATTAATTCAAAATCACCTAATAGCTGCATATTTATACTCTAGAGTGCTTTGACACGCTACTACCACAGCGCATAATATGAAACGTATGAAAATGTATAAGTTGTTGTTACGTTCCCGTATCGCGTGTGTGTTCTTGTGTTTTTTCTTTCCCGCTTTCTCTCTCTCTCGGTTACTTTCACTTTTGTAGGTACCCGTGATTGGCCAATTGACCGGTCAATCATCGTTGGCGCTGACATCACCTCTTTTCGCCATCGCCACCAGGAACAGGCCACCTGGGGAATAAGAGTGCACGCCAGACGTCTCCACGGAAGCTCTCGGCTCGCTGAGACTCAAACCACGCTGCTCTCTGTCACTGTTACGCTGCTCCTTTGTATACCCTGTTGAGGTTATGGTTCTCGTTCACTCGGTGTGATGTTAAGTTGTATGAGTGAACGCTCCCTGTGTTGACTCTCTGATTGTATGTGACCTGCTCTACAGAGCTCTGTAGGTTACTAGTATGGAGAAGAGATAGACAGATAGCATGTCACGTGACATACACTGCACCACGCAGGGGTTTTCGATTCTGTCTAGTACACTAGGGTAGGGTAGGCGAGCGCCACACCTTGTATTTCTGCTTCTGTTAGTTAGTGGAGACTAGATAGGGCGTCTTGGACGCTGAAGATTATCATTTTCTTCTTTATTTTCTTAGTTAGGATTAGAGGTTATTTAACAGCTAGACTTCATTTGGTTTTGTTCTTTTCTTTTCTTTGGCGCCGTCCACGTCTATCTTTTCTTATTATTAACTTTATCCACCTTACAGAAATTCTGTATAACATGTCCATTTTTATATTTATGTTAATCTATATTCATATAGATTAAATTCTCTTCACTTTTGCCACTGACCTTATTTGTTAAATAAAGGTTTTGGCTTTTTGCACAGTAAATCTGGTTGTAGAGTGTTTTTTGTACAACTCATGGTTTATGTAGGTTTCTCTATAATGTCATCTTTAAAATGTTGGACTCCCGAACCCCTGGACTAACTCGGGGGGCGTAACAATTGTATTAATTAAAATTACTTTTATCAAAGCTTCAAATTCCTAATAAACAGGTGTAATTCTGCCAATGGCTCCCTGTATGTACAGTACACAATTAGTTGTTTATAAAAACAGTACTGTAATTCACCTAAAGATTTTTTTTCTTCATGTCCCAAAGCTTGTGGTTCCTATTGACCAGACTGACGTATTACCTGTGAAATTGTGCCAATACCTTCCTGTAATTCTGCAACTCACCAAATGGTTTTATTCTTATTTATCAAATTACAGTATAATAAATTATATGTTTTAACCACTTGGAATTGGCAGACGTTCCCTCAGGGATCATGCACTGTGGAAGCGAGTCAAAGCATTCTCGAATATAAATACACAACTATAATTCATTCGTTGTGTTGTGGCTTCATTTCCATTGTGTTGTGAACTTATGTTTGCTTTTGTGCACTACTGGGCCACCGTACTATTGGCTTGTTAGAGCTGCTTGTCAGAAGAATTTGAATTTGTTACTATTGTGAAGCTGCTGCGAAACAATCTGTATTCTGTATTGTATAAAGCACTATAGAGTTCTTCTAGAAAAAGAGTTTTACTTCCTATAATAAGCAAGCTTATACATCACAGAAAGTGCTGGAATATTTAAGTTCTCATCTTGTTTTATTTCAGACCTTCATAAACACATCAAACTTAAAACATTGATGAGTCAAACATGTTCTGTAGCTTTACAAAAGAAATATGCTACAACTTCTGAAAAAAAGAATAAATAAAATATACAAATATAAAATGTGTGCTTCCTATTTTACAGCTTTTCGATGATGTTCACGTCGTGTAATCACGTCACTTCATAATGTTCCCATGGCAACAGGGGGAAACGGGCTACTCTCGTGTGAAGCAAACGCAACAATTTTCAACTTTCTGCTAAGATTTATGTGACTTTTTAACAACAAAAATGCGGAGATTATGAAATCATGCAAGCATCGCATATTTTGCGTGGAAATCGCCAATTCATGCAGCGAAAGTGTGGCGTATTTGAAAAAATGAAGATGCAGACTTTGGCTGATTATGCACTAAATCACGTGATCGCATAATCATGTTTTACTGGAGGGACTGACTATAGAAATAAAGGTGACTTTACAAAATAAATAGAAATGCAAGGATGAAAAATGTATTTGTTTCTCAAAGAAATGTAGTTAAGTGATCAATTTTGTTTTCTCACATGATCATAGGTAATCGGGAAATGATTGTGCCGTTTAAATGGCAGTTGTTTTCTAAATGAAACACAAGATCTATTAGTTTTGAGTGTGATGTAGAGAACTGTGTTTAGAGTTATGCTAAAAGTTTTTTTTTTCAATGCAAACTGATTGTAAAGCAGAAAATGTGCTTGCAGTTTTGCAGACTCGATCTGAAGATTCGGTACATGACTGAATGGTTTCACTGAATGACTCTCAAGTACCACTTTTAGTGTGTAAGCAGTCTGAAGAAAAACAACCTGAATATGGTGTTCAGTCATTTTGAGATGTATTGATTATAATTCACATTTATTTGTAAAGTGCTTTTCACAATACATGTAGTTTCAATTCAAAGTAGCTTTACAGAAAATACATAAGTCCACTACAATTTAGAGTGATTGTTATCAGAGGAGACTAAGTTATATATATATATATATATATATATATATATATATATATATATATATATATCTCAGAAATGTACATATACAAATCACACAGTTAGCTAAAGATTTATTAATTTAAATCAATATATTAATTTAGAGCAATAACAATGAGCTCATTGAAATAATGAATTCATGTTTTAACTAATGATTATATAAGTATATGAGTATTGGTGGATGTTGATTCAGTTTTCAATGAAGAATTTACAGAAAGTAAAATGTTGAGTTTGTTTGAGAAACACTCACCTTCAGAAAGTCCCCAGAAGACAAAAGCAAAGAACAGGATCATATTTGGACAGACGACTAGAGACAGATGAAGACGGAGGAATGAATCTAGAGAGAAATAGAAAATAACTGCAGTTTAATTAAATGAGCAGATTAAGATTTAATTATATATTTATAATCGTTTACATATGTCCATTTATTAATTTTGTGGACATTTATCTAAAGCAACTGACAAATAAGGAATATATAGCTTTTCATCCATCATCTATTTCATAATAATATTCACTAATCAGTCTCATTTAAATCAAATAATGTTAATTTATTAAAAGCCCTAAATTAACTTGCAAAAACTTGCCCTAAATTAATACAACAAAGACAATATTTTCTTAAAGTTCAAGGCTCACAAAAAAAAGATTTCTAAATCCTTTTAGCCACTATAAGGGAGGCACTGAAATAAATCCACAAGCTTTAACTAACTAACTAACTAACTGACTGACTGACTGACTAACTAAGGCTACGTTCACACTGCAGGCTGAAACGACCTAATTCCGATTTTTTTGCTCCTATGCGACCTGTATCAGATTTTTTCATGACAGTCTGAACGACACAGATCCGATCTTTTGAAATGCGACTTCAATCTGAACGGCCAGGTCACATATATCCGACCTGCACATCATTGCACACACCTGTAGAACGTTTCTGCACTGTTATGTGCCGCCGCAGACGTGTCTCTTCCGCAGTGTTGTGCCTGAACGCGTTCATATTTTGGGCGAACGTGAACTGAACGTACTGTATTACTGCCTGATGAACATTACTGTGAACACATTCATTCTGGTGTCTGTGAACATGCGCTCTCTGTCAGTTTAACTTCGTACAGTAGGGTGCCAGATTTCTATAGAGCCTTCCAGGCGAAAACCTTGCTTAAACACATGTAAAAATGCCTTAAAATGTAGCGAAAAAACACCCAATCTGGCAACACCAGCCACCAGTGTCGCACATAGGTGTCGCACCGCGCCCGCCGTCGACAAAGCAAGGAGCGCCGAGGATGCGCGTTTTATGACGAGGTCGGTGAGGATCGGAAAAATCTTACATTTGTGTGCAAACTTTGCCTGTCGATAAAATAATTGTTGTCTGTGTTTGTATATGGGCTGTGGCAATAATAATAATAATAAAACAAAAGCTCGCAATTATGGAAAAAAAGAACTATTCTGCAAACAAGTGACGTCGTTGACCGTTGATTACTCTTCTGCGTATGCGGGTCACTTCTGGGTAATTTCACGTTCACACAGGAGATCACAAAAGGTCGCATTTAATTGGAAATGTGAACGGCCTTGCAAAAAAAATCTATTTTTTTCAAAAAATCGGAATTGAGCATTATGCCCTGCAGTGTGAACGTAGCCTAACTAACTAACTCACTCACTCTTTATGTCGCTGCAAATACGTTTGGTCATGACTTCCTTGTTCACTTACTGAGTAGTCTTGGTTCCACATTATTTTCAGTTGATAACACACTCTTCCGTTTGCTGTAAACTGTACATGTATATTCTCCTTCATCTTCAGCTCTCAGATTGTCCAGACGGAGGGAGAAGTTTCCATGTTGAATCTGATCAGTAAAGAAATGAGCTCTGTCCTGATAATCCTGCTGCTGGGCCTCTGCTCGACTCTGATACAGATGAACCAGAGCATTAGTGTCTGTTCTTCTCCACTCCACCTTCAGATCCTCCACTGTTAAAGGTTCATCAACATAACAGCGCAAAATCACTGAAGATCCCAGAGGAACAACCGGAGAAGTAGAGGAAACTTTCACTGTAAAATGAACAAAAAAAGATTAAAAAGAAATGAAATAAACATTTTGCTCATAACGTGAACTTCTGTTAAAGCAAAATAAAAGTGAATGGTGTTTTGCCAATAAAATAATTATGCAATATTCAATTACTGTATTTCTTCTTAATGCACTTTTCTTTTAATTATAAGTTTAAATTTAGTTTGAAAACTTGACTTTTCTAAAAAAGATAAAGTTTCAATACACTAAACACAAACATTTTTATTGTTGTGTTTCTTCCTGTGCATTTGTGGTCATCAGACAAACTAGCAGAGCAGAAGTGTGATCCAGATGAACCATGGGTAATTGTACACTACACTACAGGAAGTTTTTCAGTTGTTGTGTGTATTTGAGTATATTGCTGCCAATAACAGACACTGAATGATTCCAGAGAGTTTGATATTTGATCATATTTTGAGAATAAAGTGAGAACAGCACTAACAACAGTAGAAGAGCCACGGATTAATGTTATTTTTACTTTCTTGTGATCTTACCTTAATTTTCTTGTGATCTTGACATAACAAAAAAATTATAAATAATGTGTAATATATTTAAAATAAGCTTTGAAATTAACCTAAAATTAACCTAATCATTTTATTTGTGTAAAATGATCTTAGCGCTCCTTTGATTTTACCCACTTTTTAAAAATGTTAAATAACGTTATATTGTAAAATTGTATATACGCAACTTATTCATATTTTATTGCTCATAATATAATTAAGGCACAATATGTAAAATGTTTGCATTAAAATATCAAAAATTGAATTGTGTTCTTATACAGTATCCCAAATGTTTCGAACAAATCCAAGAAATTTGCAGTTTTAACGTTTCGTGTCATCACGTCACATGCACTGATCTAATATACACTTACATTTATTCATTAAGCTGGCGCTTTTATCCAAAGCGACCTACAATTGCTATATATGTCAGAGGTCGCACGCTTCAACTAGGGGTTAAGGGCCAATCCCAATTCTACCCCTTACCCCTTCACTTTACCCTTCCCCTCCGTTTTGCGCGTCCACGTGAAGGGGTAGGGTTGTCCCAATTCTCTTTTGGTTGGAGGGGGAGGGCTAGGGTGAAGGGCCAGATAGCCCTTCAAACGAAGATTTTTCGGGAGCACACTTCAAACGAAGGGGTATGAGAAGTGTCACTGCTAATCCAGGCTGGCTGCCCAAGCGACAAAGGAGACCCATAAATTTAAGTATTTGTGGCTTTAATAAGTATTGTAACGACAAACAATGATTTGCTTTATGTTACATTCAATATTGTGTTCATATTTACGGTCAGTTTCTTCACAGAAACGTTTGTTAAAAAAAAAAAAAAAAAAAAAAAAAAAAAAAAAAAAAATCGCTAAAATTACTGTAGTTTGCTAACGATAGTCCCGCAGCATATTTTCGTCGTCTCCGTTGTTTCGTCGTCTCCGTGTGTGTTTGTGTTTTCCTGTGCAAATTTTATTTGTTCTGCTTACACACTTTATTTCTCCTGTCTTTCAGTGGATTTGGTTTCCAGAACAAACCTTGGTGGTGACTGCCTTGATCAACATGTCTTCCTACACTTTGTACATACTGTAAGCGGTTGCTTTTTGTTTTTGTAATTGTATATTCATTGTAATTGTTTATTGTAACTTATTTGAGTAAAAAACACTGTTGCAATTACAAATGTTATTTATATATACTGTATATATATATATATATATATATATATATATATATATATATATACAGTATATATATATATATATATATATTATTCATTAGTAAAACAATCACTTTTGGAATGTATAAATGAAGTGAGTTTTTTTCACTGTTTTTGCTATTATAAATGTTAAAAATAAAGAGTATTTTGTTAAAATGTTGTGCTGATTTTACCCAGTTTTTTAAAATGTTAAATAACGTTATATTGTAAAATTGTATATACGCAACTTATTCATATTTTATTGTTCATATTATAATTAAGGCACAATATGTAAAATGTTTGCATTAAAATATAAAAAACTAAATTGTGTTCTTATACATTATCCAAAATGTTTCGAACAAATCCAAAGAAATTTGCAGTTTTAACGTTTCGTGTCATCACGTCACATGCACTGATCTAATATACACTTACATTTATTCATTTAGCTGACGCTTTTATCCAAAGCGACCTACAATTGCTATATATGTCAGAGGTCGCACGTCTCTCTCAACTAGGGGTTAAGTGTCTTGCTCAGGGACACATTGGTGTCTCACAGTGGATTCGAACCCAAGTCTCTCACACCAAAGGCATGTGTCTTATCCACTGCGCCGTCACCACCCACATTACATTTGTTTCTGTACACTTGTTGTGTAGTGTCTGAGTTGTGTGATGTGATTCTCCATCAGTTTCACTCGACTGAACGCGTTTAATATTGGAGCTGGACGTGTAAATTATCATCATTATTATTATTATTATATTTAGATGCTGAAACTGATAAGGGACCATCCGAGTAAAATTGTGAAAGATTTGTAAATCTTCTGATGGTTGTTCTCTTCATAAACTCAATAATCGCCTTCTTCCCCGTCGCAGAAACCACAGCTTCACACACAGCCTCTTTCCGTTCACTCGCCGTCTTTTCAGGCAGAGAATGACACGCAAACACACTAGTAACGGTAATATTTTGATTGCTTACAGGATCATCCGTTTGTCTTTACACAGAGGGGTCAAGTTTAACGTTCAAGTCATGCACAATTCTTGAATGAGTTTATAACACATTTGATCTCATAGATAACAGTTCCTTCTGTAAGTGTGTTATTTAGCCTGTTGAATTTTCTTCAGAGTATTCAGCTGCAACGAGAGGTTTTGCAAAAACACTTAAAAAAATGTGAATATACGTTTATTTTGCCTTATTTGAATCTAAAAAAGGAATCAATAATTATCAGAATAGATAGAATCATAATCATAATCATAATGGCTCAAATCCAAACGATACCCAACTCTATCTCTAATGCAGGCAAACATGTACTATCGCATCCAGGAGAACATGTTAAGATTCATATGGAGATGATTTACTGTGAGACTGGAGAATTACACCAGTAATGTATGAGCTGATTACAATATTTTACACTCATATTTATGACTGGATTTACATTGACTAGTTATTATGTGATAATGCAAATACTGTAAATAATCAACCAATGGAAATAATGTATTGATTACAGACTTCTTTTCTGTTTGATCTGTTCACTTACCGCTTAAAAAGTAAGACCCTAGGGAGAAAGAAAAACAATAACAACATTTCAGTCAAAGTTAACAAAAGCTTTACAATGCAACAGGTTAAATGTTTAGTAATCATTATTAATTATTAAGATGATCTTAAATTATTTGTTCTTTAGCTATTATCAGTGATAATTTTAGTATCTTCTGCTGTTTCTTAATTTCTGTTGTTCTTTTAATTTGAACAATTACACAACCAGTTTAAACACAGCAGCCACAAAGAGCATCTGGACACTTAAGACACATTTAAACATGTCTGGATGTTAATACAGTAGATATCACAGCAAAAACAAAGTTTAAAGGGGTCATGAACCCAATTTTTAAAAATTATTTTATAATGTTTCCTGAGATGGACTTATAATGTTAGTATGAAATTGTCATAATTGTAGAAGGCCTTAATCTATTGCAGTGATGTCTGTGAAATTATTTGTTAAGTTCATTTTATTTATATATTCAGTGAAGTTTCAGTTTTATAAATAGAAATAAATGCAGTTCATCATTGCCCCAACACTCCAGAGGTGTCACTCCAGACATCCAGAGGTGTAAAGTCCAGGGGCCTCATGTACAAAGACTTGCGTTGAATTCATACTAAAACATAGAGTACGATCAAAGCTGTAAATGTGCGTACGCACAAAAAAAAAAACCAGATGTATGAATGTCTGCGTACGAAGGATCCCACGCATATTCTCTTTGTACATCCCAATTAACGTAAAATTGAGCGCACATGCACGAGCACAACGCCCCACCCAGTCTCCTCCCTCAATTAAATTAATTTAAATATGGTAATAGTCCAATTTGGCAAAAGAAACCTGCAAGGAAATGGCTAAAGAAACCTGCAAGAAATGAAATTCCACTGAAAATGTTTTCTATGTGAATATATGTGAAAGTGTAATTTATTCCTGTGATCAAAGCTGAATTTTCAGCATCATTACTCGTCTTCAGTGTCACGTGATCCTTCGGAAATCACTCTAATATGATGATTTGATGATCAAGAAACATTTATGATTATTATCAGTGTTGAAAACAGCTGTGCTTCTGCTTCATATTTTCATGGAAACCGTGATATAGTATTTTCAGGATTCTTTAATGAATAAAAACTTAAATCAAACACATATAGAAATCTTATAATCGTTTTTAACATTATAAATGCATGTACGGGCACTTTTAAACAAATTCAATATGTCCTGGCTGAATAAAAATGTTACTTTTTTTTTTTTTTACCTTTACTGACCGAAATAATGAAGTTTAATTTTTATTTCCTATAGTAAAGCCAACGCTGCCATTGCTAGACGGGTTTGCACATGCTTTATGTTCTTACTTTATTGCATAATAGAATATTTTAATAAGACTCGTTTGACATAATTTGTAATTGATACATTATTTGACATATCATTAAGCAATATCTGACAGCTGGTGGTGCGATAGAACAATTCGTAGAGTAATGTTTGCCACTTCACCTTATTGCCTCTAGGAGTCGCCAACGGACAAATCAAGGCAAATGTACGTACGCCAGACATGAAGTTTACTTGGAGGAACGCACATTCTTCCGTTAATTTCACTGTTAGTACATCTGGCCGTGAACGTGAAAGCTGGCGTACGCCGTGTATTTGTACGTACGCAGTGTTGATACATGAGGCCCCAGGAGTCAGGAAAAGTCCTGTCATATGTTGTTTATTCCACTCATAAACTGATAAATTAGCCAGCTGATTCACTAATTAGTTCTCATGTCTGAAAACTGTGCTAATTAGCTAATCCAGGTGATTGGAACAAGGCCTTTACTTCCTGAACCTGCAGGACTTTACACCTCTGCTGATCTGAAGTCAGTTTAAAGGGGCGTGTCTGTGTGAGACTCCAGTGTAAACGCCCACTGCTGTGATTGGCTGACAGATTCGCATATGAAATAGCTAGTATTACATGTGAAACTCTTTAGAAATGTTTTAGCACATTTTTACTATTGCAGCTGTGGAGATGAACTAATCGTGCTGATTATAGCTCTATATTTAAATCTACTCTGTCTCATGAGAGGTTGCAGTGATGAGCATTAGCAGAATACAGTGATCTCGTCATTGCAGCTCGATTTATAAACACCTGTATCATAACTAACAGATAACTGTAAATAAGATTCATTGTGCAGTGTGGACAGCCTCCTTGATTTTAACGGGAGTTTTGGCGAGAGTCCTGAACTCATTCACTGATGAACTCGTGCTGTTTGATTGACAGCTCCAGCGATTATAAAGGGAGCGTTCTTTGATCACTTTCTGTATATAATTTGATCACAATTTAAATAACAGGTTATTTTCATGCTACTAAGAGACACAATGTTACAATAAGCGTTGATTTACTACTTTGATTTATTTCATTTACTTTATCATTTGTTTATAGCGCTATGACAATATTGTCGTTTCAAAGCCGGTTTACAGAAAATGCTTGTGTCTACATTATAATCTGTTGAGAAATGGACATCACTTGGACAGTCATGATAACTCTGTACAGTTCAAGATAATATAAATCATGCAGTTAACTAACATGAATTAATTTTGGGGCAGACACAATGAGCTCTTTAAGCAATTATTACAAGATGCAATTATTAAATAATAATAATAATATAAATGATTCTGAGCAAAAGAACGTCTGACGGTACATGAAGCATTACATATCAGAAATCATCAGAAGCATTTACGTGGATTTGATTACAGTCCGTTTAAAAGTTCTCTCCGAATGAAATGCCTCATGTAAACACCTCAATCGGGAAAAAATCCCTCAAACAACTGAAATCATGAAATATGTTTGTGAGAGGTTTAAACCTTTTCTAATCTGTTAGATAGGATTAATAAACACTTGATTGGATGTAAAACCGAAACTGGAAAGTTTTGCGCATGTGCAATAACGTAGAAATGGTATAATGACGCACACAACGAGCTGATGTTGTTGTTGAACATAAAAATGACTTCCGTGTCAATCTAAACTTGTCTCTCCACTCATCATCTGAGAAGAGTTGCAGTGCACCTGTCCCGCCAGTGCTTACACCAGACTCTTATCTGCACACGCCTTGTTTTGGCTACGGGATTGGGCGTTTTTACATGTCAAAAGATTAAATAACATTTGAAGCTTGTGAAATATAAAAGGTGTCCATGTAAACGTAGTTACTGATCACAGATCAGGCTTTAGAATCAACATGTCGTGGCATTGCTGTCGAGTATATATACTGTAAAAGTCTGTTTACAAAGCCTGAAATTGAGACTAATTGACCAAAGAATCCTCAGTGAAATGTACCGAACAAACAAATGATGCTCTACACTAAAAAAGTCCTGCGGTTTTTCCACAACCCAAATGCTTGAGCCTGTTCTTCAGTGTGTGTGTAGTTTTTGTGTGATGTTTTGTGTTAGCACGCGTAGATCTGGTTCTACATGGTCTTTCATCACTATTACATCATAAAGTGACATCATCAGAAATAAGTCGTTTTCAGAGCTTGGTTTGTATGAAAGTTGTTTTCGGACTAAAAGGAAGTTTTGAGTTGTGAAACTTACATATTTTGTGTTACAATGACCTCTTATCAAAATATTAATGAAAACTGATTTCTCGATTCATAACCCCTTTAAAAAAGTGAATGTGGTTTGAAATGTTAAGAGAATAGATTTAGTGTTGAAAACCAAAGTATAAATATTCAGTCATTTTGCATTAGTGAACCTCTGGTGAAATTGAGTTTAAATTGTGCTTTAAGTGCTGAAACACTTTTTTTCGTTGGCCACTGTATGTTTGACAGGCTTATTTGCATAAAATCATTTTATTGACATTTTATGACTGAGCTTGCTTTACGGCAAAGTCTGTAAAGACTCATTTTATAATGGTTAAAACTGCATCAACTTTTATTGATCTATTCACTTACCCTTTTCCACAGTAAACTGAGTTGATAACACACTCTTCTGTTTGCTGTAAACTTTACATGTATATTCTCCCGCATCTTCAGCTCTCAGATTGTCCAGACGGAGGGAGAAGTTTCCATGTTGAATCTGATCAGTAAAGAAATGAGCTCTGTCCTGATAATCCTGCAGCTGGGCCTCTGGTCGACTCTTTCCATCTTGATACAGATGAACCAGAGCGTTTTTCTTGTCTGTTCTTCTCCACTCCACCTTCAGATCCTTCACTGGTAAAGGTTCAACACTATAACAGCACAAAATCATTGAATCTCCCAGACGAACAACTGTGTCTTGAGAATATGTCACAGTGAACCCTGAAAAATAAATGCAGGAGGTTTTGAATGTGAAGTATCTTGAAGGGGATATCTATCTCTCTATCTATCTGTCTGTCTGTCTGTCTATCTGTCTGTCTGTCTGTCTGTCTGTCATTGCAATTAATTTCAATTTAAGCTGTAATTTAAAAGGAATTATCAATTTAATTCTGAATGTTACACAACCTTACGGTTTACATGTCATTTAACTGTGTATCGTATCGTGTTAAATTGGTTATGTGTGCTCATGTGTCTTTCCCCAGAGAGCAACATAGTGTCGACCCAGTTCCTACATTTGCAGGGATGGGCAGTATTTCAGATACATGTATTTAAAATGCCTACTTGAAATATAAAATACTATTTTGTATTTTAAAGCGTTTAGAAAAAGTCAAATGTAATTTGTATTTAAATACATTTAAGATGAGTAACTCTTTGTTTTCGAAAATACATAATACTTTTTGCCAGTCAACCTCTCTATCAGGTTTTGTGTATCAGCTAATTCACACACGCATGCTAGGCCTGGGTGATATGACACTATCTCATAGCGATGATATGAAGTGTGAATCGATGGAACTTTTTTATTAAATCGTTTACAAGATAGGCCTATCTGTGGTGTAAGCAATCTGTGTATCCGCGCAGCTTTTAGTGGGCAGGAATTATCTGAACGTTTTTTGAGTGGAAAATGAAGCACTGATGAATGATACACCAAAACATTCTTCAGCTTTTAGTTTTATTGTTAAAAATAAAACTTTGGGTGAATAGTGTCAAATTAATCTAAATGAATAGAAATAAACTTTCTAATTTTAATAAACCTGGAGAAACAAATTAACCTTACATAAAAAATGCTATCCTTAAAAAGCATTGGACCTGGACCAGCAAAAAAACAAAAACCTCAAAGAGTTTGAAATTCAGTTTTTGCTGTGGTATCAAAACTAATATTGAGAATTGCGAAACCATATATATTGTTACTGTGAAGTAAAATTAAGAATTTGGTCATATCGTCCATTCATATTCTTTGCTAGATAGAAAAGGTTCCCACAGTTTTACACACAGTATGCCTATGCAGTTTATAATGTGTGGCGAGTGTGACACTATTTCACCAGCACTGGTGTGGCTGCTGCTGTCCTGGGGCCTCATCTATCACCGTTGCGTACTAACAAAACAGGACCTGAAAGTGGGGTACGCCACTTCTGACTCACAAGTTGTAATTTATAAAATCAAACTTGACGGGAAGATGTGCACACCAGTGTATAGGCCCCATGGCCCTAAGGGACGTGGTGGTGGAAAAAAATTTTAGGAAAGGACATTTTTTTCTTTTTCAAATTTTTTTCGTTCCCGTGCAAAGTTTAGTTTCCTTGCAAAGATATTTGCATTCCCACGCAAAACCGGTTGGGAGCTCAGACAGACACTCAATGTTTAATGTCCGCTGGCAGTGTTTCAGAACTCCATACATTAATGGAGCGTTTCATAGTGTTTGAACTTGGACTCCAATAAAAAGAAATGTGGTCAGTGCCAACTCAGGGAGTTATTTCAGAGTGGCTGTAAAGCCAAAACAATCTCTGTTACTTTAATTTCCCATCATCACAGTGAGGCTTCTTTGAAACCATCTATATTGCTTTATAAATGAAGGTAACTTGACTTGAAAAGTCTTACCTCAAAAAAAAATCATTAGTTCAAGGTGTAAGTCATTGAATGCAAAATGATTAAACTAGTTTCCATAATGTGTGTCAATTTTCTATGCAATATCATTGTACTGAGGTTTGTAGTCAGACTAGGGCTGGGCGATATGGCCAAAAAATCATATCTCGATATTTTTTGGTCAAATGGCGATATACGATATATATCTCGGTACTTTCTAAGTTTTCTATTTAGATAAAGAAAATCTTTATATTTAAAAAAAATAAAATAATATATATATATATAGGCTATATATATATATATTCACATTCGGCCCAATGATATCCTACAAACAATGTTGATATTGAAGGATATGGAAACAAATATAATATAGGCTATGCAATATATTATGTGCAAAAAGCTTTTGTTTTTATATTGACTAGAAGCTAAACTAAAAATGAAAATAAAAACAAACAAAAGCACAAACTAATTATATTAGCCTGCATTTGATTACCCCATTATAATCACTTTCACTTTAATTAAAAATATATACTTGTAGGTTTAAAATTCCACATATGGCACATTTATTTTCTCCAACAACAAATATTTTAGCAATATGTTTATTTTAGTCAGAATTATTGCGTACTACGTAGTACTATTCACGCGCATGCGCGCGCCGGCGCTCGTTCAAGGAAGCATGAATTTTAGCGGAGATTCACTTGCAGAAGCTCGTCCTCTTCTGACATGGACATATTTGCTTTACTTTCTAACATTTACAGATGGAGAATATACCTGTGAAATGTAAGTTGAGCACTGAGGAAAGCACCACATCTCAAACGCATTAAACAGCGCAAGTATATCTGTCAGTCAGCAACAGTGTCTGTCAGAGCATTTGACAGGGCGGCAAGCTGCCTTAAACTTGTTAACTATATCAAAGTGATTTTGACGCAATTAATATAAGCTTGTGTCATGTTTAGGACAAATTGTACTACGTAGCCTAGCTACTTTCACTGCAGCAGCTCACACTGCAACCTCTGCTATTTTTCAGATGTGCTCATATCAAACTACTGTATCGATATAAACGGTATTGCCTCATTCCATATCGTTTAAAAAAATATAACGATACATCGTACATATTCGATATATCGCCCAGCCCTAAGTCAGACCACCTGTAAATCCTGTCCCTTGCAATCAAAACCCTACATTCAGTAATGTGTACATTTGCACTGCAGAAAATGTTATATGGCATATATTTTCTGTATATATTTGATACTTTTTTGGTATCAAAGCCATAGTTTAGTTCATAGTTCTTCTCTAATCACCTTTGTTTCCTTTGTTATTGTCTTAATTAAAGTTAAAGCTGCATAGACCCACTCCTCCTCACCTCTCTTTGCCTGAAGCAGTAAATGGTATTTAATTAATTGTAGATTTCTGCTTGGTTCACTGGTAACAGAGACTTTTGCTTATTTGATATGGGCTCTTTGTGTTACTGAGGCCCAAACAACATTCCTATTATCTTTCACATTGGCATATAATGGCACAACTTTACATGCACTTTTTCTTTTACCTCTTCAGCAAGAAAAGTGTAATTTGTCTGTTTATGGGATAGATTAGGATGAACTACAGTTTCTGTTTTTGCCAATGTTTGTGAGGTGTGTGCCATCAGTGTTTTGAAAGATGTGTTTAAATGTGGTTGTAGGAATTTAGTAGTAAGTAAATTAGCACAATGTTACATCTTTTTTTTTTTTGAATGAAAAATCTGAACCCATGAGCACGTTTCAGACTAAGACCTCAGTCTTCCGTTCTCACGGGGTATTTGATCATTTCACCATCATCCATTAATTTTCCGTTGTTTTTGACACCTTTTGAATGTTTAATTGGCTTTATGCCCAGCTGCACTACTTCCTGAACTTCAGCCAATTGAGTTCATCTTTACTGTGGGCTGGTCTGTTATTCTTGTATCATGTTGAAAGTTTGTTCATGTAAAAGTCTGGCTATTGGGGATTAAAGCCTCACTGAACCATTAACTCTTTCCAACATATTCTGTTTAGGCTGTTTTATTATTATTAACAAATATCTATTGTCTTCTCTACTTTCTCTGAATCTACAAGCCCCAATTGGACTACAGCAAATAAGAATATTTGTACCCGTATGTGATATGCAGAAGATCAGACAGCAGAGCAGAAGTGCAGATCCAGATGCAGCAATCGAGAGAACCAGCACCATTATATGTAAAGCAGAGAAACCTGTGAAACACAGACATCAGTTACTGAACACAGGAGTTATGGGGGAAATTTCCTTCTCTATTACCAAGAAAGTATATTGTTTATTTGTGCATGTATTGTTGTATTATGTATTGTTTTTAACACACACACACACATTTATTTCCATATATTTATGATCAATATATTACATGGTTTGAATAGATTGAAAAATATATATGAAATAATATATAACGTTAATATGTTACAATATATTGAATAATACACAAAGAATTACGGCTTTTCATATATTGAATAATATTAAACGATATACTTACTATGTTATACAATGTAAAATATAATTAGAGTTTACCCCGGAAACTTGAGGAAACCCATTGCATTCATTTTCTCAAGCATGTTTTTAGTCCTACATTTTTAATACAAATCCATACAAACAGAATGTTGGGACTGTAACGGTTACCAGCTGGAGTGCCCTCTTGAGCCACCAGAGGGCACTCCAGATAAGACTATGTTTCACACAAACTACATTTCCCAGAACTCACTGCCCGGACTCATCATCACTGATCACATTCACCTGTACCTCATTCACTGATTGCATTCACCTGTGTCTCATCCTGTTAGTGTGTCTATATATACCTTGTGTTCACGTTCAGTGTTTGCGAAGTCTTGTTTAAGTGTTACACTGCATTTCTGAGCGTTTTCCGTGTTTGTTTTCTGGTTTTTGACGTTGGATTGTTCTTGGATTTTGATTACTGCTGCCTGCCCTGACCTCTGCCTGTTTCCCGGATTCCCACTGTGTATTCTCCATTGTCCTGTCTGCTAATTCTCGACCCTGCCTGTACGACTAATCTTAAATAAAGCTGCATTTGGATCTACATCTCCCAGTCTCGGAGCAGTTCATAACAGGGACAATGATAGACTATGCATGTATTTATAATTATTAAACTGCACTTTGTGTGAAATCTAGCAGAAGTAAATGGAAAAAACAAAACAAAATAAATAATAAAACAAAAAAACATCAACATAATACAGAAGAGGCCATGGATTTATTATTTTTCTTTCTTGTTTTCTTGTTATCTCAAAATAAAGGTTCAGCTCAGTAGACGTGACACGTCATTACAAATGTCAAAGTTTGCATTCTGAAATCGGAAGAATGATGTATGGTTTGTAACATATGCTCATACTTCTGAATTTACTTTACTGTTGTGCTTATTGATGTAGTATTGTAGTATTGTTTTTATTCATACAATAGGTTAACACTTTACTCATATGGAAACTGTAATTCTATTACAATGCCATAGACTGTCTTGAAAAGTCTGAAATGGATGTTGCTCAATATCGCTCATTTCGGCCAAAATATCAGGTTTAAATGTAGTGTGTGATGTTGCGTTTTTTCCTTGTCACGGTCACATCTCGCATGTGTTTGTTGTGAAACGTATGTAGTTTGCGCGCAGCGTGCTAGACAGTGTTGTCAGCGAATTTTCCTATTGTAAAGTCACGCAGTGTGACACCTTCTGTTGCCAATCCATGGTGCAGTGTGAACACAGCAGCGACTGAATGCTGGCCAAGATAGTCATGCAGTGTGAAAAGAACAGCGACCCGACTACTTTGAAAATCGTGCAGTCTGAACTCAGCATTAGGTACATGTGCCTTGGCTTGAGAATTACTCTGGAGTCAATTATCCCACATCGGGGATGGCTTGTCGGCCTGGGCCCTTGTGGCTAGGGGTTTCTGAATACGTCAGAGACGTTTGGTGCTCTCATAATGAGAAAACAACTTAAGAAAATTTCATGTTCATGAGAAAACGAGATGAGATGTATGTGAGATTGTTTAATAGATTGTTGTTGCTACTTTCCATAGACATCAGTGTGTATTTTACAAACTCCAAATGTATTGTTTTACTAGTGCTTATGAGTATTTAGATGTCTGAAACCTAAAATAAACATTATGTGAATGTATTAAACATATATAAAACCTGATATATATGACAAGCACTGAGTGCGTCAGTCTCTGGCTCAGCGTCAGCCAAACGGTAGAAGAACAGTTTATATCTGGCAGTCGCTCAAAATGTTAATGAACATCATACATCAACCATTAAATATATTGATCATAAATATATGGAAATATATTTTCTTTCTGTAAGGGAACAACACACACACAGCATATATATCTATACCACAACAATTCCTTATTTTAAGTAATCTAGCATTTACAGAGGTGTAAAGTCCAGGGGTCAGAAAGTAAAAGTCCTGCCATATGTTTATTGCACTCAGCCAGCTGAATTTACTAATTAATTCTATTCTCCTCTCTGGAAACTGTGCTAATTATTAAATCCAGGTGATTTGAACAAAATACTAAGGAGGACATTTACACCATGAGCATTTACTAACGCGTCCAGGAATAATCCTTCAGACTTAGATCATATATATAACCGATTATTAATCAAACTCATGTAACTTGTGATTCTGATTGTGTATTGTTTATAGATCCCTTAAAACTTACCCAGTCTCTCCAGTACTACAGTTGTATTGGCTGAAAGTACTCCAGCAAACACATGACACATGTAAACTCCTTTGTCCTCAATTCTGACACTCTTCAGTCTGAGAGAGAAGTTTCCTTTGGAGATTTCATCAGTGAAGAACTCAACTCTGTCTCTGTATTGCGCATCTGATGAACCTGGAAAAGCCTCATTGTTCTGGTAAAGCAGAACCGGGATATCTTCATCTTCATCTGTTTTCCTCCATGAAACCTCTTCAATGTGTTCAGGTTTGATGTGAGAGTCGACAGAGCAGTTCAGAGTGACGTCATCACCCGCATATGCAGATATGGAGCGACTCGATCCTGATACCCGCAGACGCTCTGAAAGAATAATGAAATATTTTAGTATTAATCTGTGTATTATTTGGATTTTTTTCAATTGAGTTCACACTCACCAACATCTTTTATGTGAACCACAGTCTCTCCTGAATCCTGCTGACTGTAAACTTTACATGTATATTCTCCCTCATCTTCAGCTGTCAGATTGTCCAGACGGAGGGAGAAGTTTCCATGTTGAATCTGATCAGTAAAGAAATGAGCTCTGTCCTGATAATCCTGCTGCTGGGCCTCTGGTCGACTCTCTCCATCTTGATACAGATGAACCAGAGTCTCTGAGTCTGTTCTTCTCCACTCCACCTCCAGACCCTTCACTGGTAAAGGTTTATCAGTATAACAGGGCAAAACCAGTGAAGATCCCAGAGGAGCAACCAGAGGAGCAGATGGACCTCGCAAAGTGAACCCTGAAACAAACAGATTAAACAAATTAAAGCTTGCTTGTAGTCCCCTTTCTGTCTGTCACTTTGACGTTGTGACAGAATACCAACACAAGGAGTCGCTCTTGAGAGCCACAAACACCTCTGACCTAATCAGAAAAGGCCAATGAAATTGACAAATTAAACTTGGATGTCTGGCCACTCTCCAAGCATGCTTTACTCATTCAGCTTTGTTCTTCGGACCCGGATGATGCGTCACTACTTCAGACTCAGAGAAGCGAATTCCATCTCCATCTCACGGCTGGACCATACAGCAAGAACCAATCAGGATCATTCTCGTGTTACGCCGCCTGTATCCAGGATCTTGTCCTTTCAGTCATGACCCAAAGCTCATGACCATAGGTGAGAGTAGGAACGTAGATTGACCGGTAAATCGAGAGCTTCGCCTTGCGGCTTCACCACAACAGACCGGTAAATCGACCGCATTACTGCAGAAGCTGCACCGATCCGTCTGTCAATCTCCCGTTCCATCCTTCCCTCACTCGTGAACAAAACCCCATGATGTTTAACCTCACAGGCCGGGAAGTACACCCGAGACTGTGCCTACCAACTTTTTTTCAATTTAATTCAAAGATTGAAATCAAGCATCCATGAGTTGCATAAACTCTTGACAAAAAAAATGACCCCATTGTAAAAAAACATTTAGGTGAGATCAATGTAATAAAAAAATGTCTAAAAAATGATAACTGATATTTATTTATCAATCTATCTTAAACATAAAATAACCTGATCCTGTTTGATCAAGGCGTGCGACTGTTTTTCAGCACCAATTTTCAGCATCAATTTATTTTGCATCTTGCATCAAAATCCTGTCTATTCATTGTATGCATTTAGTGTACCTAAAATAAAAAGTTTTATACACATAAGAGCCAGACCGATATATCGGCAGGCCGATATTAGGCATTTTCCAAACTATCAGTATCGGCAGTTATAATGGCAGATAAATGAATATTTCAAAAATAAAATAAAAACGGACGAAACACGCTTGAACCATGTCATGAGTGTTGGAGTTGTATAGTTTGTCCACTAGAGGGCACTTTACACCGTTCCTGTTGGCAACACTCGTTGAGTTGGTCACGATACATACATTACACTTGAATAACAATTAAAAGAACATCCGCATCAGTTCTCTTAACTCAAATAAGCATGACAAAATTTGTGACTATCATGTCCAGTTTTGCTGCTGTTAAATAAGCCGAGAGTGAAACGGAATTAGCCAGTAATAGTTACGTTACGTTGTTCCAGTGTAGTTGACTGACTGTTCTTTTAACTTTTGACAATGTGACTGAAGTATTTCTTTAATGGCGCGTGACCGTTATAGCAATGAGACGTACCATCTCTCCTTGGCCTGTTATATTGAAAATGTATGTTTTACAATTTGCAGTAAGACGTTATCCATTGCTAAATTATGGCTCATCATAGACTAGCTAATGCCACTATCATCAGTCTGTTCTGTTGTGACAATAAAAGAAACAAGTTTCTTTTTAAAATGCATTATTATATTATTATAGTTAAAACTCATAAATAACTACAAATAACTAATGTTAGGGAAATCTGTTAATGTTTTGTTGCACATTTCTGAAATATATAAAAAAAAAAAAATATATATATATATATATATATATATATATATATATACGTATATAAATATCAGCCGATATATTGGAATATCGGATTTTAAAACCAAAAAACATTTGTATCGGTATCGGCCTTCAAAACCTTTATCGGTCGGGCTCTAATACACAGGTTTGTGGCTTTTAATTTCTTTGGACAGTTTACAAGTGGTTAATTAAATAAGTTTACAAGTGGTTAATTAATACACTGTTCTTTTTATAAATATAGGATTTGTATTACACCTATATTCATTATAGTCTAATCGAGAATCGAATCAGGAATCAAAATCGAATCGAGAATCGAAATCGTATCGACTTGAGAGCTTGCAAATCGAAATCGAATCTGAACATCTGAATCGATACCGAGCTCTAATATATATATGAAGAGCTCTTTTCCAAAACGCGTTAAACGACATTTTTAAAAAAAATGAGTTTGTCGTGTCATTCTGCTGCGGACAGAACCCTTTCACTGCTCTATCAACGTTTCATGCCGAATCGCTATATTTCCTTGTTTAAAATGTACTGCAAGATACAGTTTCTTTCCAAACCACGATAAGCGCCAGCCCTGTTTTTAGCCTAAACACGATAAATCCTCAAATTCAATGAGCGCTCTACACAATCCAGCACGGCGGCACTCTGAACAGAGGTTTATTATGTTCATTTATTCCTCAAAATGAGTCCTAGTTTTCTAGTCGACTAGTAGTAGATCATTTAAGCCATTTGTATTATCAGTAATCACATATATTGATTTAATTAAATGGGAGAGAAACCATATGAGCGTTTTTAATTGCATATTCCGCATCTCAACGTATGCATAAAGCTTGCCACAAAGAACCGGCAAAAGTAATGATTATGCATGAAACATTTGAATTGTTTATTAATAAACTAGTGTTTTCTGTCAGTGTCAGCAACAAAGATAAAGTTGATGATGCTTACTCGCCATCTTCGCAGTGAACGCGCATAGAGAAACGCATACTTCGAATTAGCCTACATACGCAGAGAGTTGCCAATTTATTTTAGTTTTTAATTGTTTTGTTTAAAAGTAGATATTTAAAGCTTTCTGTAGCTTAGTTCTCAGGCCTGTGTGAGGCAAGCATCGCGGTGTTTCGGTTCATATTATGAGACGCGCTCCGGTTCACCTGCGCGCCTCTGTGTCCTGATTATATTGTCTGATATTTACTTCTAATGTATTAATCCAGTCAATTTGTCGATGAAACATTTATTAAAATGAAGATACAATTTATATGAAACGAAATTTACAAGCTTTCTACAAAACAAAACTTAATAAGTGGTCAAAATCATGTCTGACGCACTCCAAATATTTTCCGATATTGGGCAGCTTTTGAATTTTGATCCTATCTTACTCATCTCATGCGGTTCCCTTTTCATAGCCTACTCAACATAGATGAAATAATAAAAATAAGTAATGTAATATTATTAAAAACAAATGTGAAATGTTTATTTTTTTTTTTTAATTTTTTTTTTAACTTATATTTAAGCGTCATGCTGCTCCGCTTTGCTCACATGTTATGTAGCCTGTGTGTGTGTGCATGTGCTGGAGGGGTGCCCATCCCTTTTTTTTTAATATCGTTATCATATATTGATCATTTTTAATAATTCGTTTTTTTCATGCATATGTTGAAATTGGTATTAATAATTTGTTTTTTTCATGCATATGTTGAAATTGGTACTATTTGTTTGAGGTTTATTTCGATTTATAGCGTTTTGGAAAAAAATAAAATTAACTTTTAAATTATCATTAACAATATTGTTGTTTGATTTAATAATTATTGTTCAAAATGTTCAGACTGAACCAATAAAACATTTAAACAGGATAATTTGAATATTCACAAAATGTGTGGGTCTAGGTAAAAAATGTAGTTTTCCTGAAAACTATTGAAATGGATTTATAGCATTTTGGAAAAGAGCTCTTCATATATATATATATATATATATATATATATACACACACATATATCTTGTGCATAACCCCTCCCCATACAGTGGGGATCGCTTGAAGGCTTTCAGGAGTACCGATGCATATCAACATGCTGTGGCTGGATGGGTAAGAGACGTAAAAGTCCGGCACTTAGCCAACAAGGATTTATTTTTAATCATGGGAAATGTAATAAGTATTATAAAAAAAAAATATCAAATGTATGATTTTGGTGGTTGTTTTCTCAACTAGCTGTTTTCCACGGCTCGCGGCTAGCTGTCATTAATCTGGATTAGGCCTGTCACGATAATCAATAAATCAATTAATTGCACAATAAAAAAAAAATTTGCCAGATAATTTTTCCGGCCACTCTCACTCAAGAGACTGGGTGACAACTCTGTTTAAGACATAACTGACATATTTTACTTGAGTACTCTCAAAAACGGACATTTAAATATAATGTTGTGTGTATTTGTCCATTCAGACACGAAACAGAGCTCAATTCATTACTCGCGCGCTGTATAGGGGAACATGGCTGCATGCTTCGGTTCGGGTGTGTGTGCACAGAAAGATGAGACATGCAGCTCTTCTCTTCGAATGACAGCCAACCACTTCTTTCTTCTATCCTTTTCTTTTGGTAAAGAATAAAATATTTTAGATAAAATATTTAAAATAATTTTGCAGATGTCATGTGACCCGAACGAATTGGCCAACACTCGTGTGTGTGATGCGTGTAACGTACAACACAGAAGAGCTGCGCAGTTACACTACGTTACAGCACTACTAACTTTCTGTTTTAATTTTTTTATTTACTGTATTGTTATTTACTTTTATTCTAGGAGCTGCGACAATTCCTCTGTGGATGGTGGTGGTGTTTCTTCATTGTGTGCAGTGGTCTGTGGCTTTTACTGGGATTCTCTATTTGGTGTGTGAGTGTGTTATGCAGATTAGGAGATCCCTTATTATTGGAGCGTCTTTCCTGTAATTAAGCTGCAGCTCCAGAACAATGTTTGAGTGATTTATGATTATGCAAGACTGTTTTAAAGGTGATGTGTGAGGTTTTTGTTTTATCAAATCTTTTATACCGTCAGTGTCCCCTACAAAGTTTTTTTTTGTATTTGACTACAAAAAACGTATCTCCACGTTTTGCTGGCCAGTGCCACGATATATTATATAAAATCGATACATAATAACAGAGATCCCAGTCCAAATTATTCCTATTGAAAATTTAAATGCATCAGACAAACAAACTGTGTTCATGGTTCATGTCAAACAAGACACTTTCACTTTCTCTGTTTAAGAATAAAAGTTGCATGGCAGGTCATATCAGGTCACCAGGAAATGTAATCTGAGAAATAAAAAAACACCACAGCATATTCAAATGCATATTATTTTGTAAATCTCAAATGGTCAGTTTTTTTATATTGTTGCCAAAAACTATTGCCCAGCTCCAAACTGCTAAATGTTGACAATTAGGCTTTAAGATTTCATAAACATTAGCATCATTTCTGTAAAGCTGCTTTGAAACAATGTGCATTTTGAAAAGCGCTAAAACCAAAATTGACTTTACTTGACCATAGGAAAAAGTAAAATCTGAAACAGATTAAAGTGGAAGATGTCGAAACTAAGACCAAACGAAAAAGTCACATGGTTTTCTGTGAAACCAAAGCATACGAGCTGTTTTAGAGAATGACTATCATCATAAACCAGAACTATAAGTTGTCATAATGGACTTAAAGGGGTTTTAAGTCACAAGAGATTCCTGTTGTTAGCTGAGACCAACATTATAATAACAAACACTATAAATCAAAGTATGAGAAATGCAGGAAAGAGAAAACTAAGCATCAGAAATTAGTACATTATAAAAGTGAAATGCATTATAAAAACAGCTGTGGATAGAAATCTCCCATGTGAATCAACCAACAAAACTGATGAAAGCTCGACTGCTAAAAACTTGATACTTTCCTTCACACAATCACACATTTAAAAATAAAAAGTACATTTCATTAATTTTTGTGAAGAAATTCATACATGGGTAAAAACTTGTTTCTAGAATTGAAACAGAAGCCTTGAGAACAAAAAGTCTTAAAGATCACGAGCGACACGGGTTCAGCCAAATGTGCCCAAATCTCTGACAGTGTAAGTGTGCACTGAGAAAGTTTGCCTTCAGAAAGAAAACTTAAAGAGAGAAAAAACAAACAATGTACATACCGTCAGATATAACTGCAACTGCAGCCATAAATATGAACCCAAGCAGATCCATGATCAGTTGAAATTATGATCATCTCTCTGGACTGCCAGGGTTAAAGACTGAGAAAGAGTTCAGTTGAACAGCAGATAATCCTGATAAACCAGTTCTGATTAAATGGAAAAACATCATTACGAAAAAATGAAGAGCATCTGCAATGAGTGCTATCCGAAACTGCAAACTACTACCAGATCCAGAAGTGAACATGAGTTGGGGTGTCCAAACCTGCTCCTGGAGCAGTGTTTCCTTGGCCAATGTCCAACTGAGTTCAGCTCAAACTTGCCCCAAAAACACCTGCTGAAGTTTCAGCAAGCCTGAAGACTTCAGGTTTAAATGGGGTAAGTTGTGACAAAGGGAGCCTTGCTTTAAACAACCTATCATAGGCTTTTTAAGACAAACGTAAACGGCAAAACAATCTGAAACACATAATAAATATTCTTTAAAAAGCAAAAGTGGAATAGGTAAGATACCTATTATAGAATAAAACATTGCTTTAGAGATTAAAAATAATAATAAATGTGATATATTGAATGTATCTATATATGAATGTAAATAATATTATAGAGTGAAAATAATCATCTCTATCTGTTAGATTGTGATGTTGGAAGATCTTCAATCTGGTCTCTGTCTTTCCGCTTTTTGTTAGGTTTTTAAATAAATAATTTTATTTACTTTGAGGAAACACCCTGTCTAACGAACATATTTATTTTATGGTTTAATAACTGAACTGTTTATTTTCTTCTTAATTAACGTGGCATTAGATTATGAAGATAGATTAAAACTGAAAGCAGCATTTAAAAGCGTTCAAACACATAAGCATTGAAGACGTTTTATTTAGCAAGCATTTAACCACTGATATGGATATACATTCTGCTCGTCTTGAGACAAGGATCACAGTGGTGTGAAGACCTCGAGTCTAAGTCAAACGGTCTAGGAGTTATGAGCAATTTAGTACTTTTGGTTGCTGTAGCGCCACCTATGGACCAATCGTGGTCATACTCTGACAGGTTCTCCCCAAATTGAGGCCCTACCATCTGGCCAGGCTTCACGTCTCCAGCACTTAAGGTTTGTTCTGCACAATCAAATCCTTACAATTACAATAGGGTTGCAGCACTTTGTGTTTGAACCCCTAAAAACGAAATCGTTTTAATGCAGCTGATAAGATTTATTAATTAAATCATGAATTGAAACATGTTATGTTGTGGGTCAATTTGACCCATTTCATTTTTTGAGTTGACTGAAATGCCGGTTAACCTATATATTTTTTTATCCCCCTTGACTATGTATTTTTCTCATATAGAGTTATGAAAAGTATGCAAAGTTTCGACACGCTCAAAACCATAATTATCAAATCACTGCATTGCTGATCATGGTTTCATATATTGATATATCTGCCCTTTCCAATTAACACAACATGCAGTAAAATCAGAAAACTTAATCCAGATATTTTCATCAAATTAGCTTGAGATCATTTATCATGATAAGATGATTTTGCATCTGTCAAATCATCTCAGATGGAAGTGAGGTACAAAGAACAGAACTCAACAGTCAACACTAAAAGAGTAGATACTACACTTCTTCAGTGTTAGTTTAACACCTGTGGACTAGACACATATTTACACCATAGCAGTGTTTAGAAAATTAATTATGTGCCTCTATTAAGCAATACACTATTAAGAATACACTATTAAGCATTAGTGCTGCACGATTAATTATATCGCAATCGTAATAGCGATCTCAAACCTATGCAATTATATAACGCAAAATGCCGCGATTTTATATGAACTAAACAAATTAAGGCTATTAACGCAGCATCTCTTCTTTTTTGTCATCCTTTGACTAGTGTTACATGATCCCGCTCTTATTCGTGCAAATGCCTTCTCGCATTTTGCACGACAAGCAGCGAAAAGCTGCCTGTGAATGCCCTAAATGAGACTCACAGAAAGACGCACGCCATATTGCGCATGTGCCAGAATATACAGTTCTCTTTCGAGCTTGAACGAACAATAGCACACACAATTATGCCAAAATGTCATTTTGTCGAGTATTCTCATAACATAAGAAAAGTCTTATGGACAATAAGAGTTGTGCTATGAGGCGCGTGTGAGATCCGCGTCTCGGCAACGGGTTCTCTTAAAGGGCCAGCAGCGAATAAAGCGTTCTGTCAGTAAAGTTAATCACAGAAACAAAGGGAAATTAGAAAATTACTCACTGATCTTGACTAAAGAACTTTTGTAGCTTTAATAAGGATTATTCTTATAGGTAAATAGGATTACACATATTTACACCATAGCAGTGTTTAGAAAATTAATTATGTGCCTCATTTTTTGAATCAACTCAAAGTGAGAAAAACATTGTGCATGCGGTCAGAAATAACTGGAACAGCAGCCACAAGATTAAAAATAAGCAGATTTTTGAAGTGAAGACCTGTGATCTGGTTCATAAGACAATCTGTTTTATTTTCTTTGACTCAGAGTTCTGTGTAACTTTATCTAATCCAGATAAACCAGTTCTGATTAAATGGAAAAAACATCACCATAAAAAAAAATTGAAAAGCATCTGCAGTGGGACTAATCTAAAACTGCACACTCTTAACAGATCAATAAATGAAGATGAGTTGGGGTGTGTCTCCCTAAATTTAAAATGCATTTGATGAATTTTAATAACACAATGATTGTTTTCAGTTTTAGCTCTGCAACACAAACTTTGTCTCTGAAAAGAAACCGCATTGAGTTGCAGTGGGGTGTGTCATTTCAACTGAATTACAGTCAGGCATTCACACTATGTGGCTTTCATTGTTTGTTTGTTTTTATATTTCCTCATATTTATAATGCTTCATAGGGGAGTGTGGGGGCACAATTTAACGCAGGGTTAGTTGTAACACGCTTGTTTTAAATACTTCCACACATGCTGGTATGACCATACTTGGTGTATTTATTAGTTACCATTTCAACGCTATATAGAGAAAAAAATTGCATGAAAATTCCAAAATCTTTGTAAGATATCACTGAACATTTATTTACCCATAGCAAAAGTTCATATCTTACCTAAGTTAATTTCTCATCTCTATTTTTTGTGTTTTTTAAAATTAGACAAATATGACATTATTTTAATCTCCAATCTGTTGTTTAACAGTTGATATAGTAATTTAATGCTTCGCTAGCAGAAGACACTAGCAGGGTTTAAACCCCAGTTGTGCAGTTGGGGTATGTTGTAACACTGCGTTACAATGTGCCCCTATTAGAAATATGCTGTTATATTCTATACTTTTGTGAATTCTATTGAGAAAACATGAGAAACATGTAAATAAAGACTGAGAGTCAATGTTCCAGAAATTATTAATTATTATTTTGTTTTTAACCATGCTTTATAGCTATTTTCCGGTGTGTTTGTTGTCAAACTCAAAAAATTAGTTTATTATTGATTATTAAAAATACCATTATTTTATATGAAAAAGTAATTGTATTTTATTAAGAAACTATTTTGGTTTGACTTGTATATTTTTTTGATTAGATGAGATAGCATTTTAAGCTGTTATATGGTGATGCTACAATGTGCCCATCACATGTTACAATGTATCCAACCTATGGGGCATGTTGTCACATTTCACTTCCATTCTTTCAGGATAAATTAAGAAAAAAAGTATACACTGTATTGATAAAACAAAACCAGTAATTGTACAAGACGTGGGAAATTAATGCGAGGAAAAATAAATACTCTAAACCCTAAGTAGATTTACACAAACTCCGACAGTCAAAATGCCTTACGTTGTGCCCCGCTCTCCCCCAAGTTAATTCTCTCGGCAGCTCATCAGATACTATTATTTATTTAATTATGTTGCTGCGTGTCTCTCATTGGACGCATCTAAAGAAATTATAATAATTCCATCATGAATTTTGGAAGGTCAGTGCAGTCACAGATTTTTTTGGGTAAAGAGTTCCAGAGCGACAGAGAAGGCTCTATCACCCCGGGTTCGGTGTTTGGTCCTGGGAGGTAGAGGCAAGAGGTTTGCATCAGAAGAGCGGAGGCAACGAGATGGGTTGTCGCTGTGGAGCAGGTCAGTGAGGTAGGAAGGGGCCTGGTTATAAAGGGCTTTATGTGTAAGGAGAAGGATTTTGAATTGAATTTGTTGTGGGACCAGGAGCCAATGGACATTCTTAAAGGGTTAGTTCACCCAAAAATGAAAATTAAGTCATTAATTACTCACCCCCATGCTGTACCAACCCCGTAAGACCTTCGTTCGTCTTCGGAACACAAATGAAGATATTTTTGATTAAATTTGAGACTTCCTTAGATTTCCACGACGCATGCGCGAGAACTGAGACATTCTCTGACCGAGGTAGTTGAAAGAGATCGCAATTCTCGCGCATGCGTCGAGGAAATCTAAGGAAGTCTCGTTTCAGGCCAACAAGGAAGAAAAGGAATAGTCGAATAAACTCGTTATTTTTGTTTGTTTTTTCGCACAAAAAGTAGTCTCGTCGCTTGATAAACATATAGTTGAGCCACGGTAGTCACTTGGGATATTTAAACATTTTCTTCATTGACTTTCTGGGCCGTCAAGAGCCAGTCCCTTAGGAGCCAATGTGGTAGTTATACAGCTCTCAAATTTAATCAAAAATATCTTCATTTGTGTTCCGAAGACGAACGAAGGTCTTACGGGGTTGGTAGAGCATGGGGGTGAGTAATTAATGACTTAATTTTCATTTTTGGGTGAACTAACCCTTTAAGAACTGGAGTGATGTGATTTGGGGTGCGAGTGTGGGTGAGTAGACGAGCAGCAGAGATCTGAATGTATTGGAAAAGTGGGCAGAGCCCAGCGGAGGGGGGCGTTCACCTGAGACGCATCTCTTTGTATGGAACTTGCCTACGTCACCAACAACCGCTGTGTCACGTACCACCGCAAACATCCAATAGGAAAATTCAACTGCAGTAGCCACCGTTCAACCTGAAGAGGGCAGCACTAAGACGTTTTTACACCATCTATTTTAGAAATAGAACACTTTATAAACAAATGCCAAAAAAGTTACTCGAATCAATGACTGGTATTAATAAAGATCCATTCTTACAGATCATTAACTAAAAAAAGTTGGTTAAGTGTTTAGTTACTCTTTAAGCTTTTCAATGTTGTGCCTTACAATATGCTATTACAGTAGTCAATTCTGGAAGTGATGAAGGCGTGGATGAAGGTTTCAGCAACGGAGAAAGAGAGCGAAGGACAGAGACAGACAATGTTTTTAAAGTGAAAAAAGGCAGTTCTGGGGATTTGTTGTTTATACGGTTCAAAGGAGAAGTTATTGTCAAAGATGACTCCGAGGTTGCGACTGAGAAGGTAAGGAGAGAGGGTGGAGTTATCAACAGTGAGGGAGAAATTGAGTGGTTTTACTGATGGATTTAGGACCGATGATGATCATTTCTGTTTTTCATTTCACAGTTAAGTTGAGGGAAATTGGTGTGCATCCAAGATGTAATATCAGTGAGGCAGTTGAAGATAGCAGAGTGGGTGACGGAGATGATGGATTTGGTGGAGATTAAAGCTGAACATCATCGGCATAACAGTGACAATTGATACCATGGTGGCGAATGATGTTGCCAAGGGGGATTATGAAGAGGAGAGGACCAAGCACCGAACCCTGGGGGACGCCTTGGGACAGCGAAGCAGTAGAGAAAGTGCAGTTGTTGAACTGTTTTCTGTCGCGGAGATACGATTGAAGCCAGAAGAGGGCGGTGCCGGAAATATTGAGGGAAGATTCGTGGTGGGAGAAAAGAATGGAGTGGTTGATGGTGTGGAAAGCTGCAGTGAGATCCAGGAGGATGAGGATGGTGAAATGACCAGCGTCAGCTGAGAGAAGGATGTTGTTGGTGACTTTGAGGAGGGCTGTTTCCGTGCTGTGTTTCGATCGAACGGAAGCCAGATTGAAATGGTTCGAACAGATCATTTGAGCAGAGGTGGGTTATGAGTTGTTTGGCGACAATCCTTCCCAGTATATTTGACAGAAAGGGGAGATTGGAAATGTGACTTCGTGTTGCTTCAAGCGCATCATTCAGTGTTCACGACGCGCATAAGTGCTTTGTGAAGCACTGTATTGGAGTCTTTCATGATCATGTCATAATAGTTTTGCGCAATGAAAGCTTATTAATAGCCTTTCTTGTTCTGTCCCATCTAATATATGTTGCTGCCTCACTAAAAAGCTGTGCTTTACATTTAAAACAGCTGTGCATCTGATTTTTACGTTGTTATTTTACAACAATACAAAGAGCTATGTTTAATGTTTTACCAAATTTAGTGCTACACTTATTGTTTCTTGTTTGTTCCCCACTAAGGAATTTTTTTTTTCACTAAATGTTCAGATTTTATACAATTATTGTGCACTTGTGATTTTTCTAGGCTAAGTTTTGCTGAGTTATCCACTAATCTAGTTTACAATAGCATTTTTGTCATAGGTTATGGTCATACAGTATATATATATATATATATATATATATATGTTGTTTTTCTTTAAGTAGAAATGGAAGTAATATAAGTTTTCCATAAGTAGATTGTTTAACACACAAAAGAGTGATTATCAGATCATCGAGGCCTCGTCCTGCTCGCCACAACCCTGATTTAGGGTTTTATTTAGTTATAATAAACAAAAAAATGAAATCCGATTACTCGATTATCAAAATAATCGTTAGTTGCAGCCCTAATTACGAGTGCACAGCCATGTGAGTGGTGTTATTAAGAGCGACCACGGTCATCCGGACAGCAGTAGATGTGAAAGATATTAATCAATATTATGTTAAATCAGCCAGCTCACATACCCCTATTTACTTCATGTTTTCGGTGGAAGTCTACAGTAGTCGATTGTCGAGTTTGCGCGTTATTGCTTAGATACCAATGATCGTGTGCGCAAACTCGACAAAAAAGTAAAAGTATTGCTACTTAGGTAATAATTTACTTGACTACAAGTAGAAGTACTGAAAAATAATGTGACTCAAGTAAGAGTAAATAAGTAGTTTACTTTGCTTAAAAACTAGTCAAGTAACTATGTTACAAAGTACTTTAGTATTATTTTAGTATTATTTTTCTTATTATTTACTCAAAATGGGAAGATGATTAGCGGTATGGAGCACTAAACACTCAACTCTTTAATGAAATGCGAATCAACAAAGCTTGTATCATATAATTTATCAACAAAGCTTGTATCATATAATTTAATAAACTAATTATCACTCTGTTAAGAAGTAACATGAAACTGACATGTATTGTGAGTCAGTCTCTACAGCTTGAGAAACAATTTAAAAAAAGCAATTTAAATTAAAGGAACTTACCTTTTGAGCAATAATGGCAAAGTAACTTTTCATTTGAGGGATTTCTAGAAAGAGGTTATATAAAGAAAAAAAATTACAATTACAATCACTAAGTCAAAATAGCACCCAGCAACTCAGTGCCCTGACATTAACGTTACTATTCAAAATACATTTCATGCAGATGTGAACGCATGCTACAAATCTGCAAAGCCCATTGATAAGGCTCTGGAGATGAAACCTGGTTGTGAATGCAATTTTCTTTCTCCAATTTCTACAAAATTCAACCAAATTTAAATTCCCCAGGTTTTTTTCTAGAGCCGATTGACTTCTTGAGCCGTTGAAGGCAGAGAATTTATTCTCATGAACGACGTGTTCTCTAGGCCATGACTTGTGTTAACCCTCGACGAATTCCTCCAAAAAGAGACAAATAAATATACGTTAATTATAATTTGAGTCTTATCAACGGCTAGCACTATATTAGCACCCACACGAACTTTACCTCACGAGTTACCAACGTTGAAAGCGTCTGGGCTGAAACAGGTTTGTCAAAATAAATGCTAAGTTTATAACTTACTTCTCTGCCACAGCAATATCTATCTCCAGAAAAAAAACCCTGATAATTAATATAAAATTAGGAATACTTACGATGGTAATAAGTAAGACATCGCGGATCTCCAATGCTGACATCGCCATTTTTACTCCCTGCCGCTATCTTTCGGCGCGAAACTTCAACGGATAACGTCAAACGTCAGGCGTGTGACGTCATCAACTACGCGGCGCCGTAGTTGATAACGTCAAACGTCAGGCGTGTGACGTCATCAACTACGCGGCGCCGTAGTGGCCGATTCGTAGCAGTGGAGTGGAGAAATGCTTTTCTTCAAATTCAATAACCAGATAGATGTGATGATGATGATAACTTAAAGCCTTATTTAAAATCATACTTTGCTATTATTTAAGTTTAGTATCATTTAAGTCATTAGTGAGACAATGTTTTTTTTTTCTTTTAGACAGGACTTTTATTATTTAAGCTTAAATTATCTTTATTTCTTTCTGTATATATTTAATTATTTAACAAACATGTACACTCATTCATAAATTATATTTATAATACAAATTTCTTCAAGCGTAGCTTATTGTATTATGTCTATGATCAATTGTTACCTGATTTATATTTGATAAATCAAATAATAATAATAATATTTTATATATATATATATATATATATACATATATCCCCCTTCATAGGCCGTTATATTGATCATCAACTGAATCCAATGCCATATCCAATGTAATAAGTCCTGTAGGAGCAGCAGCAGCGGCGCAGAAACCTGCAGAAACAGGATTCATAATGATCACATCATCAGTAGGCTATTAATGTCTGTAATATTCATAGCTTACCTGTCCTAGAGCAGCTAAATTAGAAGAAGAGCTTCAATGATCAGCAGCATCTTGATTAGCAGCATCTTTTATATCACCTGCCAAAAAGTGATTGAAGCCTCTACATATTGATTGAAAGGTTATTTCTGCCCTGAAATTAGTCGATTATATTCGTGAGGATTAAGTCTGACTGATTATAACTCACCTACTACTTTTTACCTATTAAAATACCTGTAAAGGGCCAATACAACCATTATAATGCAGTATTTCACCTGAACAAACAAAAGCGCTACCTTGTTTTATTTTAAAGTTTGAACTTTCATCCCGGCGAACCACTTTAATCCACTTCTTCCTTACTTACTTAATTCAATCGGGAATCCATGAAAACTTAAGTAGGGTTGGCGCTGTTGGTTAGATTTACAAAGTGGAACAGAGCAGTGACATCCATAGACAGAATAAGAAGTGGACAGAGCCATCTCATTGGAACTCCATTGAGACAAATGAAGCCCGTTTTTGGCGATTTTTTAGCACTTCCGTTATAGTGAGCAAAACATCTGGGAGGTCAAAACTGTCCGAGCCCCAGCTCAAGTGCAACCCATCTGGGCCATAGCTTTGCTGGCTGGGAGATTTAAAGAGATAAATGTTTTACTCTGAAAAGTCAATATAATATACAAAGAAGGAAAATGCACATTTGTATGTATGTATACAGTACCTTTATTTGTGTTAGGCCTACATGTAAACAAAAAAATACCATTTGCATTTCTTCAAAATGATAATAATTCATTAAAATGACTAATAAGAAGACTGGTGAAGGACTTTCCCACTTTTTCTACCTTGCTATTCAGGCCTTACATAGAAATGTCATCTTAAAATCATATAAGCCAGACTCAATTTATGTCTAATGCCGCTTTCCACTACAGAGTACCAGCTCGACTCGACTCGCCTTTGTTTGGTTTTCCACTGAGTAAAAGTCGTACCTGTACTTGCTTCGGGTAGTTTTTTGCATCACCTCCAGCGAGGTTCTGAGCGAGCTAAGGCGAGCTGAGCCGGTACTAAAATGTGACAAAAAATGCCGACTGCTGATTGGTCAGAGAGAATCATGCGTCATTGCACGTGCCAGATGGAGTATCCAGAGTAACCCCGCCATTTTTAAATAGTTTGGCCAGAGATATTTTCTAAACTTACTACTATTATTATGGCAACTCTGAAGAATACGCCGTGGTCAAACGAGGAGGTGCAGACTTTCCTTTGTTTGCCGAAGTGAGGATCCAGCGAGAGCTAAATGGGGAAGCGAGGAACGAAAGGTGTCGCTATGACGACCGGGTACTATTTGTGGCGGTACTGTCTGCAATGGAAAACGGAGCGAATGGCGAGCCGAGCCGAGGCAAGTTGGTACTGGTAATGGAAATGCGCCATAAGATAGCACATATGTCCCTGTTTCTTTCACACTATGAACACTTTACCGTTCATCTTTCTTATGGATTCTTTGGTGTGTGTTATCAGTCTAAACACTTTCTCAGACTCACAGCACACAAGTTTCTCATGTATTTTCTGGTGTCTTTTATAGGAGTAAACTCATTGAAACCTCCTTCCACAAACAGGACAGATGTACTCCTTTTCATTTCTATGAACTTTCATGGTGTTTCTTCAGTAATGATGCCAAAGCAAAACAATTCAGTGCAATGATCACATTAAGGAGTGTCTGAAAAACACTGTTGATATCTGAAATCAACACAAACAAATAAACAAACAAACACATCCATCCCCCACACAGCTCACAATAGTATCTAAAACAAGAGTTTGTTGTTAGTGGCCAGCAACAGCACAGCAGATCCAGACAAACATGACACTCAAAACTGTCCTGTTACTAGACAGTAGGCTTCCTTAATCAGAGTTAGCATTTCACTATATATCTTGGTTCTGTGAAAAATAGCAAAACAAATGCTCACATGTGGAGTAGAAACAACGCAATAACACTTCTGTCCCACTTTGGTCTATCCAACGCTGGAACGGTTTTCTAATAATAATAATATGGCTCCTAAAGCTCTAATCCAGTGATTTTTCTCTGAAATTTATCCCTCGGCCATCTCCATCTTTACATGTTCTAGTCTTTCTCAGATAATGTCTAATTGAAGAGAATTGGCTCTATGCACGGCGTTATTTCCGGTGAAGCATTAGGGATGCTCGATAACTTCCGCCGATCATAGAGTCCAATGCAATACCGAGAATTTATATTGAATTTTATACTCCATGGTTATACTAATGAAACGTTAGTCACAAAAACAGATAAAACAGACACCCCTCGTTGTGTTTATGCTTCTTTTTAAAATTATATTAAATAAACATAAATATATGTAAAATTACATCTAAACGTATGTACGTTTCGTTTCAAAGACGAGAGGACAGTAAATATTGAAGACTCTGCCATAATCCCGTTTTCTCCGGTTTTCCTCCGCTTTAATCTACACAACCGGAAATGGACGAGCATCCTTACGTCAAATGCGGAACTTATGCGTGCATATAGCCCATTGGCACTGGCTGGTTACTTCCGGGTTCTGGACTGGCTGCAGTAACGCGTCTCTGTCCATGCGGGGGCGCTCACGGTCGAGTGCAGAATGAATGGGAGTCAATGGGGTTTCACCCCCAGAAATCCACTTTTCTCAGGATGTAATTTTTTGTCAAGTAATTTGAAAGTTGCATTCAAAAGGGAGGGCTAAGAAAATACACTCAGCTGAAAATTGTATTTTTAAGTTCACTTCTGAACTTATTTTTAAGTTCATCTGTTCAAAAAATCCGTTCAAAAATGTGATGACGTCACACAATAGCAGAATGCTAGCGTGTTCTGGCCAACAACGGCCTAACCTGTAAGAAATCAAAAGGACATAAGTACTCGTTCATTCGACTTTTGGCCTATAATCTATAATGAACTTGCGGAATCAACAATAAAATCAATGTTGATTTAACGACAAGCAGGTGAAAGAGACACTTTTAGCCGTTTAGCCCCATAGACTCCCATTCTTTCTGCACTCGCCCGTGATCACCTCCAGTGGAATTATAATGGAACTGCAACCAGGATGATACACAACGGGGCTAATAGGAAGTGCCAAGGCTCTCCGTTAGACGGGATCTGTCTTTCTTCAAATCTCCCTCTTTCTCACTCTCCGTCTCGTCCCCCATCATGAATGGACACGCCCTCTACAGCTGATTGGCCACGAGTGTGTTGAGCTGCTCCATCCGATCCACTTTCCACAGCTTTCCTGTTTCTCACTGTATCTCTCCGTTGCCTTGTTGCAGAGTGAGAATGGCGAAGATGCGCTTTTAGACTCGTGTTCCACTTAAATCTCTTCTCACACAGATGACACGCGTACGACATCTCTTCAGAGTGATTTCTCATGTGACTATTAAGTCCTTGTTTAAAGGTGAAACTCTTGCCACACTGAGAGCAGGAGAAAGGCTTTTTTCCAGTATGAAGTCTCATGTGAGTTTTACAGCTTTCTCTACTTGTGAAAGTGTTTCCACACTGAGAACAGGAGAAAGGCTTTTTTGACATGTGAGTTATCAAATGAACATTAAGGCAGTTTTTATATTTAAAACTCTTTCCACACTGAGAGCAGCTGAAAGGCTTTAATCCAGTGTGAATTATCATGTGATTCTTGAGGTTTTCTTTACGTGTGAAAGTGTTTCCACACTCAGAACAGACGAAAAGCCTTTTGACATCTGTGATTTGAATGCTGCTTTTTTCAGTTTTGGAGCAACTCAATGGTTTCTCTCCAGCGGTGACATCATGAGCTTTCTGATGCTGATGTTTCTCCTCCACTTCATTCAGATCTGGTCTTTCCTCTTTCACTTTTATCAAGCCTAAAATGGAAATTATGAAAATCAATTTGGTCAAATGGAAAATAAAATAATTTATGATAATGTAGGGCCCACTAAAAACTCAAAAACCACTAAAAACTGTGTATTCTGTTGAATGTGCCCTAGTTATTGGCGATTATTTTACACGGAACGTAAAAAATAGAGACACCAGCCACCATAGTCACATGTTTCCCGGGAGCCAGAGCGCCTGACATCAAAACAAATTTAAAAGTACTGGCTAATGCTAATCGTAAATTGTTCAAACATTAAAGAGGTGTGTGAACATGCAAGTATGATGTCATGCACTGTAATTTGCTCTGGCTGCCTTCCTGTTCGCAGGAGTGATGAGATACTTAGTAGACTGTCCTCACTTACTGTAATGGCTGGCATCATAAGTGTGTGCAATAGCATTTTAGGTAGGGCTGGGCGATATATCGCACGATATTGTTATGCGCGTCTAATCAGTAAAGTCGGTTCCTTGATTAGTAGTAAATGACCTTCACATGCTTTCAGATGGACGATATAAGTTTTAAAGTTAATGAGATAATTAAGTGATTAATTTAGTGATGATTGAGCATTATTGAAGACACCTGATGATAACAAGCAGAATTACTGAAGGAGAAAATCACAAATTGTAAGCCACCGTTATGGAGATCGGTGCTTGCTTTAGTTGGGCTCTTGACACTTTTACTTTCACTTTAATCTTAGTTTGTCTGCTGTTATTGATTTATAGCAGTCAAATGAACAAATAGATTTGTGATCTAATAGTATTGGTTATGTGTTGACAATCATGCTTGATCTGAAAAATGAATTCTATTCAGATGAATTGGCTTAACTTGTTAGCAACAGTTTTGTGATTCAACTGCATATCTGTATTTTTCTTATAACCTAAAATGTTTATTAAAAAATATTCTGATCAAATCACTGTCATCTTTATTTAGAAACACAGAAATCAATAATCAGCCTGTGTATCTCAATCGTGGTGACATTTATAATCCTTGTTGCCACCAATCACAACTCATTAATGGCTCCCATCATGCATTGCGGTTTGAATAAATTATGATCTGAATTGTCGATGTAATTTACTTTTCCTACTTGAATATTCTACTCGTCACCGTTGTTGAGAAGCATTGACTGAATCTTGAGGTCTGTGTGTGCCTAAAGGAAAGGTTTTTTTTTTTTTAAACTTTTGAGAAATCCGTCTATTATATTTTAACATTCTGGACATTTATTCAGAATCTAAGTCATACACTAACCAACAGAATAAATTATAGACATAAATTTCAAATGATAAATGTCATCATGTGCCCAACATCATTTTAATATTGTTTATTTTTGTTCATCTGAAAGAAATAACTCAGATGCAACAGCAAATTAAAATATAAAGTTAATAATATAAGGGTCAAGAGCAGTGTTGTAGTCGAGACCACCTCACTCGAGTCCGAGTCAAGACCGAGTCCAGAGAGAGTCGAGTCCGAGTCGAGACCGAGTCCAGAGAGAGTCGAGTCCGAGTCGAGACCGAGACCAGAGAGAGTCGAGTCCGAGTCGAGACCGAGTCCAGAGAGAGTCGAGTCCGAGTCGAGACCGAGTCCAGAGAGAGTCGAGTCCGAGTCGAGACCGAGACCAGAGAGAGTCAAGTCCGAGTCGAGACCGAGTCCAGAGAGAGTCGAGTCCGAGTCGAGACCGAGTCCAGAGAGAGTCGAGTCCGAGTCGAGACCGAGTCCAGAGAGAGTCGAGTCCGAGTCGAGACCGAGTCCAGAGAGAGTCAAGTCCGAGTCGAGACCGAGTCCAGAGAGAGTCGAGTCCGAGTCGAGACCGAGTCCAGAGAGAGTCGAGTCCGAGTCGAGACCGAGTCCAGAGAGAGTCGAGTCCGAGTCGAGACCGAGTCCAGAGAGAGTCGAGTCCGAGTCGAGACCGAGACCAGAGAGAGTCGAATCCGAGTCGAGACCGAGTCCAGAGAGAGTCGAGTCCGAGTCGAGACCGAGACCAGAGAGAGTCGAGTCCGAGTCGAGACCGAGACCAGAGAGAGTCGAATCCGAGTCGAGACCGAGTCCAGAGAGAGTCGAGTCCGAGTCGAGACCGAGACCAGAGAGAGTCGAGTCCGAGTCGAGACCGAGACCAGAGAGAGTCGAGTCCGAGTCGAGACCGAGACCAGAGACGTTTGAGTCCGAGTCGAGACCGAGACCAGTGAGGGTTGATTACCTAATTTACTTTTATTTACTTTGAGAAATCCTTTCTTTTTTAACTGAATTTACTTAGAGTTTAAAAAATATGATCAGTTTAGGGTAAAAAGGCCACATAGTAGGTGGTGTTAAAAGTAATTTTATTACAATTTGTCATGCGCAGTTGCGCACTAGAAAATCACCAATCACTGGGCGTGTCAATCAATTTAAAGAAATATTTTATTAACATACATTAATAATCATGAAAAATATTTTGAATTGAACTCGAGTGGACTCGGGAATAAGTCCGAGACCTAAAAAAAAAAATGTTCGAGTACGAGTCAATTCCGAGTCCAAATGCACACGAGTCCATGACAAGACCAAGACCATTAAAATATGGTCTCGAGACGAGTCCGAGTCTCGATTACTACAACACTGGTCAAGAGCCCAACTAAAGCAAACACTCATAGCGGTGGCTTAAAATTTTAGATTTTTTTCTCAATCATCACTCATTTAATCACTTTATTGTCTCATTAACTTTAACACTCTTGAGTGTGGACTCATATACACTCCAGGTGTGTTAGTTTAACACGGGAGATTTTGTCAAATCAATTTGGTCAAATGGAAAATAAAATAATTTATGATAATGTAGGGCCCACTAAAAACTCAAAAACCACTAAAAACTGTGTATTCTGTTGAATGTGCCCTAGTCATTGGCGATTTTTTTACACGGAACGTAAAAAATAGAGACACCAGCCACCATAGTCACATGTTTCCCGGGAGCCTGAGCGCCTGACAAAGCAAATTTAAAAGTACTGGCTAATGCTAATCGTAAATTGTTCGAACATTAAAGAGGTGTGTGAACATGCAAGTATGATGTCATGCACTGTAATTTGCTCTGGCTGCCTTCCTGTTCGCAGGAGTGATGAGATACTTAGTAGACTGTCCTCACTTACTGTAATGGCTGGCATCATAAGTGTGTGCAATAGCATTTTAGGTAGGGCTGGGCGATATATCGCACGATATTGTTATGCGCGTCTAATCAGTAAAGTCGGTTCCTTGATTAGTAGTAAATGACCTTCACATGCTTTCAGATGGACGATATGAGTTTTAAAGTTAATGAGATAATTAAGTGATTAATTTAGTGATGATTGAGCATTATTGAAGACACCTGATGATAACAAGCAGAATCACTGAAGGAGAAAATCACAAATTGTAAGCCACCGTTATGGAGATCGGTGCTTGCTTTAGTTGGGCTCTTGACACTTTTACTTTCACTTTAATCTTAGTTTGTCTGCTGTTATTGATTTATAGCAGTCAAATGAACAAATAGATTTGTGATCTAATAGTATTGGTTATGTGTTGACAATCATGCTTGATCTGAAAAATGAATTCTATCCAGATGATTTGGCTTAACTTGTTAGCAACAGTTTTGTGATTCAACTGCATATCTGTATTTTTCTTATAACCTAAAATGTTTATTAAAAAATATTCTGATCAAATCACTGTCATCTTTATTTAGAAACACAGAAATCAATAATCAGCCTGTGTATCTCAATCGTGGTGACATTTATAATCCTTGTTGCCACCAATCACAACTCATTAATGGCTCCCATCATGCATTGCGGTTTGAATAAATTATGATCTGAATTGTCGATGTAATTTACTTTTCCTACTTGAATATTCTACTCGTCACTGTTGTTGAGAAGCATTGACTGAATCTTGAGGTCTGTGTGTGCCTAATGGAAAGGTTTTTTTTTTTAACAACTTTTGAGAAATCCGTCTATTATATTTTAACATTCTGGACATTTATTCAGAATCTAAGTCATACACTAACCAACAGAATAAATTATAGACATAAATTTCAAATGATAAATGTCGTGAGGAAGAGCCGTAGTTCACTGACCAGCTGAGCCATATCGCATTAAATATCGCTGGCGATATGTCCTCAATATTAATGCGATATGGCTCAGCTTGTCAGTGAACTACGGCTCTTTGTAGTAAATGCCGCTCCATCTGAAAGCAGGTGAAGGTGATTTACCACTAATTAAGGAACCGGCTTTACTGATTAGATGCGCATTCAATATCGTGCGATATATCGCCCAGCCCTAATTTTAGGGCATCATAGGCATGTGCAAAAGCATTTTAGGGTGTGCAACAGCATTTTTGGGGCATCATAGGCGTGTGCAAAAGCATTTTAGTTTGTGCCACTGCATATTGAGGCATCATAGGCGTGTGAAGTAGCATTTTAGGGCATCATAAGCATGTGCAATTGCATTTTTGGGGCATAGTGGTGTCCGCAAAATTATATAGAATTCATAGAAAATTCATAGTAATATAGCACAAAGTCTTAGAGTTCAAACATGACAATCTGGGGCTCAGGTCAGGAAACACAGACTGGCTAAACCGACCGTCTGCCAGCTGTCTCACATCACTGAGGTCAGATAAATCCCGTCACGTAGAGACTCTTTCACCTAGATATCATCATAGAGACTGTGTCTGTTCTCCGAATTAGGACATTAAAAAAATTCAGACCGATCTATGGGTAAACATTTTAATTGATGTTCAACAAATAAAACAGATATAATACAAATGAGCAAATGATAAAGCTTGGGTTGCTGAATATTCGATCCAATATCAATATCCGATATCAATATTCAGTATCCCTTACTTCAAAAGCACTTATTGTTAATTATATGATTATAGATTATAACCTAGATGTGCTGTTTTTGACCTGGCTAAAACAAACAATTACATTACTTTGAATGAATCAACCCCACAAGATTACAGTTATAAATATGAACCTCAATTGAAAGGTAAAGGGGGAGGTGTTGCTGTAATTCATAGTAATATTTTCAGCATTACTAAGAAATCGAGTTTAAATTTTAATTTTTTTGAAGTGTTGGTGCTTAATGTAAAAATATATAATACTGTAAATGATAAATCACGTTTGAGATTTTGTTCTTGATACTACCAGGCGCCATACAGACTTTATCAAAGAATTTGCTGATTTTCTATCAGAGTTAGTACTGGCTGCTGATAAAGTCCTAATTGTTGGTGATTTTAGTAAACATGTAGAAAACGAAAACGATGAATTGGGATTGACATTTAAAAAACATTCATAACACTAAATTTCAGGGCTTCAGACTAACTTTTTTACTAGGAGCACTGTTGCCCCTGACTGAAATTTTTAGGAGCGAAAGCAGAAAATTTAGGGGCACACGCACACCTTAAATCAGCTTGCAATGCAATTATTCAAATTTCCCCCAAAATAACCGTAATACTGACATATTCTTTAATATTAAATAGATTTAACACACAGTCAGATATTATGATATGGTGTTTTATTAGGGCTCCAGACTCAAATTTGAGGGCAGCATCCCCTCAAATGAGAACTCACAGTTCTACAAAAATCTGGTAGCAATAAATCATTAAGCTTAATTTAAAGTGTAGATGAAATTAACTTTAGTTATTATCATTCATAATGTCTTAATAATAATTAAAAAACAACTTGTGTGTGCAAAATACAGAATTACATGAATGTGCAGCATTTTGTACAAATAGAGACATATTTGTTAATACAAAAGCTCAATTTTGTATTAATGCAGGCCAGAATTTGTGCGTGCAACAAGTAAGATGTGCGTGTGGATGAGGTGACATGTATGCATTCATTGACTCGTTTCTGAGTCGATTCTATTTGATTCATTTGGATTTTGAGACTTTCATTTTGCAGGTTTCGCCTTGAAAGATCCATACACACTGTCTGAGAAAGCCTGCTACCACTAGATGGCAGTATTCTACAAAAAAAAAAAACAGACTACAGCCGCATAATCAAACGTTCTTCCACATTTAAGACGCTTAAAGGAGTAGTTCACTTTTGAAAAAACTTTTGCTGATAATTTCCTCACCCCCCAGTTGTCATCCATTTGTACTTGTTCTTACTTGTTGCATGCAAAAATTCTGGCCTGCATTAATACAAAATTGAGCTTTTGTATTAACAAACATTCATTCAATTTTGAATTTCGCACACACAAGTTGAAAGGCATGGATAAAACATTTCTGCAACATGTAGGCTATCAAGTTCATTGATAATTGTGTTTGCACGTGTTATTCATTTTGATACTATAACCATCCCATATTTGAGTTTAAGTTACACTCATGTAAAAACAAAGATAATATATTTAAAACGTTGATTTAATGGTAATTAATGCCTTGTTTTTACATTAAGGGAGACTTTAAATGATGCGCACCCTGTTTATTTGTTAGCAGAATGGGTCCTTTATGCTTTTTCAACTTTAGTCAGTCTGTAATGTTGCTGTTGCATAAAAAAAATATCTGCAACGTTACAAGTTCCCTTAAAAGGCAGATATTTTATTTAACAACCTTTAAAAGAACTACAACGAATCAGTTTGGACTACAACTCGATTTTCCCGGCTTTATGAAGTCATAATATTTCTCATTTAAATAATCCGCGCCCACGGTATATATGCAAAAAATGTGTCGATTACTGTTTGGATTTAATTAGTTTATGTAATCACGATTAAATAGTATATTTAATATACTATTTAATACTATTTAAAGGGGGGGGGGGGGGGAGAAAAACACTGAAATCGTCCTAGAAGTGCTTGCATAGCCCGTGAATGAAGGCTTGGAAACACATTCGTACACCCCAAAAACAAAACTTTGTAAATGGGCATATGGGACCCCTTTAAAGATGAATGAAGAATCACCAACCTCCTTGTTCCTCGTGTTTTATTCTTCTCCATGGTTCTGGTTCACTCATGTCCTCCTCACTCTCCTCTTTAACAAACACCATCTTCACAGCAGCAGATCTCAGTTCAGTTGATACTCCTCCAAATATTCCTGCTTCAGAACTTAGTCACGTATATGAGGATGGGAATATTACAGGCATTTATCATGGCATTTATTGACCTTTTTTTTTTTTAAACTATCGTTCTATCTTTGTAACAGTAACAGCAGAGCCCATGCTGAAAACTAATCTTCTTCCTCTAAGGTTTAATGGTGGTTGTAAACAAACGCATGTGTTTTACCGCCACCCACTGGACTGGAGTGTGAAGCGTCGAGAGGAGGTCAGCCCAGAGGAGAAAAGAATACGGGGAAGAAATTACTTGCATGGACAATGGACTATTCCTTTAAAAAGATTTACACAAAAAAAATGAAAAATGCTTTTAAAGAATAATATAGCCTACACTCTCATCAGATTTGAGTTATATGTAGCCTACACTGAAATAAAAATAAAAAAATCCAAATTTCACAGAAAACAGAAAATTGATTGTATGTATTTATACTTGGGAGTTGTTATGAGAGCACAACTTTTGATTCAACACAACTTCACACTCACAGTAATGCAAAGGTCGTTATAACAGCTTGTTTATTAATGTCTGAAGTGCTTCACTACAAAAGTGACAAATGTGTGTAGATGGCCGAATCAAGAGGATTATCCACACAACCTGGTGAGTCAGTTCACTTCTGTTCATAAGTTATTTAAAATAATGCAGTGTTTGTGAATTTAAAATCGAAATATTTTATTAAGAGATGCAATACCTTAAAAATCCCACAATAAGATATTTCAATTCAATATTTCATCATTAATGATAATACTTTTTTTTTGTTTGTAACAGGTGAAGATCAGGGAAATTCAGGATTATTCGACACAAGAGGAAGCAAACATCAGTCTCTAAACAGTGAGTTTTACATTTAAATAAAATATGAATAGTACAACAAGATATGTGACCTGTGCTGGAAAAGTGAGTCCGAATGTGCACAGGATAATTACAAGCTACAAGCAAAACAAGTGAAAAAATTTAATCTTGGTAGAATTTGAGTTTTTTTACAAAAATGAGTTCATTAAGCCCTCGTCTAGCAATCCCAATGATCCACATAGAAATTAAACATCTAAAAGTATTTTTATTTGTGCGTTTTCTAAGAGAAGTACATTTCCTTTCTCTAAGAAAAATGCTGTTTTGCTTCTCAATGACTGGCGCTTCCCCTCGGCACAAGTTTGGTATCGTTTTAAAGTGCAGCATTACAACTTTCTTAATATTCATAGCAAATTCTCAATGGCTTAAGTGTGAACAAACTGTTGTTTTTTTATTTTTTTTAAGAAGACTCTATATTTAATATACATATAGATTTTGTAGCTCAGATAAGGTTCAGTTGTGGTTTGTTTCCTTGTGACCCAGATCTGCTGGACTTCTGCTGACGATTATTTTATTATTTAAAGGTGCAAAACGCAAGTATCTGAGTTTTTGCAGAACTACGCCCCCTCTGGCGACAAGCGAAACTGCGTGCGCGCTCATGGAACACACACACATACACGGCATGCACGTTTGCACGAGCTGTTCATAACCAAAGGAGCATCAGCCGCACACTGTGCGGCACACATCTTTTGTTACAGTCATAATGAGGTAATACAGTTATAAATCTGCAGGTCATTTAAAATATATATGAAAGGAAAGGCATTCGAGTAAATTACACACTTATGTCTGTGTGAGGGGAAAACAGGGGTAGTAGAAAACTTCAGTTTTTGTTTCCATCTTTCTCCATATTGAACTGTTTTATGTGTTTACTGTATCCACGTATGATTGTATTATTATGGAAACACGTTCATGAACAATATAAGTTATTACTTTGTATAGGACCCGTTTGAGCCCTAGAGCCGACCGGAGATCTCTCCGTTTGTTGAAAGCTTCCCGATGTTGACTCGTCCTATTCCGACGCCTGGCACTGGACAGACAGAAGTTGTATTTTCTTTGTCTCACGTGGAGTTTGCGTTTGGGTTTGGAATGAACTAAAGCCGGTCTCTTTGGGGCTGTTTACACCTACAATGCGTTTTCTCAGATCGGATAGCTATCTGATTTATCAAAACGATTCAATTACACCTGGTCCAGGGGCGAAAATTTTATCAAAATGTTGGGGGGGACAATAAACATAACCATTCTCAAGAGCAAATTTTGAAGGGGACACCAATAATACAGGCAAAAAAAAAATACAGAGGAAAGCCTTACTACTATTATTAGTGTAGCATGGAGACCATTTCATTATACTTCTTAAAATTTCTTTCTGGTTTAAGCCAGCGGCGAATCTGTTTTTATACTCTCCTCACGCAGCGCAGCGATTTCATTTCATTCATTGACGCATACTTTAACTATATTAAATGATATAATCCAACTAAATCACAGTGAAAGCGTTACAATCTAAATGCACAGCGCACCCGGACTTTCTCATCAGTGTATGGCCAGCAATATTGTAATGTTTAATGACATGAAGATAATGTCTGTTCTAAGTTATTATTGTACTGTACAATTTAAAACAATCGTTCCTGAATCCTGAGTCTGCAGTCTGAAAACTTTACCTCATAGAGCATCCGTTCACTGAATGAATTGAATCTCACCTGAAAAATCCAATAACACCAGCAATTGTCATTCAAGCAGCTGATTTCTGTAAATAAATGCAAAACTAAATGCATATTGCAGCATAGGGCGAAGTCAGGATCCGTCAGCACCGATTTGAGACAAAAATAATTTAAATTTTATATAAAACTATGTAAATGGCGCTCTGTGGCGCAGCAGGGTTTTGAACACGGTCCGTTGCTGGGCGCCGCGGACAGACGCCGAACGGCGCCGCCGGTGTGTGTACACTCATAGAGAATAATGTGTTCGAATTGTAAAGACGTGGCACTGCGCGACGCGACGCTTCTCGTCCGGTGTGCGACCCCTTTACTGGAGTTCCACAACTATTCAAAAACTATGTTTTTCTCTCCCGCCACCGGAATGTGTGTGTCTGAGGTAAAAGGGACGGAGGCAGTGGACCAATGCACTGTGAGGCAAGGGAGGGGGGTCTCAAAATGTTTAGAAAGCTTTTTTCGATATTGCCCCGTTTGCATTTGTGTTATTTTATTTCTTAATTATTTTAAGAACATATCATTACATTATTTACAATACACATATTTTAATGTTTTTTTTGGGGGGGACAACCCTCAGATAGGGGGGGTCCTGACCCCCCCGACCCCCCCGCGATTTCCGCCTATGACCTGGTCACATAAATGAGTTTTTGCAAAACGGATATAATCTGATCTTCAGTTCCCGCGCTATATAGGCTACAGATTTCATGAAGTGCACGTCACCGAAAGCAACAGATATGAGCTGCATTTTATTAATCATCGGTTAATTTCAAAATCAGCAAAGACAGCAATAAGACAGGCCTGGTAAGATCATTTCATTTCTTTACTTTTAATGAAGATTGTAGTGTTAAGAGTCAGCGACTTACACTTTGATTTGCGATAGATTGCGGTGCGCTGGCTTGATGAATAGACACTCAGCTGCTCATCTGAGGTGATGCGCATTGTCATATATGACTAAAATAACATGACATATAGCCTGCTTTCAACAACCAGATGCATTTACACTTGTCCAGTTTTGTCTGGAATACGGCACAGACCCCGTCCTCAAGTGATTTGAGCGATCGGATTCAAATCCGTCTCGAATGCGTTTCGGAGGGCAACCTGGTCTTTTCACGAGCTATCCAATCACAGAAAACGCATGAAGTGACCAGATGTAGGCTAAACAGCCCCTTTGAATCCATCGTCTACTTTTGTGGAAAGTTGACTAAAGTTGTGTCGCTCGAGTTGTCTTCTCTGATACGGAGAACGGCGGCGAATACACTAAACCTGCAAGACAGGCACATAGCCAGGTGAGCGTGAACGCGCGTGACGTCACGGCCAGTCTCAGATTCGAGCCCGAATCCCTCTTATTTATTTTACTGTACAGGATTATAGAGGCGATCTCAGTGATCAGAGAAGGGCTCATTCAGCCCATCAGGCGATTGTTTAAGCTTGTATGGATTAGAAAAACGGCTATTTTTAACATGAAATGTTACGCAATGCACCTTTAATGATTGTAACATCCATAAATGGTTTCCTGAAGGCTGAACTAGTTTCTCATGCAGTTGTGACTCAGTATCTGTGTGTATTACTCTGTTTTAATATCTGTTTCATGTCCTGTAGAGGAGCTGTCGGCTCTTTGAGGATGTTTCTCAGCTGTATTATTATATTATTATGATGAGTATTAATCAATCAATTTTTTACAGTCTATGGTATTAATAACTGTTTCATGTCCTGTAAAAGAGCTGTCGGCTCTGTGAGGATCTTCACCGCTGTGGGAATCACTGTGTTTCTCTTCATCACATTGATCTAAACACAGAGCTGAGGAAACACTGGCCTGAACACTGTAACACTGTTCTCTGGTCAGACAAAAACACTGAAGAAAACACATCAGATCAACTGAACTTTACTTAAGTTCACTGCTGTCAGTCAATGAACTCGTAATATGAGACAATCAGTATGAGTTTAAAGTCATTTTGAATAAATATGAAATATTGCAAAATAGACTCTCCCGTTTTAAAGGTGCCATATGTAATAATTGAGGTAACAATATACGAAAAATGAGCTACACGCATCAAAAGAATGAGAAGAAATAAGTGCAAAGATGTCATTAAAAAACTGACAAGTTATAGTGCTGCCGAGATATTAACCTGAATTAGCATGCTAAATTACTAGCCCCGGCCCGGCAGGTGTCGTAATACCAGTTCCGGCCATGGGAGGCGGTATGCGGACGGGCAACGTTAGCACCAGCCAAACTGCAATAGACGAGTGAGTCGCGCTCGCGCCGGCTTGTGTGTACTTGAACTTGATGTCAGTCGTGTGGAAATACAGCCCATTACTACATTTCAGTTCAGGGAAGAGTTCAAAAAATGATTGGTCGACATTATGCACGAGGAATACATTTTGGTAAGTTGTAGCATACTGTATCTTTCAACAGTGTTCGTGTTCTTTTTCCAGCTAGTAGAGACGATCGGTTCACGTGCGCTAGGGATCTGTGGTGTAACATGTACAAGCGCCAAAACGGTATTTATTGTTTGAATTGCGTAATAAAATTGACAGAATCTGAGAGCTTAACTAACCTGCTTGCTAAGTGTCAATTGCGTGTGCCTCACGGTGAATTCACAGCGCTAGCTTGATCAACATCAGCGAACGCTGTCGGTCAAATTAATTCACTAACAATAAAAGTGTAATATGAACAAAACGAATACCATAAACTTCAAATAATTGCCCAAGCTTTTATTTTCCCATACCGTTTTTGAGATCTATGAGGCGGTCTTCATCATTTAGTGTTGAGATTCATAGTGTTTAGTTTAGTTCACTCTAGTGTTTAGTTCATTGAGTCTCTGATCTCTAAAAATCTCCAAATGTTCCACGTGAAAGTGCGGTCTTCCAACCTTTTACTATCATGTCAAATGATTTGAATAACATGCGCGATGGTAGTAGCACAAGTCATTTTCTGGAGGTATACTGCCCCCATCTGTTATGGAATATGGAGTAGGATTTGATTTATTATGTTAGATGGCACCTTTAACCCTTGTGCATCCTTATGCACATTTTTGTCCTTTTCAGTTTTGTTTTTTGATCACTTTGCCTGTGTTAAAGCTAACTGCAAAAAACTTGGCACATGTGTGTATTTTTATTGGAATTTTACTATTTCACCGTCATTTTCTAAAAAAAAAAAAAAATTTTTTTTGCATTATAGGTACAAAAAATACTCCCTCTCAGCACCTTTTGGACAAAAATGTCCCCATTGAAACCCATTAAAACTGCCATTTTTAATCCCCGGTTCAGTTAACTATAAAATTATGCAATCTTTTTTAAGAGGCTTTCATTCTGATGGCAAGGCTTCAACATTTTATTTTTTGCTATTTTTGTATCAGATGGTGCCATTTTTTTAAGTTTGGCCTATAAAACAAATATCGCTTTATTCCTGTTTTCTGGTTCGGAATATTATAGATCCAACTGGATAAATTATGCAACAATATTTGTGTGGGTGTGTTGGTATTGATGTCAGAGTGTGGTTAGTATGTGTGTTATAAAAAAAATATGTGTGTGTGCGCATGTGTGTGTTTGTAATACTGAGAAAGAAAAACTGCAAATTCAAATTCAATCACTGTGAGCTCCAGTGGGGTTTTGCTGGCACCCGATGGGGAAAATATGTTACTACGCCCAAACAAAGCTAATTTTTTGAGATATCATCCTCAAATTTGGAACACAACCTATTTAGATTTATGGCTTTGATTTTATTGCAGTTTTGAGTTCAACCTGATTTATAAAATATATATTTTATATAAAATATTTTTTATAAATAATTTTCATAAACTTATACACACATATATATATATATATATAACTTTTTGGGATTTACTTATTATTATTTGTTTACTTCAGCAATAATCTGCAAAAGGTCTTTTTTCAAATGATACCAAACTTAAGTCTGTGCTCCAAAGCGTCACATTTTTATGACAGTTTTTTGACATGGACATTTTTGTCCTCTTTTTACCTATGAGTAACTTTTTTTAATTGATGCACAAGGGTTAAAAATATGATGCTGAATTAGTTTTGCTCTCTGAATCTCCTGTATTATGAACTAAATGTATTGCATCATATATTGTGCTTTATTCAGTCTCCATCCATCCACTGCGGATGCTTGTTTCTTATAGCACAGATTTCTATATTGGTTTCATTTGGATTGTTGAAGTTGGTTTACAGCTAGTGTAGAGATGGAACTCTGGATTGTTCAGATAGGCCTTAAAGACTGGTGACTCCGGTTAGAGAGTAAGGGCTCGGAGAGTTATATCCAAAACTTTAATATGCTGGGCACATAAATAACATGTACATGGCTGTTTGTATATGGGTGTGTGTGTGTGGTCTGAAACAAAGGATAATAGTACAAATTAGACAAAATTATATTACAGTCATTGTTAAACTGCTACAGATATTTTCATACTGAACAGAAGATCAACAATCAACAATTTACAAGCAATTCCACAATTATAATAGTGTAGCATGTCAAATAACTGTAAAATGGCAACAGATTAACAGTTTAAATGTTAATATGACAACACATTATAACACTGTCTGAGGAACTAGCACGTTAGCTTTCCGACATCGAATAACATTTCTGACAGAGTATCGAATAACATTAACTTGTGCACATACAACTTGCAAGATTAATATACCATTATAATAATATAAACAACATTATTATCGTGCACATTTCTACAGGAAATAAGAAATAAACTCACTTTTCTGCACGAACGCACACAGCTTTGAAGTTTACATGCTCATCGTGACCCAGCGCGTGCGGTGGTGTATAAAGTGCATGATCTTAAAGGGGACGTTATAAGTAGAGTGAAAGACATGTGCCCTCTAGTGCTGAAACATGAAAGTGCAATTAAAGGGATAGACTTTCCTACAGCTAGATTCAGCTTTAAAAGAAAATCACCATTACATGAGTAAAATAATGTATTATCCACATATTTACATATTTGCATAGCCAAGAAAACATACATAAAAAAGAGCTTAATTACAAATGAAGGATGCTATTGAACCCTTATCTTAAATCTCTATCAGCACTTCTGGGAGTCTGAGTAAATAGTCATAATGTTGGATAAAGAGTATTTTTCTGTTATTG
>NW_024121184.1:630950-672158 GCF_016745375.1 Pimephales promelas
GAAGCTGCATCTGAAACTGTTATTAACCGTCTTTTGATACTTGAACCATCCGGTTCCCATTGAAGTCCATTATATGGAGAAAAATCCTGGAATGTTTTCATCAAAAACCTAAATTTCTTTTCGACTGAAGAAAGAAAGACATGGACATCTTGGAAGATATGGGGGTGAGTAAATTATCAGCAAAAGTTTTTTCAAAAGTGAACTACTCCTTTAAGAGCAATGCAACAGTTGCTGATCATTTTGAGCAGTTGTGTCAATTGATAGTTAGATCATGGTAAGGAAATGAATAGACACTCATTTGAAATGTAATGTGTGTACTATTGCCTTTTGAAATAGTAGTACTGTGATATTAAGTTGTGTCATATTGAACAGGTGACTTTTGTTGAATGAACAAATGATCGTATAGTTTTATATGTATTGTATCCAAGCAATTGAGAAATGGATTAAAGTTTTGAAAAATGTGCATTTTGATCATTGCTTGTGATTTTTGTGTCTATAGTTGTGAAAAATAACATTAAGGTTCAGAAAACAAAGTGATTGTAAAAAAATGAATTGTTCATTAATGACAGCATGATAAAAATAAAACAAATAATGATATTGAAGAATTTTTATATTTACCAACCTGAAAAATAGACCAGCATAAAAATGACAAATTCCGATTGAAGACAGAATTCTGTGAACAGAAACGGGTTAAAACTAATGAATACTGTATATAACATATTAGAGCAAATCAATAATAATTCATTTCCACATTGTTGCACATTCATGTTAAGGAAATCTAAAAGTCTCATAAAGATCACTCATATAGAGATTATGGAGATTTGAGCCATTATGTGAAGAGACCTGGATGCAATATAAAAAGATTCAATGAAAAATCCAAACCTGATATCTTCTTTAAATACGGTGCAACATTTATCACCATCAGAGGCCTCAGGATATAAAGAGCACAGCAAAAGATCGTCTCATACAGAATTCCTGCAACAAAAACAGATGATTGGGTGTTGATTGGCTTGAGACCCTTTGACATTTTGCTATTTAGCAGCTTTATGCTAAAATACTGTTATTTTTATCCACATCAAACACACATTATGACAAAACAAAACCCTGATCTGTGATAATATCGAAAATGACGGATGACTTGTACAGCCAAGTTGATTATATGCAAATTTAAGGCAGCATTTTCCAACATTTGGTTTTCAACTTTCCCAACAAGAAAGAAAGTCAAAGAGGTTTGAAATGACACAAGGGTTTGTAAATGAAAGAATGTTTTTAAACTATCCTTTAATGGGTCTGAATAATAATACAATGTCTAAGGCAAAAGCAGCATAAGGCTGCAAAATAACACCATTTGGAAAAAGTGTATTTAATTATGATTATTATTATTATTATTTACGAGGTATTATTTTACAAATATCCAGAGAAAATTATATTTCTGATTCTGACAGTGTGATTATATTTAATCTACTCACCTTCTGTAACACCCCAGAGGACAAAGGCCACAAACATCATAATATTGGGAAGAAACACATGAAGAAACCCAAGAGTCCTGACAGGTTTGGCTGCAGAGTCTGTAAGAGGAGCAAAATATGTATTTATAACCTGTTTTGTCTTGTTATTAAAAAAATGCCATTTACCTGTTTTAATTAGTGATCGACCGATATATCAGTCGATATATTCCATTCCATATAATGGAAACACGTCGCCCTATAACTGTTATGTGCTTGCAACTAAGCAAGTTTGTGGGTCCAAATGGAAAACGCGAATGCCTCGTCTATAAAACAACTGCTTGCCATTGTATTAGGGAGCTGCAAATAGCTAAGGTGTAGGTTACCCGTTCAGTATGCATTAGGACTGTCTATGAATATTCTACATTCGAATATGTATTAATTTTGAAGGTGAAAATTAATATTTGAATATGGAAAAACACGCCCGCGGTTGCAGACTAATAACGTTACCACAGCTGCACAGCTCGCTCGGAGCGCTCACTGTCGGTTCTATACTGTGAAACTTCAATCACTGAATGCAGCCTGCTATATTTGGGAAACGAGTCGCGACTCGCAACCTTAAATTGCTTGCACAAAACTCTTGATCAGCACTCAACATTTGTTTGTTGATCATTTAACCGACGCGCAGAGAGCGTGAGGGCGAGAGAGAGTGCCTGAGCAAGTCCAGGCGAGAGAGAGCTCTGCGGTCTTGGCCATTAGTTGATTTAGTTTGCTTTTTAATACGTTGTTAAATATGTTTAAACTCAAATAAACCATCTAATTCTAGTAGTTATGTCTCTTTTTATTAATGTGTCCTGTTATTGACGTAATGCGCGTCAACAACAAAACGCGCTACGGGATGTTCGAATATGTTTTTTAGAGGGAAAATGCAAACGCCATTTGAGTAATTTTGACAGCCCTAGTATGCATACGGGTGCTGTAACGAACACTGGTCATAGGATTAAGTAATGCCAACGTTGTTCAGTGTTTTTTGTGGGAGATTTATTCAGCGCCCACCTGGATGAGGTTTGGACGTGTGTGGTGTGTGTCTCCCTCGCCATCGCAGTAATATTACAGACTAGACATGCTCATTTTATTTATGTAGAAAAATTGAAACCATGCAGTACATAGTTCGTTTCTTTTAAAATGAAGTACAGTGTGCACTGTGCACTTTATTATGCTGGTTGCTACTGTGTGCAATAGTGTAATTATTTAATTTATGCTTAAATATTTATTTTCAGCACTGAACTTTTTTTGTTCTACTTTATGTTTTTAATATTTGTTAAATTGTTTATCTACTTCTTCTTGTTCTACCTCACATGTTTTTACTATTTGTTAAATATTAATTTTTGAAGTTAATTAAATGTTACTTTTATTAAACTGAGACCTGTAACATTAGTTAACATCATGTTATTTTTAAGATGTAAATTGAGGGAGCAAAATGTATCGGCTCCAAATATCGGCTCAAGAAAATCGGCAGCCCGTATCGGTCATCGGCTAAGGCTGATGGGGAAAAAATCGGTATCGGCACTAAAAAATCCATATCGGTCGATCCCTAGTTTTAATGAAATGCTTTGCTTGCTTTGAAGGAAATGCCATATTAAGAACTGTACTTGACTTCTTTTGTTTATGATGCGTATGACGCCCCAGATATATTTATTAAGCGTTATTTATGAAGCTTGGGTTTTGATTGAAGACGCCCCAGGAAATTATAGGTTCCAGTATACAGGAAAATAATAAAGTATACTGATACTTACACTTGAATAAACTTCTTTATCGGCCACAAATGCCACCTTTTGGTTACTATCCATAAGGGGGGCAGTGTCTTACCTCTTACAGTCTCTTGACCGCTAACCATTAGGTCACACAACTCTCAAAACTAACACAGTATGAACATTATTGGCCTCCTAAAACTAGAGGAAAACATTTTACCCTGATAGATACATAAATTGCATACAAAAGCTGCAATGAGATGCACATAAACCGCAATACAAAAATCTCAAACATGCTGATGATCAACAGCAGCATATTTCAAGCTGGTTAATATAAAGCAATATATTTTTTAAAATGATAGTTACCAAAATATTTTCAAGCTGCAATGCATGCTGGGAACTGGCACAACATTGTACCATATAAAATTGTGTTCAGATAACTTGATTTGGAAAATTGGGACAACATTTGGAACTTAATTAGAAAACATTTTGCTGTCACTCAATTAAAAAAAGGTATTTTGAACAAACAAACATTCTCAACTATGGTATTAAATCCTCTTCAAGTACAATCTAAAGAACCAGTCAAACGGCCTAAACCACTGTCATTTGTATATATTTCACATAATATACGTCAAGGACTCCGTAGACTAGGTTGCCTAGACAGTCAGTCAATAAATCTGATGACAGAAACTCCAAAACCACGTCCAGTCTTCAGTTTTACAAGTAATACATTTAAATTATTATATATGATCTGTTGGTCCCTGCCTCTTTTAAAATAGGAGCAGTGACTTTCAGTATCTTCAAAGTTTCATCTAATGAATCACAGTCTATTGAACTTAAAAATAATAATTGTCAAGGAAACTAAAGATTGTTTTTAGCAGCGCAAATGGTAAAATAAACTACACAAAATTTACATTATTTGTCTCTTAAAACTCGACGTAACAGCCTTAGGCCAGTGAGAGCTGTGCGTGTAAACCTCACTCCACTAATCTCAAGAGGCCTTCTAGTCTGACACTAGAGACTGCGGTCTTTTCATCCTCCTTGTTAGAGCTTCTGCCTCCAATGCGGACAGGCTCGGGTTCGAAACCCACTTAGGGAAATATATAGCATACAAAAGCTGCAATGAGATGCACATAAACAGTACCTCAACACACAAATCTTAAACATGCTGATGATCAACAAATATTAATTCGGTGGAAATATGAACTCTGAACCGATATGACAGCTAAATAACAGTGACAACAACAGCAGCAGCATAAATCAAGCCAGTAAATTTAAAGATAGACATTAAATAATAGTTGTTTTTTACATTTGTTATTATAAAATTTTGCTGATACTCAATGTATTAACTCCAACTTGCAAAATGTTGTCCCAATATTTGTCATACCACGTTTGAGATTTGTGTGTTGAGATTCATGTGTGCATCTCTTTGGAACTTTACTATGCAAAAAATGTACCAATTAGGTTCAAATGTTTGCCTCTGGATGTTCACACCATGTAGCTAGCTTTGAAAATCAAACATGAAGATGAAATAAGGATTGTAGCCATTTGCCTTGTTAAATGCTGAACAACCTTTAGTTGCCTTAACAAGAATATTTAAATTTACAAGACTATGCGTTACTCATGAGATAAACAAAATATTGAAGTTAACGTAACAAGTAGAGTGTGATAGGTTGCTTTTTTCCCCCAAGTTAGCTCAACTGTTTTGATTAGACACAGGAAAGTTTAAAAGTTTTTGTTTGTGCAACTTTTTGTTTGTGATTTCATTGAATTACGTTAACACAACACGCGAGTCTCGGTCAGCTGACCCCGTCTTCTTCCTTCCTCACAATTAAATCATCACAATGGTATATTTCATTATATTTATTATTTGTTGTTTTTGTTGGCTTGCAACACTCCAGTTGAGCAGATCTGGGCCTGTATCCCTAAAGAATTTTTGTGCAAAAAGTGACTCCTAACGGCCAAATTCTAAGAAAATTCTCAGAGTCATGACGTTTTCTTAGAATTTCCCCTAAAAGTGACATGAAAATCCCAGTTAATATAAAAGCTTTTCTTCAAGATTCCTAGCACTTAAAAGGCGAGATCAGCTAAGAGCAGGGAAGAGGACTTTTAGTGGCTTAGGAGTTCCCCTAAGCAGCTGCACAAAATTTATTTTTTCCCTTTTTCTCCATTTTCTGTGTTTGTAGGATATTTGTTAACAAGCCTTCATAAATAGACCAGCCAGCAATCACAGACATTGATAAAAGCTGAGCCGTGTTACCGTCGTTAAGACCACACTGAGTTGTAACGTTGCAATTTCTACTTCAATAAGGACAGCCCCTTCAGATAGGCCATCTTGTTTTCAATGGGGTCCATATGGGAGTGAAAGTACAAAATATGGCAGCTAGGATATTGATATGAGCAAATAAGACACAAATCATAATTTGAACAGGGTGTAATGAGCTTAAGTTTTCCCATATTTCTAATGTTAGGCTATAACCCCTACAGCTTACTATTCATTTTCCAGATATTTTCTTGAATGTGAAATATAATTTACAATTACAGTCTGCATAAGATTATAGTGTATAATTATGTTTATTGATTTGATTTGAGGGTACATCCTTTGCTCATTATCACCAAAAGTTAATTTTCATCAAACTTGTATGATCAACCAATCACGGCTATTGAAATGATGACTCATACCTAGCAACGGGGTCAACCACACCTCCTCACTAAGATAGGATTCTCCATCCATTCCTTGCTCAGAGTTCACTGAAAATGTTCTGGAATCACGTCTAAGCTAAAACTCCTGGCAAGGAATTTTTAGGTTAAGTTAGGAGCTCTCTGAGAGGATTCTCAGAATCTTTAGGGATACGGGCTCTGAATTATTGCAGATAAGAGTATTGCCATGGCATTCACATAGACCTACCTGTATTTTGTGATCTGAAGTAGATCGGAAACCACAGCAGAAGTGCAGATCCAGATGCAGAAATACATAGAATCAAAATTATTATGTGTGAAACAGAGAAACCTGTGAAACACAGACATCAGTTAATGAACAAAAAGGTACATCGTGTGTGATGTCTTCACTCTGTGAGAATAAATGTGAATCATGAAAGTGCCCATATTGATCTTTTTTGAATATCACCTTTGATGCAGTGTGATTGCAAAGGTCGGCAAAGTTTCTAGATTAAAGTGCACGATATTTATCTAGATCTGGCATCAAACTTTTGATGACGCAGGCTGATAAGTCTTTAACTCATTTGGTGGCAATCAGCAGAGGTTGCTTTATTGCTTTAAACAGCTTTATTACATCAGTAAAAGTACAGATACCCCTTGCTAAATTTTACTCAAGTACAAGTAAAAGTCCTAGAGTCAGATGCCTAATTAAGTGAAAGTACTGAAGTACTTGTTTTTAAAAGTACTTCAGAATCAACAAGAGTACATTTTTTAAATATTGCATTACTACAGCCACAGTGCTTACATTTAGGTAAAGATACGTCCTATATAGAGTTATAAAATGTTAACGATACCTTGGAGAATGTAAAATTAATTGAAAGTAAAATCAAGTCAATTTCATCTTTTTTTGTTGCTTTATTTAACATTGCTGGTACTGTGTTCTTATCAGTCTGCAGTGCGCCTTCAGAAACTCTCCACAAGAGCTGGGTAATAAATATCGATTTCTCGATATTAATCGATTCTCATTTTTACGAACCGATATCGATTCTTAAACCTCAAGAATCGATTAGTCATCCTGTTTCATTTGAATGAATAGAACATTGTATCGCGGCTGTGTGCATCCAAAAAAAAAAAAAAAAAAAAAAAAAAAAAATCGCAATAATCTTTGTCCTTTGTTACTATTGACATGAAACAAAGTCTCAATTTTGAAATTCTGTCCATTTTCTTTAGAAATTCAAAAACATAAATAACTTTGATTTTAAATTATCGGTAACAGATCATGTCTGAGCAGGACCTTTACAAATAGACCGGTAAATTGGTTATGCCAACTTACCAGTAAGGGTAGTTGTAACATTACCAGTATATGCAATGTGTGAACGTGGAATAATGGCGTCCACTATCCAGTGGGAAACTTTGCTTGGAGAGAGCCTTTCCCTTCAGCTTCCCACTATAACAGATAAGGAGCTGGTCTGAGGTCCTGAAACACTGCGTTCTGTCAACATAGGGGCGGAGAGCACATACTGGACAGAGCAGTGCCAAGGCTGGGTCTGCTTCCTCCAGGGGCAGCGCTTGCAGGTTCACCACCTGGTCCCGGAAGGGAGTAGTAGGAATCTTGGGCACATGTCCAGGGGTCTCAGGATCACATGAGAAGCCCCTTTTCCACCAGAGCATTTTGAGAGCCGGTTCGGAGCCGGTGCCTGCGTGCGAACCAGTGCTTTGTGTTTCAACAGCCAAAGAACCGGTTCTCGGCCGGGAAAACTGGTTCCAAAGCGGCACCAACTCTTTGCTGGACTAGAACCGTTCTTTTACCACGTCATGCTTTACGTCGGGGACTGGGGCGGGTTTAGATGTGGTCTAAACATCTTTTCGGACCATAATAAAGGATCGCAAAGCCAGGAGAAAGTCCGCCTTTGTAATTGTTATGCTTGAAGTTGGCGCAAGCGTTTCTATTTTTTTATTTATTTTTTATTGAAAACATTATAAGCAAATAAGAAAACTGTCACAATATAAAACAAATAAATGGAAAGACAAAAAGACACAAGACAGGGGTACATAACTTATCAGAAAAGATTACATATCAAATGAAAAGATTAAAAGACTTACATATTTCAATTGTTTTTAAAGCTTTCTTGGTACACGAGTTAGGGATAATCCCAAAGTAATGTTGTACTTGCATGCGTTTCTAGCTAAGACATGTGGAGACGTACAGTGACGTAACAACGTCGTTCCCTGGGCGCTCTAGTCAGTGGAAATACAAACAGGTTCTCAACAGGTTCGCAAGTTGAACCAACTCCGAACCAACTTTGAACCAGCACCAGTTCCGAACCAGTTCTTTTTTGGTGGAAAAGGGGTAAGAGTAGCCCGGCCCGAATTCCAGGCACGCTTCGTCAACGGAGAACGCATGCAGGTCCCCTACCCTCTTGATGAAGGCCAATGAAACCAGAAGCACTGGGAATGAGAGGAGATTGAGGAAGATTCACTCTCCTCGCTCCTCTCAGGAAACTGACCGCGGCCAGCTGTGCTCAAGTGCATCTGTGCCAAGCGTGCCCTCGGACAGGGAATAATACAGGGCACAATGGGTCGAGTCGTGAGAGGCAAACAGATCTATCTGTGCGTCCTCGAACTGGTCCCAAATCAGCTGAACCGACTGGGGATGGATTTGCCATTCCCCAGGGAGAGGCTGAAGCTGTGAGAGCTCGTCGGCTGCATGGTTCAGGCCTCCGGGGATATAAATGGCATGAAGGGACCTCAGATGCTTCTGACTCAATATGAGGAGGTGGTGGGCGAGTTGCGACATACAGCGGGAGCGCAGACCACCTTGAGGGTTGATGTACGCCACAGTTGCGGTATTGACTGATCGGACTAGTATGTGCTGGCTCTTGAGCACGGCTCGGAAGCGGCACAGAGCAAGGCGTACAGCCAGCAACTCAAGGCAATTGACGTGCCATAGGCGCTGGGGTCCTGCCCAGGAGCCCACAATGGCACGTCCATTGCACATGGCACCCCAGCCTGTGGCAGAGGCATCTGTCGTTACAACAACATGCTGGGAAGCTCGTTCCAGGGGCACTCCGGCCCGTAGAAAACTGAGATTCGTGCACGGGGTGAAGGTCTGACGGCAGGTTGGAGTAACTTATACTCAGAGAGTGCTGTCTTGCCATGCCCACATTGGTGACCGTGTCGTTATCCATACCGAGTAAAAGAGATCCTCTGCACGGGGCAAAGTTTCCCCGTTGACCCAAAGGCCCAAATGATCTAGGTGCCGGAGCACTAGGTCCCTGTGTTCGCAAACATGATCTCGAGAGTGAGCTAGGATCAGCCAGTCATCGAGATAATTCAAGACGCGAACCCCGTGCCTCTGCAACCTTCGTGAAGAGGCGAGGAGACAGCGCTACCCGAAAGGGAGAACCGCGGACTGGTATGCCTGCCCCACGAAAGCAAACCATGGGAACAGTCTGTGTTGAGGGAGAATGGAGACATGGAAGTAGGTCGATTGCTGCAAACCAATTCTGGGGCTGCACACATTCGAAAATTCGTTTGGCGTTGCGCATCTTGAACGGCAGCCTGTGAAGGGAGCGGTTCAGCACGCACAGGTCCAGAAATAGCCGTAACGCACCGTTTTACGACCAAAAGAGCTCTTTTGCATTTAAAGAGCTCAGACAAAGGAACTCTTCTTGAAAGGTGGCCAGAGGCAGCAGCTCATTTGCATTTAAAGGGACACACACAGAAATGGCACCTTTTGCTTACCCCCAAAAAAGTGGCAATTTTAACCTGCTATGAAAAAAATTATCTCAGGGGTGTTTTGAGCTAAAACTTTACATACACACTTAGCATCATTGTTTTACATCTCTTAAAACGGGGCATAGATAGCCTGGATGCCAGCCCGAACTCCGCCCACAACATTTTTAGGACGGGAAGTTCGGTCTGGACTCGATCCATTGAGGAGTAATTATGATCGGTTCAGAAATCATCGGGCCAATCAAATTGCCAGGGCGGGCTTTATACGATGATTGACAGGTGGTCTTCAGTAACGTAATCCTCACGTCATCAAAGTGCGCTTGTCAAAGATGGAGAATTGAGATGTATAGATTCCGCTGTCGTGTCTTTTGTAAAAAAAATTTAATAGACAAACAGAAAACTGCAATCAAGGCATTTGTCGATCGGAAAGATATTTTTGGCGTCCTTCCTATATGATTCGGCAAAAGTGTAACTTATCAGCTGGCTCTGACGGTCGTTAAGAAGATGGGACGTAATGAAAAGCCTGTGGTCGTTGTGGTTTCTCCTTTGGTGGCACTCATGGAGAAGTAAGTAAAAGAAGTAACACTCGTTATTTAACTTCTAAAATAAATAAAGTTAGGCTACGTTCTGTATTTGAAAACTGCGCTATGCAAAGGATTCGACTTATGCGTTGCTCTGATTGGTTGGTAGGTCTACCGACTATCCAATTGAGTGCAGAGGTTTTTTTTTTTTTTTGTCCTGGTTCGGTTACGACACGCCTCATAATCAAAGCCCAATAGAGGAGTTTCAGACTCATATTCTTTCTTGAATATGAGTATGACAAAGTCATGCTAGGGCATAGAGGTAAAATTACAAACAAAAAAATACACATTCTGAACATAAAATTTTGGGTAGGCTTGCCTCCCCTGACGAGCTGCCACTTTTTGACCAGCTTTTGGACATTTTGCATGCATCAAGTCATTGTGGATCTTGTGTAAATTTTAATTATTGATAAGTGTAATCTAACAAAAGTGAACATTATGTGGGATTTTAAATAGCTCTGAATCTGATTTCTTTAAACGCATATTGAAAATCTGAAAATTAATTCATTAAAAAAAGTTATGGCTGAATTTTATAGTAATTTTTAAACAGTTTTTTCTGAATTCTTCAATTCTTCAAAACTGCAAATATCCAGATACAGATATAAAAAAATACAGATTCAAGTTTTAAAGATGAATAAGTTCAAATTTTCTAAAATTCAAAATGCAGAAATTCAGATCATACAGAACGAAGGTCACAGGTCATCCACAGGGAAGAGTAGACGATCTGAGAAAAGGCGAACGGAGCATTTTGGCCAATTACAGAGCTGCTGTCGTTTTCTGCTGCAAATGTGGTGGTGGTTCAAGAGAATCCGTGTATCATTCGTTCAGTGATTTATTTATTTTTTGGGCACCAGAAAGATCTTCAAGGATACAAGGCGCATCATGTTGTTTTCTTTATTTTGGCATGACATTTTGAATGTACACAAATAAAAATATATATTTCACTGTCGATATTTTTCATTATTGTCAATATATTTTTTTAGTTTCGAATGATGTCATAATATCTGTATGACTATAATGACGGTTTAATGTTTGAACCCCGATTGTGACAATTACAGGTAATGGCTTTTTTTTTCTTTTTTTTTTTTTTTTTTTTGCAATTATGTAGGCTATTTCTATAAATTTGTACATTTTTAAACAATAAGAAAATGTACTGCTATATTCTCTGGATTAAATCAAACATTTTACTGTGTAATATGGAAACTTAACTGACTTTAAGTAAAACTGTATGTAACTACACAACTAAATTAAAACAGAGTAGTGTGAATGGTTGAGTGTTTTTTTTTAATTATTACTCACCCAGTTGCTCCAGTACCACAGTTGAATTGGCTGAAAGTACTCCAGCAAACACATGACACATGTAAACTCCTTTGTCTTCAGTTCTGACACTCTTCAGTCTGAGAGAAAAGTTTCCTTTGGGGATTTCATCAGTGAAGAACTCAACTCTGTCTCTGTATTGCAAATCTGATGAATCTGGAAAAGCCTTATTGTTCAGGTAAAGCAGAACCAGAATATCTTCATCTTCATCTGTTTTCCTCCATGAAACCTCTTCAATGTGTTCAGGTTTGATGTGAGAGTCGATAGAGCAGTTCAGAGTGACGTCATCACCCGCATATGCAGATATGGAGCGACTCGATCCTGATACCAGCAGACGCTCTGAAAGAACAAATAGTTACAAAATCACTGCATGAAATTTAAATTCAGTAATTCGTTTCTAGAACTCATGTGATTAATACTCACCAACATCTTTTATGTGAACCTCAGTCTCTCCTGAATCCTGCTGACTGTAAACTTTACATGTGTAATTTCCCTCATCTTCAGCTGTCAGATTGTCCAGACGGAGGGAGAAGTTTCCATGTTGAATCTGATCAGTAAAGAAATGAGCTCTGTCCTGATAATCCTGCTGCTGGGCCTCTGGTCGACTCTCTCCATATTGATACAGATGAACCAGAGTCTCAGAGTCTGTTCTTCTCCACTCCACCTCCAGACCCTTCACTGGTAAAGGTTTATCAGTATAACAGGGCAAAACCAGTGAAGATCCCAGAGGAGCAACCAGAGGAGTAGATGGACCTCGCACAATGAACCCTGAAACAATTTTATCCCATGAAAGGGACAGAGACAAATTAAACAAAGCTTGTTTTGTAGTTTCTCAAAGCAAAAATGAATTGCTTTTATTGGTTTATTTAAAAGGGGACAGTGCAATTTCACAAAACACATGAACAAACATGGTTAAAAAAGCCAGAATTAGCCAAAAGGCTATTTTTCATCTGTAGTCCCCTGGCCAAGATGTAAAAAAGCATTACAATACAAACAAGAAAATACATTTATAGGTCTAAAGCAAATTGACTACAAAATATCTAAATAACACTATAAGATAACATAGGGTACACTATGCCTATTACAATAATAAAATACACAAAAACACATTTACAAAAAGACTATATATTAAATATATAATACAGCTCTTGGTTCGGCTTTTAATGTTGGCAGACATAATTGTTAATAAGCCAAATTTTCAAGTTTTTTGTAAAAGCCTTGTAATTATTGAGCTGTCTAACCTCCTCAGGTACTCAATGCCATTAACCCCAGTGACGGCTAAGTTTAGGGATGGGGTTGAGGTAAGTCATATCTTTTTCTTTCCTAGGATGGTAAGGGAACAGTCATAAATGCCATTAACCCCAGTGACGGTTAGGTTTAGGGACGGGGTTGAGGTAAGTCATATATTTATATAACGTTAAGTCAACGGCGTTCATAAACACGCTGAAAGGCGATTATGCGTCTTGATAGCACGCCAAAAATGGAAATACGAATTGGCATGTCATACACACGCTACTTCATGAGATCAGTCTGCAATGAGCATCCTTCTGAGACCTAAAATGACAAATGTATCACCCCATGCCATGGTCTCACATACTAAACAGAGACGTGTTAAGTGGCAGCCATTGCAAGTCCACAAGACCGAACGTGCATATATAGTGTGCCTGCTATTTTAGATGAAATAAACAAATTACGCATGTAAACGCAAATTACGCAGTGTTATTTTTTGTCATCCATTGGCTGGTTACATGATCCCACGCTTATTCATGCAAATGCTATTAAACCATTCATGTGCAACAGGTCAAAAGAGAGCATGCTGCCTGTGAATGTCCTGACTATGGCCCTGTACAAAATGGTGCACTTCATGTGGACTTTCGATTCACTGTCTCAAAGCTGTAACGCCACAGACTGGTGTCCCCTATTGGTCAGAAGAACAGTGTAAATGCAGTGAAGTAAAACATGCATAAAAACAAAATCATTTGCAATTGTGTTATTTTTGAAAATGTAATCTATTAAATGCAGAAATCATCTATTCAAGCTTTTATTACTTTTCATTTAGACTACTGCAACTCAATGTATTGCGGTATTTCCAAGTTACAAATCGCTTAGTCTCGCGTAGCCAGACCTTCAGACTGACGGCAGAACGTTAGCCAACGTTCCGTGGGCGTGACGTCTGAGGCTGAGACTACAAATCGCTCGCCTTCAATTGGTCCAAAATGCTGCCGCAAGATTTATTTGCAAAAGTCATAAATATGATTACATCACTCCAATTTCCAATTCTAAGAAATCTTAGCTGGCTGCCTATTCAGCATAGAATTGATATATATATATATATATATATATATATATATATATATATTGTATGTAAATGTCTGCAAAACCATCTTATGCTCCTATCTACTTATCAGAATTGCTGGAATTGCCCCTTCAAGAAACTTAACATCAAGTGAAAAACCTCCTTCCAGTCCCACACTCACGACTCAAGCTTAGGTGATCGAGCGTTTCATGTGGATGGACCATGGTTATGGAACTGATTCTGGGCTTGTTGTGAAAATGGACGAGAATTTTGTGCGTTCTTTGTCTCGAGACAAAGTTCATCAGGTTGGGCCATGAATCATAGAGAAGCAAGGGGCCGAATTCAGGAAAAATTGTTGATGGGATGGCGTAGAGTTGATTGACAGGACTGAATATTTAGTCTCCTTCTGAACCTTCGTTCATTTAAGCTGTTTACTTGCACAAGCTCACTAATAGCCTCACAGTTGTTGCGTTTACTTTTGCTGCAAACAGTTTTTTTTTCTTTTACTTTTATCTTCAGTCAAACAAGCTTTAGCTTGACAGAGATACTTTCGGTCTTGTATACAGTGGGTTAAATCAGGTAACCAGGAAATATATCTTGAAAAAATAAATGCAAAGTATGGCACAGTCTGACGCACTTGCATATGACAATAGCTGTATTAGCAGACCTGAAAACTATTTTTTATCGAACTGTCTTGTTCTTTCTCTGCTTATGAAATGAGTGATTTTCCTTTAGCCTACAATATGCGATACTCAATAATCCATAAAGAAATTTGTTAGAATTCTTAAATTAGCATTTTGGCTGCAAAAACAAACGTAGGCCTATATAAGATTTATTTATCTACAAAACAATTTAAGCAGAAGCCTTAAAAGATTTACAAGACCATGAAAATCAAAGCCGGTTAAGTGGCAAATCGAACGGTTATACTATTTATCTACATTTGTAATAAATTGTAAATTTGTAATTGTAGATAATTTTGTCCCTTTCATCAGAATTAAAGCAAAAACAGAGAGATTTAAACGAAATTACAGCCACAAAAATAAAAATAAGCAGGTCCATTTTCAGTTATGATTAATACTTTTTGGTTGTCAAAGTAAAGTTTGTGCCCTATATGAGAGCAAGATCTATGTTTTGATACCTGTTTTACTGTGGAACTAGGGGGAAAAAAAACTGTTTAGCCTATGTCTGAAAAGCATCACTGTGAAAAATGGAAATCTCGAATGAAATGAATCTGAAACTGCACGATTGTCTTAAAATAGGCCTAAATGTTTTTTTTGCGGAAGAGAGAGAGAGAGAGAGAGAGAGAGAGAGAGAGAGAGAGAGAGAGAGAGAGAGAGAGAGAGAGAGAGAGATAAAATGATGTAGCTTACCATTTGCGATCATCAACAATGTTGATATCAAAACACAGCTCGGTGTGTGCATCGTCAAATAATGTAAAATAAAACACAAACTACCATGTCCTTATGCTATAAATAAGCGATGACTATATTCTTTCGCCGACATGAAGCTCATGCTCTTGAAATGTCCACGGAGCAATACTTTCGTTTGCATTTCTGACTTTCACTTTTATATTGTCGTACGCATGCGTTATGGAGCTAGGAGTGTCTTATTACATGCGAGAATTTAAATGATCTGAGAGAAAAAAAAAATGTTTGGGAGAAAAGTTATCGCAGTGATTGCAAAAAAAGCATTTCACGGGAGAAAAAAAAAATATTTGAGAGAAAAAGGTTAAAAAAATAATATTTGAGACTAAAAAAGTTGAGATATTTTTTTTCATAGAACATAAAAATATAGCCTAAATTAGATTTTTTTTTATTATTTCTGAGAAAAAAATCCCTCTCAAAATGCTTAGAAATAATCTCATATATATATATATATATATATATATATATATATATATAAAATAAATAATATATATATATATATATATATATATATAATTAATATGTATAATATATATGTTTTGCTATCAGTTTGAAAACTTTTTCTAAAAAAAAAAAAGTGTTTCTCTCAAAACGATTTCCTTTGCTCTCGATGCAATTTCTTACTCTCAAATCAGGATTTTGATTTCACTGTGAAAATTGTGTCATGGACGGGGCCATGATATTTTTTTTCCTATTGCCCAGTCAGGTAAGCATTTGGTTGTCTTGGGAGTCGGGTAAGATGATGATACACACAACTCGATGAGTAGCTGGCTGAGCAAGTTCAGCATCACTGAAGATTTGGTTTACCTAGCATGATGGCTAATTAACGATTAGCTTTACTAGCCATTAGCAAGCTAATATAATACGTATCCATTCATGAATATGAGTGCTATTTTTTAATGTTTAATCTAGCCTATGTCTGAAAAGCATCACTGTGAAAAATGGAAATCTCGAATGAAATGAATCTGAAACAACACGATTGTCTTAAAATAAATGTTTTTGCGGAAGTCGATCAGGGACAAACATCCTAAACTTTGGGTTGAATATTTAGGCTAAAGGGTACTTTTCTACTTACTTAGCCTACTCGGCATCTAAAGAACATGTTTATTTATATTCTGATCTGTTTTCAATCAACCATTTATTACAACCGAGAGAGAGAGAGAGAGAGAGAGAGAGAGAGAGAGAGAGAGAGAGAGAGAGAGAGAGAGAGAGAGAGAGAGAGAGAGAGAGAGAGAGAGAGAGAGAGAGAGAGAGAGAGAGAGAGAGAGAGAATAAAATATGTAGCTTACCATTTGCGATCATCAACAATGTTGATATCAAAACACAGCTCGGTGTGTGCATCGTCAAATGTGTAAAATAAAACACAAACTACCATGTCCTTATGCTATAAATAAGCGATGACTATATTCTTTCGCCGACATTGAAGCTCATGCTCTTGAAATGTCCACGGAGCAATACTTTCGTTTGCATTTGACTTTCACTTTTATATTGTCGTACGCATGCGTTATGGAGCTAGGAGTGTCTTTATTACATGCGAGAATTTAAATGATCTAAGAGAAAAAAAATGTTTGGGAGAAAAGTTATCGCACTGATTGCAAAAAAGCATTTCACGAGAGAAAAAAAAATATTTGAGAGAAAAAGGTTAAAAAAAATAATATTTGAGACAAAAAAAGTTGAGATATTTTTTTCATAGAACACAAAAATATAGCCTAAATTAGATTTTTTTTTTTATTTCTGAGAAAAAAAATCCCTCTCAAAATGCTTAGAAATAATCTCAAATATATATATATATATATATATATATATATATATATATATATTTAGGGCTGTGCAAAAGTTAATTGCGATTAATCGCATCCAAAATAAAAGTCTGTGTTTACATAATATATTTGTGTGTGCTGTATATAATTATTTTGTATATATAAATACCTATGCATGCATGTATATATCTAAGAATTATTTGCGGTTAAATTCTGTATATATTTATAAATAGATAATCTATATTATATAAATATAAATATTTTATATATGAATAACATATTTTCTTAAATATATACATGCATGTGTGTGTATTTATATATACAAAATAATTATATACAGCACACACAAATATATTATGTAAACAGAGACTTTTATTTTGGATGCGATTAATCGTAATTAACTTTTGCACAGCCCTAATATATATATATATATATATATATATATATATTATAATAAATATGTATAATATATGTTTTGCTATCAGTTTGAAAACTTTTTCTTAAAAAAAAAAGTGTTTCTTTCAAAACGATTTTCTTTGCTCTCGATGCAATTTCTTACTCTCAAATCAGGATTTTGCTTTTACTGTAAAAATTGTGTCATGGACGGGGCCATGATATTTTTTTCCCTATATTGGCCTGTCAGGTAAGCATCGTGTTGTCATGGGAGTCGGGTAAGATGATGATACACACAACTCGCTGAGTAGCTGGCTGAGCAAGTTCAGCATCACTGAAGATTTAGTTTACCTAGCATGATGGCTAATTAACGATTAGCTTTACTAGCCATTAGCAAGCTAATATAATACACATCCATTCATGAAAATGAGTGCTATTTTTTAATGTTTAATCTTCAGTGATGCTGAACTTGCTCAGCCAGCTACCTCATCGAGTTGTGTGTGTGTGTCATCATCTTACCCAAACACTGGAGTGTCCATGTTCGACTTAAAGTGTGTATGTCAGGTTAAATTTTTTTTTTAGATATATTAAATAATGTTTAGATGTCCGAGTGATAATGTAATTATCATTAAAACTAGTACTGTAATTGCCCTACATTAAGCTTTATAGCCATTTCTGTCAAGATCATATTTTTAAAACACAGTGGAGCTGCCTGTGACGTCAGAAGTTCTATTCAAGTATGGAGAGTTTTGAGTCTGAGGAGATCCAAAATCCCCCTCAAACCTACGATGGCCCACAACCTTACAATTTTGAGCCTCGCAGGCGTGAGAGAGATGAACCAAACAGAAATTTAAATATATTTCCTATCAAAGAAGCATAAATATCCAGTGTGAAGAGAACCAGTGGAGAGTTGGTCAGGTGTCTTGACATGTATTCGTATTGAACCAAAATGTACGGGCGTCACACGGAGAATACAGGGTTGAAATAAATAAAACTCGCGTGCAAATTAATTAATGCGGAATTACTGTTAGCTACGCAGTAGAGATGCGCGGTAGCCTATCAGAATAGGTCAGTGTAAAGAGGTTCAGTGTGTGTGGAAAGAAGAAGACAAGGTCGCATGACTGGGACTCGCGTTTATTCAGAAAAACAAAAAAGATACGAGACGCACAGTAGCGCATTTGCCACCATAAACAAAACACCCGATCCAACACTAGCCCATTCTCACCCCCAAGGCATCACCTAACTGACGTCTTGGGAAGCATTTGACTATGCTTCAATATCTGACGCTTTAGGCGCCCTTTAGCGTCAGTTAGATGACGCCCTAGGATCGCTTGTACCCTACCCCCACCCCACACATAAACCTAACCGCGTCCTCTAACTGACGCTTTCCTTTAGTGTCAGTTAGATGACGCCGTAGGATCGCGTCATGTAAGTGACGCTAAAGGGTGCCTAAAGCGTCAAATATTGAAGCATGGTCAAAGGTGACGCCTTGGGGTGAGAATGTGTTGGAAGTCCCAGTCCAAGTCTCTCTCTCATTAAATTACTGCAATCAAACACAGGTGTTCATCATCTGCACTTGATCTACTTACTCACTCCGTCCTTTCTCTCCCGCAGCCGCTACATACTTTGAAAACTCATGCCCCCTCGCCAGAGTCAGGTTTGCCGAAGTGCATTTAATTTATTTATTTTTGTCCCTGCGTGCCGATCGGAGACGGAGTTCACTGCTGATATTCTGAGAGCTTTCTAGTCTCACGGCTGTCATCAAAAAGTGGACTCTGTGACCGGTTTTAACGGTGTTTTTGCACCCTGACATGATTCTGCCATCATCTCCTTGATTTTTCCTAGTCTTGTGGCAGGATCATGACAGACCCATGTTTTATGTGTAAGCACATGGCCTTTTGTTTGGGCTGTGTGCTTGCGTTGTCTTGACCCGCCCCCTTGTTGTAATTATTAGACCATCGTTTTCACCTGTGTTCCTGATTAGTTTTCTCCCTATTTAATCCCCTCATGTCTTCTGTCCTGTGTCGGTACATTGTCAAACATTGTGAGTTTTTCGCTGTGGGTATTTTGTCTGAAACCTGTTTTATGACAATTGTGAGTTTGTTTCCTGTCAGATCAGAGTCTTAGTTTGTCTTAGTCTAGTTGAACTCTCCTCCAGTCCTGTTTTGCCCCCTTGTGGGTTTTGTTTTCTGTTTTTGTCATTAATAAATCCCTATTTTGAGTTACTTGCTGTCTGCAATTGGGTTTATCCTTCAACGGCATGACAGAATGTACCGACCAAAGAAGAACCCAGCAGACCGTTTGTCCTTCCCTACCAAGTGTCGTCCGGACCCCCTTAAAGAACTCTGGTTGTCTTCTCCCCTCAACAAGAAGAATGTCACCCTTCCATACTCACCCGAGGGTGAGTGGATCTTGTCTAACTTCTCTCGACTGTATGACCAATTCTCCCGGGAGGAGTCTGAGGCGACATCCTCAAGGTCTTCGCCCGCTGCTTGCCTACCAATTATTCCTGAGGGTCGAGTTCTAGCTGTTGTCACTCAAGCGGATCAGGTTTCCTCCGTTTCTTCTCTTGAGGTTTCGTCCACACCTCCTGATCTCCGTGGCAAGCGAGGGAGACTGAGTTCATGGGATTCTCCTTCGGAATCATCCTCGACGGAGTCAACGCTGTCTGAGACTGCCCTTCCTGCACCAGTTACGGCCCCCGTGAAGCTTCCCCAACCGGCCACGAGTCCAGCTATGACGTCTGCTCCGCGACCTAGAAAGAAGAGGAGGAGGGGAGCCTCTTGTCCTTTGATATCTCCTGTGGCTGTAAGCACTGTCCCAGAGCCCGCTGCTGTAAGCGCTGTCCCAGGATCAGCTTCAGAAGAGGCCGATTCCGGATCTGCTAAGAGAGTTGCGGCCGATCTAGCCGCTAAGGAGGTCCTGCAAGCAGTTTCTGCCCAGAAGGAGATGCCTGTTGTCATTGCTGCCAAGACCCAGTCGGATTATTTATCACGTCTTGTCAAGATCCTAGAAGTCCCTGTCAGACCTGTCTTGTCCCGGTCGGCCGTCTGGCAGATTTTGTGCGTTGGCCGACTAAGTCTCCTCGGTGTGATACGCATGGTTCCGTGCCGTTGGCTGAAAATAGTCCTGGTCGGCTTTGTTTCACGCGATTCGACATGTTGAATCGGCGTCGGGGAAAGAGAGAACTCTGATTGGCTGTTCAGCTTAGTGAAAGAGTGCACGAGAATAAACGCAAAACAGCAAGCAAAGAATTCAAAACAGTAGCCTAAAGATAGACGGCTGTTCTTATGTTACGTCTTCTTACCTGAGTGTTCTTTGGCGAATATTTCAATATTAACATGAGCGGAGTGGAATGTGTATTTGCAGCTGGCAGCGTCGGTTTTCCTCTTTGAATGACGAATATAGACGAATATATCTGCAGAAAAAGACAGTTGGCTCATTACACACAGGCGCAGAACGCACATTATAGCTAACAGTCAGTTGTAGTTCTCTCGGTGTGTTCAAGTGCAGCTTTTTACCTCGATGAGAGCGGGCGAGAGGCGACAACACAGTTGGTTTCATCAGCGCTAGTTCGTTGGTGTCGGCTTGGTGTGTTCCGGGCTTTAGAGCCCGGGCACTCAAATATTGGGGCACTCTTTTCGCCCCAAGACCAAACAATTCCAATCTTATCTGTTTTTCGGCCGCCCTCAACCAGCACTGGCCTTGGCCAAGGCCGCTGTTGGGACAACAACTCCCCCGGAAGAGCACTGCAGTGAGCCGCTCTCGCATTCCTTCCCCGATTCCCCAGGACACCTAGTGATTTTTGACTTTGTCTGGGACATGATCAAGGTTTTCTCCACGGCAACCTGCTGTGTATCGCTATGACATCTGGTATCTTGTATGTATGTCTGATGGATAGGTTGATGGCTAATTTCACTGGTACTTCTGACTACGTGACAATAAAGGCTACTACTACTATCTGGCCCAAAAATCAAGCCCGACCCTGCCAAATACTGACAAGCCGCTGGCAGTATAAATTGCATACGCTCGTCAATTGCTTCGGAATCCTTTTCTTTACGCTCAAATCGACGTGTGCTATTCGAATTGGGAATTACTCTACTGACTCACCATCGTCGAAGGTGCATCTAAAGATACCTCACTGTCTTTGGCATCCGATAGCATCCATCTGCATCTATTATAGCGCCTGACACCCACCTGTTCTGTATCGCCTGGCCCACGCAGAGTCGGCCCTGTCAGACGACCTCTCGTGTGCCCATTGCGCGGACATGCCAGTGCGCGCCCTCAAGGGCAGGAGAGATATGGCGAGCAGCTGTAGGGATTGGGCCCAATGGTGGGCCCTTCCGCCCCCAGGGAAAGGGAGCTTGACGCCGCCAGCTTCTCGGACGATAGCTTCCGCAAATTGGATCACCAATTACCAGGGCACAATCAATAGGATTCTCAGTGGGTGTTTCACTGAGTGGGGCAAATCGATTTGTAATGGGAAGCGGAACGGAAGAGTGGTTCTTTGATCCGCGACTAGAGCGATGCCTACTCGTCACCCATCTGCCCTGCTGCATGGGCTCTACTTCAGCCGCAACCGAATCATGTGAAGAGTTCACTATGCTAGGCGCATCCAAAACGATCTAGCATTCTTACCATCCTCAATTAAAGTTTGGATGCGTGTCTCCAATTCTGAAATCTTCTCCGTCAGCCTGACTGTCTCCATGCATTTATCACAGACAAATCCTATATTGCCATCGGACAAGGATATACTAAACATGTGACACAGGTGACAATAACAGGACAAGACATTACTCACCTTGTTAGGGTGAAAGACACCTTTATAATACTAAGCAAAGTCTCATGGATATTACATTATATTGCTTTAAAACTATATGGCCTTATAGGTCTTGAGTAGTCAGGGGCTCAATTGTGGATTTCGTTGCCTCTGGATAACAAAAGTATTTCTAATATGGTTGGATTTAGTGCGAATGTTAAAAGTTGGTTATTAGATAGGTTGTTTAGTCATTAATTTTTATTAGTATATTGTAAGAAAGCTTATTGTAGCTTTGTAGTAAGCCGTCACTATGAGTGAAGTCAGTGCTTTACATTAGTTCTCCTGTGGCTAAATAACGAAAAAAAAAAAAAAAAAAAAAAAAAAAAAAAAGAATATGATCCAGGCAGCATTTAGTGTGCAAAACATCTGGGAGGTCAAAACTGTCCAGGCCAGGTAAAACCCATCTGGGCCATAGCTTTGCTGGCAGGGAGATTTAAAGAGTAGATAAATGTTTTACTCTGAAAAGTCAATAATATAATATACAAAAGGATATGCACATTTGTATGTATACAGTACCTTTATTTGGCTAGCAATGTGTTAGGCCTACATGTAAACAAAAAAATACCATTTGCATTTCTTCAAAATGATAATAATTAATTAAAATGACTAATAAGAAGACTGGTGAAGGACTTTCCCACTTTTTCTACCTTGCTATTCAGGCCTTACATAGAAATGTCATCTTAAAATCATATATATAAGCCAGAATCAATTTATGTCTAATGGTGCTTTTCCACTACACCGTGCCAGCTCAACTCGGCTCGCCTTTGTTTGGTTTTCCACTGTGTAAAAGTTGTACCTGTACTTGCTTCGGGTAGTTTTTTTGCATCACCTCCAGCGAGGTTCTGAGCGAGCTAAGGCGAGCTGAGCCGGTACTAAAATGTGACAAAAAATGCCGACTGCTGATTGGTCAGAGAGAATCGTGCGTCATTGCACGTGCCATATGGAGTATCCAGAGTAACCCCGCCATTTTTAAATAGTTTAGCCAGAGATAGTTTCTAAACTTACTACTATTATTATGGCAACTCGGAAGAATACGGCGTGGTCAAACGAGGAGGTGCAGACTTTCCTTTGTTTGCCGAGAGAGCTTGATGGGGCGGCGAGGAACGAAAGGCGTCACTATGACGACCGGGAACTATTTGTGGCGGTACTGTCCGCAATGGAAAACGGCGCGAATGGCGAGCCGAGCCGAGGCAAGTTGGTACTGGTAATGGAAATGCGCCATAAGATAGCACATATATTCCTGTTTCTTTCACACTATGAAGACTTTACCGTTCATCTTTCTTATGGATTCTCTGGTGTGTGTTATCAGTCTAAACACTTTCTTTATTTTAGTCTAAACACTAAACACTGTATTTTCTGGTGTCTTTTATAGGAGTAAACTCATTGAAACCTCCTTCCACAAACAGGACAGATGTACTCCTTTTCATTTCTATGAACTTTCATGGTGTTTCTTCAGTAATGATGCCAAAGCAAAACATTTTACTGCAATGATCACATTAAGGGGTGTCTAAAAAACACTTTTGATATCTGAAATCAACACAAACAAATAAACAAACAAACACATCCAGCCCCCACACAGCTCACAATAGTATCTAAAACAAGAGTTTGTTGTTAGTGGCCAGCAACAGCACAGCAGACCCAAACATGACACTCAAAACTGTCCTGTTACTAGACAGTAGGCTTCCTTTAGAGTTAGCATTTCACTATATATCTTGGTTCTGTCAAAAATAGCAGAACAAATGCTCACGTGGAGTAGAAACAACGCAATAACACTTCGGTCCCACTTTGGTCTATCCAACGCTGGAACGGTTTTCTAATAATAATAATAATAATATGGCTCCTAAAGCTCTAATCCAGTGATTTTTCTCTGAAATTTATCCATCAGCCATCTCCATCTTTACATGTTCTAGTCTTTCTCAGAGAATGTCTAATTGAAGAGAATTGGCACTGGCTGGTTACTTCCGGGTTCTGGACTGGCTGCAGTAACACGTCTCTGTCCATGCGGGGGCGCTCGCGGTCAATGGGGTTTCACCTCCATAAATCCACTTTTCTCAGGATGTAATTTTTTGTCAAGTAATTTGAAAGTTGTTTTCAAAAGGGAGGGCTAAGAAAATACACTCAGCTGAAAATTGCATTTTTAAGTTCACTTATCTGTTCTAAAAATCCGTTCAAAAATGTGATGACGTCACACAATAGCAGAATGCTAGCGTGCTCCAGCCAACAACAGCCTAACCTGTAAGAAATCAAAAGGACATAAGTACTCATTCATTCGACTTTTGGCCTATAATCTATATTGAACTTGCGGAATCAACAATAAAATCTATGTTAATTTAACGACAAGCAGGTGAAAGAGACACATTTAGCCGTTTAGCCCCATAGACTCCCATTCATTCTGCTCTCGCCCGTGATCACCTCCAGTGGAATTCTAATGGAACTGCAACCAGGATGATACACAACGGGGCTAATAGGAAGTGCCAAGGCTCTCCGTTAGACGGGCTCTGTCTTTCTTCAAATCTCCCTCATTCTCACTCTCCGTCTCGTCCCCCATCATGAATGGACACGCCCTCTACAGCTGATTGGCCACAAGTGTGTTGAGCTGCTCCATCCGATCCACTTTCCACAGCTTTCCTGTTTCTCACTGTATCTCTCCGTTGCCTTGTTGCAGAGTGAGTATAACGAAGATGCGCTTTTAGACTCGTGTTCCACTTAAATCTCTTCTCACACAGATGACACGCGTACGACATCTCTTCAGAGTGATTTCTCATGTGACTATTAAGTCCTTGTTTAAAGGTGAAACTCTTGCCACATTGAGAGCAGGAGAAAGGCTTTTTTCCAGTATGAAGTCTCATGTGAGTTTTACAGCTTTCTCTACTTGTGAAAGTGTTTCCACACTGAGAACAGGAGAAAGGCTTTATTGACATGTGAGTTATCAAATGAACATTAAGGCAGTTTTTATATTTAAAACTCTTTCCACACTGAGAGCAGGAGAAAGGCTTTAATCCAGTGTGAATTATCATGTGATTCTTGAGGTTTGCTTTACGTATAAAAGTGTTTCCACACTGAGAGCAGGAGAAAGGCTTTACTGAATTGTGAATTAACATATGCTCAGTAAAGTGTCCTTTCTGTGTGAAACTCTTGCCACAGTGAGAGCAAACAAAAGGCTTTATTTCAGCATGAATTATCATGTGAGTCTTCAGGATTTGTTTACGTGTGAAAGTGTTTCCACACTGAGAACAGGAGAAAGGCTTCTTTCCAGTATGAACTTTCATGTGGCTATTAAGGTTTCCTTTACGTGCAAAAGTTCTCTCACACTGAGGGCAAGCGAACGGCTTTTCTTCAGTGTGAATTACAAAATGATCCTTAAGGTGTGATTTCTTTGTAAAACTCCTTTCACACACACAGCAGGTGAAAGGCTTTATTCCAGTATGAATTAACATGTGAGCCTTCAGGCTTGATTTACGTGTGAAAGTGTTTCCACACTGAGAACAGACGAAAAGCCGTTTGACATCTGTGATTTGAATGCTGCTTTTTTCAGTTTTGGAGCAACTCAATGGTTTCTCTCCAGCGATGACATCATGAGCTTTCTGATGCTGATGTTTCTCCACCATTTCATTCAGATCTTGTATTTCCTCTTTCACTTTCATCAGGCCTAAAAGGAAAATTATGAAAATCAATTTGGACAAATGGAAAATAAAATAATGTATATGATAATGTAGGGCCTACTAAAAACTGTTTTTTTTTATGTTTCATGCAAAGAAACACTACACAACTTTACAACACAGACACATCATACGCATGCACATTTGCACAATATGCATTAGGGATGTCCCGATCTGATACTAATTTTCGGTACAGCTCTTCTTGGCTGGAGCGGATATTCGTCATTGTTCAGATGAGGCCAATTCAAATCCGATATTGTGCGTTTACTTCACACGCACAGTAAATTAAATTTAAAACTGCAAAAAAAAAAAAACACTAAAACTATTGAATAGATAGATACTGTATAATACACTATGCACCGATAGATATATCTTTCCTTTGTGCTTTGAACTTTTCAATGCGGACTCGAAGAGCTACATAATCATATAATACTTTTGCGCAATGAAAGATTATTAATAGCATTTTTTGCTCTGTCCGATCTATCATAAGTTGTTGCCGCAAACAGCTGTGCTGTATACATTTAATATAGGCCTATGTCTTAATTTTACGGTAGACTATAGGCCTATATCAAATAATTTATATTTTTAATTTGTTATCTTGTTTTTCATGAATGAAAGAGCAATGTGTAACGTTTTACCAGATTTAGTGCAACACATATTGTCTCTTACTTGTTCCCCCACTAAATAATGTTTTTTTTTTTTTACTGAGACATACCATAGTACTGAGACAGCTCTAATTAGAGTCACAAATGTTTTGCTCTTATCATCCGATCGTGGTTTTATCTCTGTAAGTTAATCGATCTTATTGATACTATTGACCGTTCAACTGAGGCCACAAGATATCAATTCGAATTGATTCTCGATTTTCAATTTGATTGAAGTATTATGATGATTTCAATTATTCTATTTTGACTGGCCCCACCACAAAGAAAGAAAGGAATAAAATGGTTATTGTTTTTTTGCACGTGTATTCTTGTATTGTAATAAATAAGGTTATGACACGCCAAATTTTAGAAACCAGTGAAACTTAATTCTCGATTCCAATTTCAATACCAGCTAATGGGTCCTTTTACGATATTTTAACTTTAGTCAGTCTGTAATGTTGCTGTTTGAGCATAAAAAAATATCTGTCCACTTCAAAGGCGATATTTTAATAAACAACCTTTTCAAGAACTACAACTAACCAGTTTGGACTACAACGCGATTTTCCCGGCTTTATGAAGTCAAAATATTCCTCATTTAAATAATCCGCGCCCACGGAATAAGCAAAAAAAAAAAGGTCTCGATTACTGTTTGGATTAAATTAGTTCATATAATCACGATTAAACGGTGTTAACATAAACATTAGTAAATAAACAAATACAATGAAAACGTCATGTAAAAGAAGTGCTAGTCCGTGAATGAATGCGGCTTGGAAACATATTCGTAACGTTACTTCACACACCAAAAACAAAAACAAAACTTTGTAAATGGGCATATGGGACCCCTTTAAAGATGAATGAAGAACCAACCTCCTTGTTCCTCGTGTTTTATTCTCCAGGGTTCTGGTTCACTCATGTCCTCCTCACTCTCCTCTTTAACAAACACCATCTTCACAGCAGCAGATCTCAGTTCAGTTGATATTCCTGCTTGATTCAGAACTTAGTCACGTTTATTGACCTGTTTAAAAAAATATATCGTTCTAAGATATCTTAGTAATAGTTTGTATAAAGCCAGTAAGTTACCGCTTAACAGAAGAGCCCATGCTGAAAAATAAAGTTCTTCCTCTGAGGTTAATGGTGGTTGTAAACAAACGGATGTGCTTTACCGCCACCGACTGGACTGGAGTGTGAAGCGTCAAGAGGAGGACAAAACAATACAAGGAAGAGATGAATTGGTGCGTGGACAATGGATTATGTCCTGCAATATATTTTACATCCAAAATACAAATAAATGAAAATACTTTAAAAAAAGTTATATATCCTACACTCGCTTTACATTTGAGTTATATAGATCAGAGAAACGAGTTTCCAAATTTCATTCCAATTCAGGGAAAATCACGGAATGTTCCCTAATGGATATGTTTATTTTTTCATAATCATATACTGCATTTTGCAGAATGACTGACATTACAACATTTAAATAGAGACAAGGTCAGCAAAATTGGGAAACCTTAAACTGTGTATTAACCCATTTGTGCCCAAATTTTTCTGAATGGTTTCATGCATATAGTCGTGTTAATAATGTCCTATGTGAACATGTTCTGCATTTATTTCCTCAGGTTTTTTTTTTTTCTTCTTGAAAATCGTATTTGAATGTGCGGCAACTATAGTTGCCGGTGGGCAAATATGTTGTATGAACCCCATCAATGTTAAATATGAATAGGAGGAGAACATTTGGCATCTATCTCACCGCTTTCAACAGATCAATCTTTACTCATAAACAAATTTATTGTGTATAAAAGTCGAAGAATGTTTGATGCGAACCCAAAAAAAAGCGGAATCTATAGCTTATAATGTCTTGAATATAAAAACACAACAAACAACAAATGCATTTGTCTTAAACCTTGTGTGCTGTTTGGGGTCTTTTTGACCCACATTTCTAACTTTCATTCATGGGGATAACATGGACAATTTGACATGGTTTAGTGTAAGATTTTTGCCAATCTTTTGGAAAATGCCGTTTTAAAAGTAACAAATTATCACTTTAACCAGTAGATGGCTGCAGAGCTCCACTATTCGCGATTTGCTATTTGACTAAATGAAAGACATATTTTCACAAGTTTTTCCAGTTGTATTCATATCTAGATATTATGAAATCACAATTATAACAATAAAAGTAACTTTTTGTCGAAGTTTAGGCATTTTTTGTACTGGAAAAAATCTGTTTTTCAATAATGTTATCGAATCAAATGATTTTTGTCAATGGACAAAATTCATCCTCAAAATCAGAAAGAACACAGAAATTTGGTGGCACACTTCACACAATTTTTTGAATTATATGAAAAACAGATGTTTGAAATAAATTATAAACTCTGAAGACTCCAACTTTTCTCTTTGTAACATCCTGATCAGGTTTGGTTCTAATCATAATGTAACATTATTGAAAAACTGATTTTTTTTTTTTCAGTACAAAAACTGCTAAACTTTGACAAAAAGTAACTTTTATTGTTATAATTATGATTTCATAATATGTAGATATGCATATATCAAAAATGTAATTTGTTGCAAAATGTATATATATATATATATATATATATATATGCATAATGTGTGTATAATGTATGTATATATATATATATATATATATATATATATATATATATATATATATATATATAACAAAAAAAACAAATGGCAAAATGGCAAAAAACTAAAATAACAGTGCATAAAAGGGTAAACTTATTAAACAAGTCCAATAACCTTGAATTATTAACCTATTAACAGAGTATACCCCATTTCCCCATGATATATGTACTTACAAGGCATTTGCCCACCGGCAACTATAGTTGCCGCTTGGACTTTTGACTAAGTATACAAAAAACTATAGATCTATTGTAAGATTTGTTTTGTTTAGAGGATTCTAGAGACCTTCATGATTATCTTGATATATATATGTCAACAAAAAATACTTATTAGTAATATGAAAATTAGCTTTCTTTGGGAGGGTTTGTCTTCGCCATGCTTCCTGGAAGTAGGGTTAGGAAGTTGACAGCCTCATGTGACAGGAAGGAAGTGAATACCTTTTTTTTTTTCTTGAAATCCTTTATTTGGTTGTTTCCTTGCATGACATTGCGACATACAACATGGATAACATCTAGAAAAATACTTACACAAGGAAAATGACAACTATACACTGCGGCAACTATAGTTGCCGGTGGGCTTAAATGGGTTAAATACACACTCTATATTCAAGTTTTAAACAAATGCTATAAAAAAAGGTATGTTGTATCTCCAACTATGGTTTTTGATGGAATGAGAATTTTAAGTCTGAATTTTAAAGAATTTTAAGTCTTAAGTCATTTAAGTCTGGGTGTCGCACATGATAATGTGAAGTACAGTTTTTTTTTCATGAGCTGGAAGTGGAAATGCACATATGCCAGTACTATTTTTCTTATTCAATTTTTCTGGCCACTGATCCCACACTTTCTCACATCCTCTCCACACACTAGGCCTATATATGACTCCTTCATACATCTATAGTCCCACTCTAGATCTCCCCATGCCCCTATTACCCTGGATTTCATGCTTTTTATAGAATCATCTGTGAATGATCCCTACGGAGGCGTATTGCATTCACTTGAAGAAAAAAATCTACTCTTTTTTTCTGAATTAATGAGTTAATTTTTCATGAGAAAAATTTTTTTTGCTCAGTTTTTCTGAATTAATGAGTTAGTTTTTCATGAGAAAAATTTTTTTTGCTCTGTTTTTCTGAATTAATGGATTAATTTTTCATGAGAAATTTTTTTTAGCTGTTTTTCTGAATTAATGAGTTAATTTTTTGTGAGAAAAAAGTTTTTGCTCTGTTTTTCTGAATTAACGAGTTCATTTTTCATGAGAAAACAAGTTTTTGCTCTGTTTTTCTGAATTAATGAGTTAATTTTTCATGAGAAATTTTTTTGCTGTTTTTCTGAATTAATGAGTTAATTTTTTGTGAGAAAAAAGTTTTTTTGCTCTGTTTTTCTGAATTAACGAGTTAATTCAGAAAAAAAGAGCAAAAAAAAAATCCACGAAAAATTAACTCGTTAATTCAGAAAAACAGAGCAAAAAAAAATTCCATGAAAAAGGAACTCGTTAATTCAGAAAAACAGAGCAAAAACTTTTTTTTCTCATGAAAAATTAACTCATTAATTCAGAAAAACAGAGCAATTTTTTTTCTCATGATAAATTAAGTCGTTAATTCAGAAAAACAGAGTAGATTTTTTTTCTTCAAGTGAATGCAATACGCCTCTGTAGATCCCTCTGTAGTCTAATGAATTTTGCCTTCTCACCATCCTGCCAAATTTGATATAAAAGGTTCTGTTCAGAAACCTTAATTTTTTCAGTACATAGTCAATTTCAATTCAATTCAATTCAAAAGCTTTATTGTCTATGAGTCTATCCCCACAGGGGGTAGAAAATTGTCTTTATACAAAGGCTCAACAAACAGTACAATACAAAAGACAACCACACAATTTAAGATACACCCCCCTCCCCTATTTCCTATTTAAAATATCAATGGCAGTTGGAATAAAAGTCTTCTTATACGTGGCCTTTTTCACCAAAGGTACTTTATATCGTCTACCAGACGGAAGTACATTAAATGAACTATGCAAGGGATGTGAAGAGTCTGTCACAATAGCAGAGGCTTTCCTTTCCACTGCCACCGTGTAAAAATCAGTCAGAGCTACTTGTTTCTCACCAATCATTTTAACAGCCATAATTTCAAAAGCAGACACCTAATACTTTTCTAATATTCAAAGTAAATATCGGAAATTCTAAAATATTCTCGAGGATTAGGCAATACAATAGTTTTTGTCCTCATACAGTCTATGTACAATTGACACAATCACTTGGTTCTGGATCGATTACAGACAAGCACCCCAAATTATTAGATGAAATTTGACATCAGAACATAGACAATGATCAGTGCAGAGGAGAACACAAGATCTGAGAACCAACAATGACACAAACAAGAAGTGCAGACTCAAAGTCAGCTTTATTGTGCTCGTGCCATAGTTTATTCAGCAAGTCTCAGGTGTTGGCTAAAAATAACAAATAAAATAATAAGTCCATATAGAAAAGAAACGAGACTGCCAACTTCGCTGAAAGAGTTCATAGAGAGACAAACAATTCCATTCATATACCAAATGCAACCTTAGGAGCCCAACTAAAGCAAACACTGATCACCACAATGGTGATTTAAAATGAAACAAATATCACCATCTAAACAATGTAAATAAACATGAGTTTTAATTTAATGCATCCTGAGAGTGTTTATTTGGTCCAGAAATAGTATAAATGAGACCATAAATGATGTTGAAAACATGTCCACAATGGCCACATTTGAACTAGTTTTTGTTCGATGAACATCTATATCGAATGTGCAGAACACGTTAAAAAGGCGTCATAAAAACTTTCATTCCAGCCCAAGCGTACCGCACAAGCCCTCAAAAGTGAAGCCAAAACGTCTTGATCGCCCCCCTGTGGCCGGTCCTAGTATAGCTCATAACCCCGCCTCCCCATGTTATTCAATGGGACGCGAGACCAACTAAACAATTAAATTACACTTCACATATCCTTTTTCCAAAGATAGTTTCTGTCATTTACTGTAGTTTCTATCACGTTGATGTAATTTCAAGTGTTCATTTTTAAAATAAGTTTGTGTTTAGTTAGTTATGTGATGATAAAACGGTGCTCTGACATCATGATTGACAGCTGTGATTGACAGGTTCTCTGTGCGAGGTGGTCACTGAAGCACTTTTTTCGTAATGTTGACTATGTGGTTAGTAGTTGTATTTACCTTATTTTAACAAGATTCTGCAATCAGCAGACATCATTGGAGAAGAACGAAGCAGACAGAGGACACTTAATGAAAGTGCGGGGCGTGTGCTTGCGTTTGATTCAGCGCGAAGGAGGGCGGGGCCTTGATTTCGCGGCTTTACTTCCTGCCCATGACTGCGCATGACTGGTCCCGAAACACGCAAGTGCGCAGACTCAGGTCCAAGATGTCAGCGTCATATCGAGACACTGGCGGCTTCAGTTCTCTCTGATGGAAAAGAGCGAAGCGGCGTCGTCCATCTTTTTTTACAGTCTATTGGCGCTTTTCCACTGCATAGTACGGTACGGTTCGGCTCAGTACGCTTCGACTCGGCGCGGAACAGTTCGGCTCGCTTTGCGTTTCCACTGCAGTAGTACCCCTTCAAAGTGTGTGGGACTGATCGTTATTTGCGCGTGCCTCTACTGCCATGACATCATCTTAAAAGCGCCACATTTTCAAACCCACAACACAGGAACAATGGAGACTATCGAGGGGATGGTGTTCCTGATTCTCGGTATGTGGTTGTTTTTAACTGCTAGACGGAAAATTGTGTTTAAAATGAGGCTGATGGCAGCAAAACAAAATACTGCTAAAAAAGTGTCTCGTGTCTCGTGTCGCAAATCCAATGACGATGGTAGTGACGATTCTGTCTGACCAATCAGTGATCTGCAGTGTTTCACGTCACATTTTAGTACCGGTACGGTACTCTTGGAACCTCAACAGACCAGGTACCATTTAAAGCGACCTGAAGCGAAACGTACTGTACCGTACCATGCAGTGGAAAAGCGCCATATGTTCCAGCCCCTCAGCGGACGTCTTTTCAACGTCCGACTTTTGTGACAAATACGTTGAAAAGACGTGTTTTGGACATCATTTTGCTTAGTGGGTTTGGAACACACCAGGCCGACGGTCGGCCAGTCTTTGTGCGTCAACCGACTAAGTTTCCGACAGTGTGTTTCGCAATGTTGGCTGAAATAGATCCGCGTTGGCTTTGTTTCGGCCGATTCCGCCGGTGAAAGAGGGAACTCTGATTGGCTGTTCAGCTTAACGAGAGTCAAGGCACGAGAAAAATAGCACAAGGAAGAGGAGGAGGAGGGCAAGAAAGAGGAAGAGGAGGAGGAGGAAGAGAACGAGGGCAAGGAAGAGGAACAAGATGAGGAGGAGGGCAAGGAGGAGGAGGATGGCAAGGAAGAGGAAGAGGAGGGCAAGAAAGAGGAAGATGAAGAGGGCAAGAAAGAGGAAGAGGAGGAGAAGGGCAAGAAAGAGGAAGAGGAGGAGAAGGGCAAGAAAGAGGAAGAGGAGGAGGAGGTGAAGAAGGAGGGCAAGGAAGAGGAGGAGGAGAAGGAGGGCAAGGAAGAGGAGGAGGAGGGCAAGAAAGAGGAAGAGGAGGAGGAGAAAGAGAACGAGGGCAAGGAAGAGGAACAAGATGAGGAGGAGGGCAAGGAGGAGGATGGCAAGGAAGAGGAAGAGGAGGGCAAGAAAGAGGAAGATGAGGAGGGCAAGAAATGGGAAGAGGAGGAGAAGGGCAAGAAAGAGAAAGAGGAGGAGAAGGGCAAGAAAGAGGAACAGGAGGAGGAGGTGAAGAAGGAGAGCAAGTTAGAGGAGGAGAAGAAGGAGGGCAAGGAAGAGGAAGAGGAGGGCAAGGAAGAGGAGGAGGAGGGCAAGAAAGAGGAAGATGAGGAGGGCAAGAAAGAGGAAGAGGAGGAGAAGGGCAAGAAAGAGGAAGGAGGAGAAGGAGAAGAACAAGGGCAAGGAAGAGGAGGAGGAGGAGGAGAAGGAGGGCAAGGAAGAGGAGGAGGAGAAGAAGGAGGGAAAGTAAGAGGAGGAGAAGGAGGGCGAGGAAGAGGAGGAGGAGGAGAAGGAGGGCAAGGAAGAGGAGGAGGAGAAGGGAAAGGAAGAGGAGGAGGGCAAGGAAGAGGAGGAGGAAGAGGAGGAGGAGGAGAGCAAGGAAGAGGAACAAGAGGAGGAGGAGGAGGAGGGCAAGGAAGAGGAGGAGGAGGGAAAGAAAGAGGAAGAGGAGGAGGGCAAGAAAGAGGAGGAGGAGGAGGAGGGCAAGGAAGAGGAGGAGGAAGAGGAGGAGGAGGGCAAGGAAGAGGAACAAGAGGAGGAGAAGGAGGGCAAGGAAGATGAGGAGGAGGAGGAGAAATAGGAGGGCAAGAAAGAGGAACAAGAGGAGGAGGAGGAGGGCAAGGAAGAGGAACAAGAGGAGGAGGAGGAGGGCAAGGAAGAGGAGGAGGAAGAGGAGGAGAAGAAGGAGGGCAAGGAAGAGGAACAAGAGGAGGAGGGCAAGGAAGAGGAGGAGGAGGGCAAGAAAGAGGAAGGAGGGAAAGGAAGAGGAGGAGGGCAAGAAAGAGGAAGGAGGGCAAGGAAGAGGAAGGAGAGCAAGAAAGAGGAGGAGGAGGAGGAGAAGAAGGAAGAGTAACAAGAGAAGGAGGCGGATGAGGAGGGCAAGAAAGATGAGGAGGAGGTGGAGAAGGAGGGGGGCAAGGGACAATATTGCTTGTGATGTGGACGAAGTGCTCTGGCCTGACCCAGGCCAAAGACAAGAAGCACATTGATCACATGTTTACTCCTTTCATTTGTGTCCCTTTGAGTATCGTATACTGTAGTGCACTGCTGTCGACTGTACAATGAAAAAATATGAAATTTGATCTCAGATCTCAGTTTTTTTCTGAAATTTCTCCCTCGGCCATCTCTACATATTCTAGTCTTTCTTCAAATCTCCCTCTTTCTCACTCTCCGTCTCGTCCCCCATCATGAATGGACACGCCCTCTACAGCTGATTGGCCACGAGTGTGTTGAGCTGCTCCATCCGATCCACTTTCCACAGCTTTCCTGTTTCTCACTGTATCTCTCCGTTGGCTTGTTGCAGAGTGAGTATAACGAAGATGCGCTTTTAGACTCGTGTTCCACTTAAATCTCTTCTCACACAGATGACACGCGTACGACATCTCTTCAGAGTGATTTCTCATGTGACTATTAAGTCCTTGTTTAAAGGTGAAACTCTTGCCACACTGAGAGCAGGAGAAAGGCTTTTTTCCAGTATGAAGTCTCATGTGAGTTTTACAGCTTTCTCTACTTGTGAAAGTGTTTCCACACTGAGAACAGGAGAAAGGCTTTATTGACATGTGAGTTATCAAATGAACATTAAGGTGGTTTTTATATTTAAAACTCTTTCCACACTGAGAGCAGGAGAAAGGCTTTAATCCAGTGTGAATTATCATGTGATTCTTGAGGTTTGCTTTACGTATAAAAGTGTTTCCACACTGAGAGCAGGAGAAAGGCTTCTTTCCAGTATGAACTTTCATGTGAGTATTCAGGTTTCCTTTACGTGCAAAAGTTCTCTCACACTGGGGGCAAGCGAACGGCTTTTCTTCAGTGTGAATTGCAAAATGATCCTCAAGGTGTGATTTCTTTGTAAAACTCCTTTCACACACACAGCAGGTGAAACGCTTTATTCCAGTATGAATTAACATGTGATCCTTCAGGCTTGATTTACGTGTGAAAGTGTTTCCACACTGAGAACAGACGAAAAGCCTTTTGACATCTGTGATTTGAATGCTGCTTTTTTCAGTTTTGGAGCAACTCAATGGTTTCTCTCCAGCGATGACATCATGAGCTTTCTGATGCTGATGTTTCTCCTCCACTTCATTCAGATCTTGTATTTCCTCTTTCACTTTTATCAGGCCTAAAATGAAAATTATGAAAATCAATTTGGTCAAATGGAAAATAAAATAATTTTTGATAATGTAGGGCCCACTAAAAACTCCCCAAAAACTGTGTATTCTGTTGAATGCGATTATATTACACGGAACGTAAAAAATAGAGACACCAGCCACCATAGTCACATGTTTGCCGGGAGCATGAGCGCCTGACATCAAAGCAAATTTAAAAGTACTGGCTAATGCTAATCGTAAATTCTCTAAGATTATTATTAACGTCGGCACTAATGATGTTCGAACATTAAAGGGGAAATGAAGCGGTGAATCAAGTTTACATGATTTACAAGATGGTTTTCCAATGTAATCAACAATTATATAAGAAACATTACAAATTTAAACATTTAGAAGAAAAAAAGAAAAAAACTTTGTATCTTTCGCCGCCAGGGCGCCGCCATTGTGCAGGTGACGTCACGGGGTTGGTTGGCTCAAGTTTAACAGGCTCTGGGCATTGAAAATCGCGACATCAAACTGTGTTTACACCAGTGTTTTTACTGCGAACGACTAATGTTAGGTACAGTTATTAGACAAAAAGACGACGTCTAATGTTATATGTTAACAAACTGCACATAGAAACATTGTTCGCGATGTCTGCCGTCATATTCCCGTCTCGTCAACATCATGTAACGTTAAGTTACGTTGCTCTGTAGAACAGCCGGTGGTGGTTTGGGGCGAAGAGCGGGTTTGCAACGCTAACTTACCAGGTGTCAGTGTGGCTGTTGTCCTGCGATGCCCTCCGTGTCAAAGTCCATCTGTTGTCAAGAGGTTGATCTTGAGCATGTGTTGCGTGGTCAATTCTGCATCACCGGCGCGCACGTTTACCATGCTGTGCCGGGAGTTAGACGTGTGGAAGCGGCGATGCTTTCCCTGAAGGATGTCAGAGCGGAGACACTGTTTCCTAGTATGTAGGCTGTAGCTAACGTTACTAGCACTACCAGTGCGGAAATATGGACGTTTCATTTCCCCTTTAACAAATAACGTTACATGCAAACTTACATGTTGTTAATGAGACGGGAATATCTGACGGCAGACATCGCGAACAATGTTTCTATGTGCAGTTTGTTAACATATAACATTAGACGTCGTCTTTTTGTCTAATGACTGTACCTAACATTAGTCGTTCGCGGTCAAAACACTGGTGTAAACACAGTTTGATGTCGCGATTTTCAATGCCCAGAGCCTGTTAAACTTGAGCCAACCAACCCCGTGATGTCAACTGCACAATGGCGGCGCCCTGGCGGCGAAACATACAAAGTTTTTTCTTTTTTTCTTCTAAATGTTTACATTTGTAATGTTTCTTATATAATTGTTGATTACATTGGAAATCCATCTTGTAAATCATGTAAACTTTATTCACTGCTTCATTTCCCCTTTAAAGAGGTGTGTGAACATGCAAGTATGATGTCAAGCACTGTAATTTGCTCTGGCCGCCTTCCTGTTCGCAGGAGTGATGAGATAGTTAGTAGACTGTCCTCACTTACTGTAATGGCTGGCATCATAAGCGTGTGCAATAGCATTTTTGGGGCATTATAGGTGTGTGCAATAGCACTTTAGGGCATCATAAACATGTGCAAAAGCATTTTGGGGCATGTGCAGAAGCATTGTAGGGTGTGCAACTGCATATTGAGGCATCATAGCCGTGTGAAGCAGCATTTTAGGGCATCATAAGCGTGTGCAACAGCATTTTTGGGGCATTATAGGCATGTGCAACAGCATTTTTTGGGGCATCATATGTGTGTGCAACAGCATTTTAGGGTGTGCAACAGCATTTTAGGGCATCAGAAGCGTGTGCAACAGCATTTTTGGGGCATCATAGGTGTGTGAAGCAGCATTTTAGGGCATCATAAGCATGTGCAACAGCATTTTTGGGGCATTATAGGCATGTGCAACAGCATTTTTTGGGGCATCATATGTGTGTGCAACAGCATTTTAGGGTGTGCAACAGCATTTTAGGGCATCAGAAGCGTGTGCAACAGCATTTTTGGGGCATCATAGGTGTGTGAAGCAGCATTTTAGGGCATCATAAGCATGTGCAACAGCATTTTTGGGCATTATAGGCATGTGCAACAGCATTTTTTGGGGCATCATATGTGTGTGCAACAGCATTTTAGGGTGTGCAACAGCATTTTAGGGCATCAGAAGCGTGTGCAACAGCATTTTTGGGGCATTATAGGCATGTGCAACAGCATTTTAGGGTGTGCAACAGCATTTTAGGGCATCATAAGCATGTGCAACAGCATTTTTGGGGCATTATAGGCATGTGCAACAGCATTTTTTGGGGCATCATATGTGTGTGCAACAGCATTTTAGGGTGTGCAACAGCATTTTAGGGCATCATAAGCATGTGCAACAGCATTTTTGGGGCATTATAGGCATGTGCAACCGCATTTTTTGGGGCATCATATGTGTGTGCAACAGCATTTTAGGGCATCAGAAGTGTGTGCAACAGCATTTTTGGGGCATTATAGGCATGTGCAACAGCATTTTAGGGTGTGCAACAGCATTTTGGGGCATCATAAGCATGTGCAACAGCATTTTTGGGGCATTATAGGCATGTGCAACCGCATTTTTTGGGGCATCATATGTGTGTGCAACAGCATTTTAGGGTGTGCAACAGCATTTTAGGGCATCATAAGCGTGTGCAACAGCATTTTTGGGGCATTATAGGCATGTGCAACAGCATTTTAGGGTGTGCAACAGCATTTTAGGGCATCAGAAGCGTGTGCAACAGCATTTTTGGGGCATTATAGGCATGTGCAACAGCATTTTAGGGTGTGCAACAGCATTTTGGGGCATCATAAGCATGTGCAACAGCATTTTTGGGGCATCATATGTGTGTGCAACAGCATTTTAGGGCATCATAAGCGTGTGCAATAGCATTTTTGGGGCATAATAAGCATGTGCAACAGCATTTTGGGGTGTGCAACAGCATTTTAGGGTGTGCAACAGCATTTTGGGGCATCATAGGCGTGTGAAACAGCATTTTAGTGTGTGCAACTGCATATTGAGGCATCATAGTGTGTGAAGCAGCAATTTAGGGCATCATAAGCGTGTGCAACAGCATTTTTGGGGCATTATAGGCATGTGCAACAGCATTTTAGGGTGTGCAACAGCATTTTTTGGGGCATCATATGTGTGCAACAGCATTTTAGGGCATCATAAGCGTGTGCAATAGCATTTTTGGGGCATTACAGGCATGTGCAACAGCATTTTAGGGTGTGCAATAGCATTTTTGGGGCATTATAAGCATGTGCAACAGCATTTTGGGGTGTACAACAGCATTTTAGGGTGTGCAACAGCATTTTAGTGTGTACAACTGCATTTTGAGGCATCATAGCGTGTGAAGCAGCAATTTAGGGCATCATAAGCATGTGCAACAGCATTTTTAGGGCATCATAGGTGTGTGCAACAGCATTTTTGGGGCATCATAGGTGTGTGCAACAGCCTTTTAGGGCATCATAAGCGTGTGCAATAGCATTTTTGGGGCATTATAGGCATGTGCAACAGCATTTTAGGGTGTGCAACAGAATTTTTTGGGGCATCATATGTGTGTGCAACAGCATTTTAGGGCATCATAAGCGTGTGCAATAGCATTTTTGGGGCATTTAATAGCATGTGCAACAGCATTTTAGGATGTGCAACAGCATTTTGGGGCATAATAAGCATGTGCAACAGCATTTTAGGGTGTGCAACAGCATTTTGGGGTGTGGAACAGCATTTTAGGGTGTGCAACAGCATTTTGGGGTGTGCAACAGCATTTTTTGGGGCATCATATGTGTGTGCAACAGCATTTTAGGGCATCATAAGCGTGTGCAATAGCATTTTTGGGGCATAATAAGCATGTGCAACAGCATTTTAGGGTGTGCAACAGCATTTTGGGGTGTGCAACAGCATTTTGGGGCATCATAGGCGTGTGAAACAGCATTTTAGTGTGTGCAACTGCATATTGAGGCATCATAGTGTGTGAAGCAGCAATTTAGGGCATCATAAGCGTGTGCAACAGCATTTTTGGGGCATTATAGGCATGTGCAACAGCATTTTAGGGTGTGCAACAGCATTTTTGGGGGCATTATAGGCATGTGCAACAGCATTTTTTGGGGCATCATATGTGTGTGCAACAGCATTTTAGGGTGTGCAACAGCATTTTAGGGCATCAGAAGCGTGTGCAACAGCATTTTTGGGGCATTATAGGCATGTGCAAACAGCATTTTAGGGTGTGCAACAGCATTTTAGGGCATCATAAGCATGTGCAACAGCATTTTTGGGCATTATAGGCATGTGCAACAGCATTTTTTGGGCATCATATGTGTGTGCAACAGCATTTTAGGGTGTGCAACAGCATTTTAGGGCATCATAAGCATGTGCAACAGCATTTTTTGGGGCATTATAGGCATGTGCAACCGCATTTTTTGGGGCATCATATGTGTGTGCAACAGCATTTTAGGCATCAGAAGTGTGTGCAACAGCATTTTTGGGGCATTATAGGCATGTGCAACAGCATTTTAGGGTGTGCAACAGCATTTTGGGCATCATAAGCATGTGCAACAGCATTTTTGGGGCATTATAGGCATGTGCAACCGCATTTTTTGGGGCATCATATGTGTGTGCAACAGCATTTTAGGGTGTGCAACAGCATTTTAGGGCATCATAAGCGTGTGCAACAGCATTTTTGGGGCATTAAGGCATGTGCAACAGCATTTTAGGTGTGCAACAGCATTTTAGGGCATCAGAAGCGTGTGCAAACAGCATTTTTGGGGCATTATAGGCATGTGCACAGCATTTTAGGGTGTGCAACAGCATTTTGGGGCATCATAAGCATGTGCAACAGCATTTTTGGGCATCATATGTGTGTGCAACAGCATTTTAGGGCATCATAAGCGTGTGCAATAGCATTTTGGGGCATAATAAGCATGTGCAACACAGCATTTTGGGGTGTGCAACAGCATTTTAGGGTGTGCAACAGCATTTTGGGGCATCAACCAGGCGTGTGAAACAGCATTTTAGTGTGTGCAACTGCATATTGAGGCATCATAGTGTGTGAAGCAGCAATTTAGGGCATCATAAGCGTGTGCAACAGCATTTTGGGGGCATTATAGGCATGTGCAACAGCATTTTAGGGTGTGCAACAGCATTTTTTGGGGCATCATATTGTG
>NW_024121185.1:7500-62500 GCF_016745375.1 Pimephales promelas
CCTCTTACCCCTCTTACCCCTCTTACCCCTCTTACCCCTCTTACCCCTCTTACCCCTCTTACCCCTCTTACCCCTCTTACCCCTCTTACCCCTCTTACCCCTCTTACCCCTGCCAAAAAAAAAAAACTTTTTAAAATAAATTTAATTTTATTATTTTTCTGAATACAAATTATTAAACTCTTTACAATAAAACAAAAATGCATTAAAAATCAACGGTATAAATAAAAGTAAAAACAAAATAAAAAAAGACCAAAAAAACAAAAAATAAAATAATTAAAATATATTAAAAGTCAATCAACAGCAAAAATAAGACATAAAATAAAAAAAACACAATTTAAAAAAAAAAAATTAAAAATAAATAAATAAATAAAATAACACATTAAGTCAACCAACACTATAAATAAAAATAAGAAATATATATATTTTTTTTAAACATTAAAAAATACATTAAGTCACTAAACAGCATAAATAAAAATAAGACATGAAAAATAAAATTAAAAAAATTGATAAATTAAAAAATAAAAAAAATACATTAAATGTCAAACAGCAAAAATAAAAATAAATAAAAAAATAAGACACATTAAGTAAATCAACAGCATAAATACAACACATTCACATCTATACATAAGGGTAAAAAATAAAATGAGCATCAAGTTACAAGTACACTTACAAAGGAAATAGAGATATACAACAGTACTAGAAGAAATCAAAACAAAATTGAAAACCGTATTAAAGAGGCAGCGGATGATTGGCAGCTTGATGTGGAGCTGGAGAGAGCTGTGACCAAGGCTGACAGAGGGAATCATCACAGAGGAGATAATGGAGGGAATAGGGAGGCAGAACATGGCAGGAAGCCCCAACAAGGTCACCAGGATGTAGGGCCATAGCACAGTTGATAAAAAGATAGGTGGACCTTTGGTAAATGGGCCAGGCAGAACCCGGGGGACAACAAAAAGAGATGGAGCCATTAGAGATGAGGATCTAGGCAGAGCTAACCCAAGGCAAGACCACTGCACTGCAGGACAGAGGCAGAACCAGAGGGGTTGCAGGAATAAGGCAAGACCCCCAATACAGCTTGAGGGATAACTGCCCATGGTGGAACGGGTAGGTCGACAGAGTGAAAGTTAAGTCCGGGGCTTGGCACAAAGACAGAGCATCAACACATAGGGAGAGATGGTAATCTGGAATACAAAGGTTGACCCAAGGTGCAATGAAAGATGAGCCAAAAGGCTGCAAGGAGCCAGCGGACACAGGCCCCATTAACTAGAGAACATGGGTAGAGGAGGTGGGAGGAGCATCAATGAGAGGCTTCATGCTGAGTGAGAAGGACATCAGACTGGACTGTTTAAACAGCTGGAGGGACCGGCCAACACAGTATAATGGGTTTAAAAAAAAGATTATAACCTGACAAGTACTTTAAAGTAATTTTTAAAATTTTTAAAAACTAAAATGTAAACAAACAAAACAAAGAGCAACAAAATACAAGACAAGTTTACAACTTGCATACAAAGCTTTACAATATAAGAAGGGGCAAACAATGGCATAAAAGGTAACAGATAATGTAAGAAACAAGTTAAAACATATTTATTAACAATAAAAACAATGCTTTAAAAATAAAGAACACAATTCAACCCAGAACAAAATTCAAACAGGCTGAATGAAATAGCAGCATTGGGTACAAATAAAAATGAGCACAAGAACATAGCATTAGTGGCTGTCTTATACGCCCTTTTTCTGCTTTGATTCATCTCTAACATACAGAAGACAGTCAGAATATAAACAGGTACATACATTTACAAAATACAGAAGGCAGTGAGATTATAAACAGGTACATACATTTACAAAATACAGAAGACAGTCAGAATATGAACTGGTACATACATTTACAAAATACACACAGTAAAGGCAAACCTTAAAAAAGTACATTTAAATACAAAATAAAACTGTTTCAGAAAAATGGGCATAAAACAGCACAATGGCTTACAAGACAAGGAGCATAAATTAAAGATATACGGAAAACATTCAATCATAAAAGCCAATAAAACTAAAATAGGCTTAGGGAAAATGCAAAGATGGGAAGAATGCACAAATACAAAAAGGGCCATTGAGACCACGATAAGGACATAAGTGCAGAGACAAAACTAAATTTGTAATACCCTTTATGCCTTAATGCTCCTTTAATCAAACACCACAATGTATAAATATGTAAAAATCATCACTACAACAGGGCACTAAAAAGGGACTTAACTGGCAGAGGCATAAAAGGCAAACAGCAGAAATACAAACACTAAAGGGGAATATAGGAATGCAAAGGAAGAATAATCTGAGACGTGCAGCTTTTACGCTTGAGAACTTTATTTTGTTCTGTCTTAGAATAGGTTAGACAAGACCATAAAGGGCACAGAACAAAAAGTTTAAATAGAAGTTAATAAATAAAATACTGTACAAAAGCGAAAAAGACAGACCGATTGAAATATAGAGGGCATAAAAAATGTCCTTTAAAAAAAACCTAAAATGAACTGAAAAAAATAAAATAGAAAAACAAGGTTAAACAATACAAAGTAGCAAAAATAAGTCAAGTGGACAAAGCTGCTTTTAAATAAAAAGCATTAAAGCGGTTAAGCATGGCAGAGCAAAAAGTTGTCCATTGAATTTCATGTGTGACATTAATACGAGTCAATCAACAGCATAAATACAAAATCATGCTCCTTTGACACTTTTGTATAGATGTTAAAGATGTTAAAAGTAAACTTAAACAGGAATACAAAACTGTACAAAGTGAAAACACAAAAAAAGTTGAAGGTATTATGAACAAAAAGGCAAAGGAGGATGTAGAGCCAAAACAAAATCGATAAAAGGATAGGGGGACCTTTGGTGAATGAGCCAGTTACAACTCGGTGGACAACCAACTCAGATGGAGCCATTAGAGATGGGGACCTGGGCAGAGACAAGACCACTGCACTGCAGGGCAATAACTGCCCATGGAGGACCTGATAGAGCATCAACCTAACTTTCACTCTGTCAACCTGTCTTTGTGCCAAGCCCCAGACTTATGGCGGAGCTGGTAATCTGAGGCCAAAGGTGGACTCAAGGTGCAAAGGGTAAAATGAAGGATGAACCAAAGGGAGTAGCCAACAAAGTAGCCAACAAACACAGGCCACATTAACTAGATGACATGGGTAGAGGAGGGGGGGCAGGAGCAGCATCAATGAGAGGCTGAGTGTGAAGGACATCAGACTGGATTGTCTATCCTGTGTTAGCCAGTCCCTCCAGCTGTTTAAGTTTTTGTGAGGTTTATAATCTGTTTGTGTAATTTGGAACACCCCATTTGTGAATCGTAACCTTTTTTGCATTTTCAAATTACTTTAACGGGAACACAAAATAAACAAAGTGGTATATGGGCACAAGTAAAGTCATAAAAGAGTAGAAACACAGATTATGGTCCATATTTGTTTCCATGTTCTGTTTTTTAAAGCATTTTGTTAACCAAAGTAAAAAAAAGAAGAAATTAAAATGAAACAAACAAAATCAAGTGTAACAAAATACAAAAAAGTAAGTTTACAACTTCAATACAAAGCTTTACAAAACAAGAAAGGCAAACAATAGCATAAAAATCAGATAGAAAATGTTATAAACCAGTGAAAGATATATAATTTAAAAAATGGCTTAAAAACATTTAAAAAAAAAAACTAAATTTACCATAAATGCAAAGACAGACAAAAAGGGTCATAAAATGGAAAGGGATAATAAAAAAGGACAAACTTGATCTTAAATGGAACAAGAGGCGAAACTATAAATACAAAAATTACATTTAGTACAATATAAATAAAAACAAAAAACTGAAAAAAGAAATTGTCTTTGTGAGTGGGATACACCCCTATATATATTTTAGCTCAAGTAACTTTGATTTGCACCTGCAGTTGATAGACTGATGAGGTGAAAGGTTGAAATCAACCCTAACACAAGTCAAGATCCACAAGTCCTTTGACAAGTCCCTTGTCTTTACAAGTCCCACCCACCCAATTCCAACGGTTGAACACTTTAACAGAAGTTAATGAAAATGAATTTTCTTTTTATGTGGAGAACTAAGTACCCCATGAACCCGATAGCCATACCATCAGGGGAAGAACAAAATTCAAACAGGCTGAATGAAATCGCAGCATAAAATACAAGTGATCACAACAACAGAGATGAACCAAAGCAGAAAATGGGCATGATAAGACAGCCACTAATGCTAACATACAAAAGACAGTAAGAGAATAAAAACAAGTGCATAATTATGCAAAAAGTACAGACAAACCATTTGACGCAGTTCCTTTCAATACAAAATAGAACAGGGTAAAGCCTTTTTATGCCCATTCCCATTTTTCTAAAAGCGTTCTATGTCCCTGTCCCATTGACTAACACAAGGAGCATTAATAAAAGATGGAAGACATTAAATCATAAACAAAACAAAAAAATAGGCTTAGGAAAAGGAAAAGACAAGAAAAAGGAATGAAATTAATACAAAAGATGGGGAAAAAAATGCACAAATACAAAAAGGGCCATTGTGACAATAAAAAAATATCTTAAATACATGAGGTGAAGGTATAAATACAACAGCAGCAGTTTCAGGACTATGTTGTTTTATAAAGCTACAAGTAATTTTCTTTGTACAAGTATAAATAATAAAAGGCATTAATTTAGTGAAGATTTGCAGTGACTGTGTGTGCTTACTGAGAAGGAACATGGCATTCTTGTACGTACAGTCTCTCTCTGAACAGTAACATTTAAGAAGTTGGAGATATTTAATTTCAGACCATAAAAATGCAACACCTTAAAATACAATGCATTAAAATGACAGTACAGTTAATGCATATCTGTTTTGTTTGTTTCAAACATTTATGTATTGAATAAAATGACTGCCTGTTGTATTCCCTTACATTTGTCAATGTAATACATTCAATCAACAGCATAAATACAACATTAACATTTCTACAAAAGGGAAAAGGAGCATGAAGCAAGGGGCAAAAATAGGGACTTTTTAAAATTTTTATTTTTACACTTTTGTAAAGACAACATAAAAAACACACAATAATAAATAATGAACAAAGGTCATCATTTGACAATCAAACTTAAATGAGGGATTCGAAGAGAATACTAGGACAAACCAATATAAATGATGAAAAGGAACACAAAGGCTAAAATTAAGTGGCATAAAGACACTTTTAAACTATTTTGAGAAGCACTATACAACTAAAATTGACTAAAACAAATAGGACAAGAGCATATTTACAAGTAGTTTAAAGGGAAAGGTAACAGAGGTATGGAAGTATTAAAAGATTAAATAAATGCAAAGAATAGCAAACAAGCAAAATATCATCAGTGCAAATAGACCAGAAAAAAAGGGTCATAACACAAAATGAGTATTAAGAAGGGGAAAAGGGGCATAAAATGGTACAAGTGGCCAAGCCATAAATACAAAAGCAAATGTTGTCCAATCAATTTCATGACATTAATAAATTTTCTCTTTATTAAAAAGTGCTCCTGTGCTAAAGTAACTTTTCAAAAAGTAACTTTTCAAAAAGTAACTTTTCAAAAAGTAACTTTTCAAAAAGTAACTTTTCAAAAAGTAACTTTTCAAAAAGTAACTTTTCAAAAAGTAACTTTTCAAAAAGTAACTTTTCAAAAAGTAACTTTTCAAAAAGTAACTTTTCAAAAAGTAACTTTTCAAAAAGTAACTTTTCAAAAAGTAACTTTTCAAAAAGTAACTTTTCAAAAAGTAACTTTTCAAAAAGTAACTTTTCAAAAAGTAACTTTTCAAAAAGTAACTTTTCAAAAAGTAACTTTTCAAAAAGTAACTTTTCAAAAAGTAACTTTTCAAAAAGTAACTTTTCAAAAAGTAACTTTTCAAAAAGTAACTTTTCAAAAAGTAACTTTTCAAAAAGTAACTTTTCAAAAAGTAACTTTCCAAAAAGTAACTTTCCAAAAAGTAACTTTCCAAAAAGTAACTTTCCAAAAAGTAACTTTTCAAAAAGTAACTTTTCAAAAAGTAACTTTCCAAAAAGTAACTTTCCAAAAAGTAACTTTCCAAAAAGTAACTTTCCAAAAAGTAACTTTCCAAAAAGTAACTTTCCAAAAAGTAACTTTCCAAAAAGTAACTTTCCAAAAAGTAACTTTCCAAAAAGTAACTTTCCAAAAAGTAACTTTCCAAAAAGTAACTTTCCAAAAAGTAACTTTCCAAAAAGTAAAAATAAACGCATTAAGTCGATCAACAGCATAAAAATAAAAAAGGAGCATTTAGTTACAACTAAACTTACAAAGGAAATAGAACTATACAAAGGAAACAGAAATATACAACAGTACTAGAAGAAATCAAAAGAAATTGAAACAGTATTAAATAAGAGACAGAGGATGATTGACATTTTGATATGGAGCTTGAGAGAGCTGTGACCAAGGGAGGTGCTGACAGAGGGAATCACCACAGAGGAGATAATGGAGGGAATAGGGAGGCAGAACATGGCAGGAAGCCCCAACAAGGTCACCAGGATGTAGGGCCGTAGCACAGTCAATAAAAGGATAGGTGGACCTTTGGTAAATTGACCAAGCAGAACCCGGGGGACAACAAAATGAGATGGAGCCATTAGAGATGAGGATTTAGGCAGAGCTGAAGACCCAAGGCAAGACCACTGCACTGCAGGACAGAGGCAGAACCACAGAGGTTGAAGGAATAAGGCAAGACCCCCGATACAGCTTGAGGGATAACTGCCCATGGTGGAACTGATAGGTCGACAGAGTGAAAGTTAAGTCTGGGGCTTGGCACAAAGACAGAGGATCAACACCTAGGCGGAGCTGGTAATCTGGAATACAAAGGTTGACCCAAGGTGCAATGAAGGATGAGGCAAAAGGCTGCAAGGAGCCAGCAGACACAGGCCCCATTAAATAGATGACATGGGTAGAGGAGGCAGGAGGAGCATCAATGAGAGGCTTCATGCTGAGTGAGAAGGACATCAGACTGGACTGTTTAAACAGCTGGAGGGACCGGCCAACACAGGATAACGGGTTTAAAAAAAAGATTATAACCCGACAAGTACTTTACAGTCATTTTGAAAATGTTAAAAACTAAAATGAAAAACAAAACAAAGTGTAACAAAATACAAGACAAGTTTACAACTTTCATACAAAGCTTTACAATATAAGAAGGGGCAAACAATGGCATAAAAGGTAACAGATAATGTAAGAAACAAGTTAAAACATATTTATTAACAATAAAAACAATGCTTTAAAATACAGATCTAAATATAAAATAAATGCAAAGACAGACAAAAGGATCATAAAATAGAAATTCAAATGGAACAAGAGGAGAAACCATAGTTTGTCTGTCCCTTTTTTAATTAAGATAAATACAAAATTAGTACAATGTAACTAAAACACTTAAGAAAAAAAGTGTCTGCACGGGAGGCATCCCTATATATTGCGTGGGAGGCATCCCTATATATTGTAGCTTAAGTGACTTTGATTTGCACCTGCAGTTGATAGACTCATGAGGTGCAGGGAGAAAAATCAACCTTGGACAAGACCCACCCACTGAAGTACAACACAAGTCCCACCCACCCAAGTCCAGCAGCTGAACACTTGAAAAGAAAGATCTCCAGTTTTCCAGAAGTTCATGAAAATGAATCAAGTACCCAGAAAACTCAACCATCCCATCGGGGAGAACAAAATTCAAACAGGCTGAATGAAATAGCAGCATCAGGCACAAATAAAAATCAGCACAAGAACATAGAGATGAATCAAAGCAGAAAAATGGTGTAGTAAGACAGCCGCTAATGCTAACATACAGAAGGCAGTCAGAATATAAACAGGCACATACATTTACAAAACACACAAACAGTAAAGGCAAACCTTTAATAAAGTACATTTAAATACAAAATACAACTGTTCCAGAAAAATAGGAATGGGCATAAAAATGGTCAATGGGACTGGGTCATAATACAGCACAATGGCTTACAAGGCAAGGAGCATAAATTAAAGATATATAGAAAACATTCAATCATAAAAAGCCAATAAAACTAAAATAGGCTTAGGGAAAATGCAAAGACAAGAGCAGTGATGGTTCAAATGCAAAGAGATCAAAATACAAAAGATGGGAAAAACGCACAAATACAAAAAGTGCCATTGAGACCATGATAAGGACATAAGTCCAGAGACAAAATTTAAGGAGCATTAAGGCATAAAGGGTATTACAAATTTAATCTAACACCACAAGGAACAGGTGATGTAAAAACCATCACTACAACAGGGCACAAAAAAGGGACTTAACTGGCAGAGGCATAAAAGGCAAACAGCAGAAATAATAATAATCTGAGACATGCAGCTTTTATGCTTCACAACTTTATTTTGTTCTGTCTTAGAATAGCTTAGACAAGACCATAAAGGGCACAGAACAAAGTTTAAATAGAAGTTAGTAAATAAAATACTGTACAAAAGGAAAAAAAAGACAGACTGATTGAAATATAGAGGGCATAAAAAATCCTAAAATAAAAAACCTAAAATGTGCTGGAATACAAAAAACAAGGTTAAACAATACAAAGTAGCAAAAATAAGTCAAGTGGACAAAGCTGATTTAGGATGGGATGTAGAGCCAAAACAGTCAATAAAAGGATAGGGGGGACCTTTGGTGAATGTGCCAGTTACAACTCGGTGGACAACCAACTCAGATGGAGCCATTAGAGATGGGGACCTGGGCAGAGACAAGACCACTGCACTGCAGGGCAATAACTGCCCATGGAGGACCTGATAGAGCATCAACCTAACTTTCACTCTGTCGACCTGTCTTGGGCCTCAGATTACCAGCTCCGCCATAAGTCTGGGGCTTGGCACACAGGTGGACTCAAGGTGTAAAGGGTAAAATGAAGGATGAACCAAAGAGCTGAAAGTAGCCAACAAACACAGGCCACATTAACTAGATGACACAGGTAGAGGAGGGGGGGGAGGAGCAGCATCAATGAGAGGCTGAGTGTGAAGGACATCAGACTGGATTGTCTATCCTGTGTTGGCCGGTCCCTCCAGCTGTTTAATGGGAACACAAAATAAACCAAAACAGATTATAAACCTCACAAAAACTTAAAGTAATTTTGAAAATGCAAAAAAAGTTACGATTCACAAATGGGGTGTTCCAAATTACACAATATGGGCACAAGTAAAGTCATAAAAGAGTAGAAACACGGTTTATGGTCCATATTTGTTTCCATGTTCTGTTTAAAGCCTTTTGTTAACCCAAGTAAAAAAAAACAACAACAAAAAAACAAAGAAATTAAAACAAAATCAAGTGCAACAAAATACAAAAAAGTAAGTTTACAACTTCAATACAAAGCTTTACAATATAAGAAAGGCAAACAATAGCATATAAGAAAGGCAAACAATAACATAAAAAGCAGACAGAAAATGTTAGAAACCAGTGAAAGATATATAATTTAAAAAATGCATTTATGGTATATTTAGATTTTTAATTTTATTGTTTGTTATTTAAGACAAAAGGGTCATAAAATAGAAAGGGATAATAAAAGGACAAAATTGATCTTAAATGGAACAAGAGGCGAAACCATAAATACAAAAATTACATTTAGTACAATATAAATAAAAACAAAAAAACTGAAAAAAGAAATTGTCTTTGTGAGTGGGATACACCCCTATATATTGTAGCTCAAGTAACTTTGATTTGCACCTGCAGTTGATTGAGGTGAAGGGTTGAAATCAACCCTGGACAAGTCAGTCTAACACAAGTCAAGATCCACAAGTCCTTTGACGAGTCCCTTGTCTTTACAAGTCCCACCCACCCAATTCCAACGGTTGAACACTTAAAAAGAAAATTCATTTTCATTAACTTCTGTTAATGTGGAGAACTTAGTACCCCATGAACCCGATAGCCATACCATCAGGGGAAGAACAAAATTCAAACAGGCTGAATGAAATCGCAGCATGAAATACAAGTGACCACAACAGAGATGAACCAAAGCAGAAAATGGGCATGATAAGACAGCCACTAATGCAAACATACAAAAGACAGTAAGAGAATAAAAACAAGTGCATAATTATGCAAAAAGTACAGACAAACCATTTGACACAGTTCCTTTCAATACAAAATAGAACAGGGTAAAGCCTTTTTATGCCCATTCCCATTTTTCTAAAAGCATTCAATGTCCCGGTCCCATTGACTAACACAAGGAGCATTAATAAAAGATGGAAGACATTAAATAAATAAAAAAGCTTAGGAAAAAAGGGTCAGACAAGAAAAAGGAATGAAATTAATACAAAAGATGGGAAAATGCACAAATACAAAAAGTGCCATTGTGACAATAAAAAAAATATCTTAAATACATGAGGTTAAGGCATAAATACAACAGCAGCTGTTTCAGGACTGTGTTGTTTCACAAAGCTTTACAAGTAATTTGCTTTATACAAGTATAAATAATAAAAGGCATTAATGTAGTGAAGATTTGCAGTGACTGTACGTACAAGAATGCCATGTTCCTTCTCAGAAAGCCCGCAGTCTCTCTCTGAACAGTAACATTTAAGAAGTTTGAGATATTTAATTTCAGACCATAAAAATGCAAGACCTTAAACTACAATGCATTAAAAGGACAGTACAGTTAATGCATATTTTTTTTTTGTTTGTTTCAAACATTTATGTATAGAAGAAAATGACTGCCTGTTGTATTCCCTTACATTTGTCAATGTAATACATTTAATCAATAGCATAAATACAAAACATTAACATTTATACAAAAGGAAAAAATAGGGACTTTTTACAAAAGTGTAAAAATACAAAATTTTAAAGACAATATCAAAAAAAAAACAAGAAATAATGAACAAAGGCCATCATTTGACAATCAAACTTAAATGAGGGATTCGAAGAGGATACTAGGACAAACCAATATAAATGATGAAAAGGAACATAAAAAATAAAAAAATAAAGTGGCATAAAGACACTTTTAAACTATTTTGAGAAGCACTATACAATTAAAATTGACTAAAACAAATAGGACAAGGGCATATTTACAAGTAGTTTAAAGAGAAAGGTTACAAAGGTATGGAAGTATTAAAAGATTAAATAAATGCAAAGAATAGCAAACCAAAAGCACAATATCATCAGTGCAAATAGACCAGAAAAAAAATGGTCATAACACAAAATGAGTATTAACCCTCTGAGACCTAAGGGTATTTTTACAAAAAAATTTCCGTCTGGTGTCATTTACTAAAAAAGCTTGTAAAATATCAACCCTTTGGTGCACAGACAATTGACACACCTCTTTTTTTTCAGGACAAATTGAACTTTCAGCATATTTGTGTTACATTGATGTCACCTGAATGTAAAATAAGTTATGGGACCATAAAGACAAATGAAAAAATAAATCGGAAATGGAATCAGTCAATTATTTATTGAAATCACACACAAATAAATAAAAGCTAAGCAATTTTCCTCTGGAAAATAGTTTGTTCATGTCTTTGGAGTCCTGGAGCACAGGAATAAACATTATAACTTGTACAGAACAAAAACTATTGACATTTTTCCAAAAGAAGTCCAGGCGTTTGGGGCCTCATGAAATTCACTGGTGTCAAGCCTCAAAACAGTTCCTATCAGCAATCACACATAGGGCCACATTACAGGTTTTGCATTTCTATTTTATTTATTCTTTTATTTATTATGTTATTTTTATTCTTTTATAATACATTTATACTACTATAATACTTTTTACAGTAAATAAATAAATGGCACTTCAGCTGGGTCTATCCTGGTAATCTAGTTCCTCATCTGTCAAAAAGCTCTGTTCTCCTGAAAATCCTTCATCCTGCAATGCACCAAAATAGACCAGCGCTTTATTTACGTCAATTTCGCTGTGTTTCTCTGTGAATCGCGCGTCTCCGTGAGTCTCTCTATCTCTCTACACTATATCAGCGCTTGGTTCATGCGTAATGACGCACACCAATGTTTACTACGGATCAGCCTGTAATTGGTCAAAAACCATCACGTGAAAACATCACGTGATATCTAGAATGGCCGCTAGCGTCGAGCTAGCGGCAAAAATGACCGAATATTTATGAATTATGGACTTCAAGATTATCAAAGTTTGACATAAAGCGTTTGGATTTATTGCTGAAAACCTCTGAAAGGAAGCACAAGTTCCAGGCTGGATAGAAAACCTTCTGTAAAGGCTAGAAAGACCCGAAATACACCCCCGTGATGGCTAGCTCGTTAGCTTTCTGCTGGAAAAAACGGTAAGAAAATCGATAAATCTGTCATCGAGTTATGTAAACATTTATCGGAGGTGACGTGTGGCATCGTCGACGATGCCGTCGGGCTCTGGGGGTTAAGAAGGGGGAAAGGGGCTTAAAAAAAGGTACAAGTGTCCAAGCCATAAATACAAAAGCAAATGTTGTCAAATCAATTTCATGACATTAATAAATTCTCTTTTTTTTTAAAGTGCTCCTGTGCTACAGAGACAATAGAAGGCATTATCCACACAAGTCAAGACCCACACAAGTGAAACACAAGTCAAGATCCACACAAGTCAAACACAAGTCAAGATCCACAAGTCAAGATCCACACAAGTCAAACAAGTCAGGATCCACACAAGTGAAACACAAGTCAAGATCCACACAAGTCAAACACAAGTCAAGACCCACACAAGTCAAACACAAGTCAAGATCAACACAAGTCAAACACAAGTCAAACAAGTCAGTATCCACACAAGTGAAACACAAGTCAAGATCCACACAAGTCAAACACAAGTCAAGACCCACACAAGTCAAACACAAGTCAAGATCAACACAAGTCAAACACAAGTCAAGATCCACACAAGTCAAACAAGTCAGGATCCACACAAGTCAAACACAAGTCAAGATCCACAAGTCAAGATCCACACAAGTCAAGACCCACAAGACAAACACAAGACAAGATCAACACAAGTCAGGATCCACACAAGTCAAACACAAGTCAGGATCCACATAAGTGAAACAAGTCAAGACACACAAGTCAAGATCCACAAGTCAAGATCCACACAAGTCACACACAAGTCAAACACAAGTCAAGATCCACAAGTCAAGATCCACACAAGTCAAACACAAGTCAGGATCCACACAAGTCAAACACAAGTCAAGATCCACACAAGTCAAGATCAACACAAGTCAAACACAAGTCAAGACCCACAAGTCAAACACAAGTCAAGACCCACAAGTCAAGATCAACACAAGTCAAACACAAGTCAAGACCCACAAGACAAAACACAAGTCAAGATCAACACAAGTCAAACACAAGTCAAGATCCACACAAGTCAAACACAAGTCAGGATCCACACAAGTGAAACAAGTCAAGACACACAAGTCTAGATCCACACAAGTCAAACACAAGTCAAGATCAACACAAGTCAAACACAAGTCAGGATCCACACAAGTCAAACACAAGTCAGGATCCACACAAGTCAAACACAAGTCAAGATCCACACAAGTGAATCACAAGTCAAGACCCACAAGTCAAACACAAGTCAAGACACACACAAGTCAAGATCCACACAAGTGAAACAAGTCAAGACCCACAAGTCAAACACAAGTCAAGACCCACAAGTCAAACACAAGTCAAGATCAACACAAGTCAAACACAAGTCAAGACCCACAAGTCAAACACAAGTCAAGACCCACAAGTCAAACACAAGTCAAGATCAACACAAGTCAAACACAAGTCAAGACCCACAAGACAAACACAAGTCAAGATCCACACAAGTCAAACACAAGTCAAGATCCACACAAGTCAAGACCCACAAGACAAACAAGTCAAGATCAACACAAGTCAAGATCCACACAAGTCAAACACAAGTCAGGATCCACACAAGTGAAACAAGTCAAGACACACACAAGTCAAGATCCACACAAGTGAAACACAAGTCAAGACCCACAAGTCAAACACAAGTCAAGACCCACACAAGTCAAGACCCACAAGACAAACACAAGTCAAGATCAACACAAGTCAAACACAAGTCAAGACCCACAAGTCAAACACAAGTCAGGATCCACACAAGTCAAGCACAAGTCAAGACCCACACAAGTCAAACACAAGTCAAGACCCACAAGTCAAACACAAGTCAAGATCCACACAAGTCAAGACCCACAAGACAAACACAAGTCAGGATCCACACAAGTCAAACACAAGTCAAGACCCACAAGACAAACACAAGTCAAGATCCACACAAGTCAAGATCCACTCAAGTCAAACACAAGTCAAGACCCACACAAGTCAAACACAAGTCAAGACCCACACAAGTCAAACACAAGTCAAGACCCACAAGTCAAACACAAGTCAAACACAAGTCAAACACAAGTCAAACACAAGTCAAGATCCACACAAGTCAAGATCAACACAAGTGAAACACAAGTCAAGATCCACACAAGTCAAGCACAAGTCAAGATCCACACAAGTCAAGGCCCACACAAGTCAAACAAGTCAAGATGCACCCCATCGGCATAATAGTCAATTGGACAGGAACATAGAACAGCATAATTACTAACAATTAAAATAGCATAAATGAGAGATGATGGAAGACATTAAATCATAAACAAAAAACAACGGGCTTAGAAAAACAATTTGCTTAAAAAATGCAAAGACAAGAGAAAGAAATAAAATAAATGCAAACGATAGGAAAATGCACAAACATAAAATTGTAAATTTTGAAAAAGTATGTCACTGGGTGACAAAATCCAACTTTGTCCCTAACAAAGCGGAACTAATGTTCGCCGTGATTGCCTCCCGCCGGACCCAAAAAAAGGAACACCGGGCTAGTTCCAGGGTAACGCAAAAATCCCCGAAAATGGGGTGATCAGCCAAACATCGCTGGCAGCTGTGCATGGGGAGTAAAGCTTCGCGATTGGGACGCGTTGCGATTAGAGGAGTATAAAAGGAGGAAGTACAGACCAAACGGGGCATTGTTTTGGGAGAAGTGCTCTCAGAGAAAGTGTGAGCCGTGGTGAAGAGGAAGTGGGGCCGGCGAACGGGCACGGTGCTGTGAGTTGGGAGAAAGAGCAGGCTGATTCAATGAGAAGGAGGTAACCATGGGACAGAAGATCATTTGTGAGAGATCATGAGTAGTCCAAATCAATTTCCATCCTCCTCTCGTGTCTGTGGGACCTCTTGATGTGAATGCCAGTTCAGAAGAAGGGCGATGGCCATATATGAGTATTTCCCACTGAGTGCTGAATTGTTGAGATGAAGGGATGTGATGCACTGTTTGCTGTGTGAAGTGTAAACCTAAACCCCTGGATGTCCACTTCTTATCGGAGTTTTCCATCACATTCTGACTGCATAAGAAGAGGCTAACATTGCTGTACTTCACAGACCATTGAGTGTATTTATCTGGCAGTCCACTGTGAAGAGAGACACATAGTGAACGCTTAACTAACTGCTGTGCAGTGAAACTTCCAGCCGTAAGTTCTCTGTCTGTCACTTAAAGAAGAGGATTACGTACCTGTCTGCTTTGCAGTGAAGCTCCCCCACTGTAAGCTCTGTGTCTGTTGGCCCCGCAAGTGAATTCAAGTTTGTTTGTATGGTCCTTTCACAATACTTGCTTCAAAGCAGCTTTACAGAAAGTGCATTACAGACAAGTACATGGAAAATTACATTTAGATAATCATGTAATATTAAGGGCATAACATATCGCCAGCATTGAGTAGTCTCTCCACAGGCGTCGAGTCATCTTTCACAGGTGTTGAGTCGTCTCTTCACAGGCATTTAGTCTTCTCATTGCAGGTGTTGGGGCATCTGAAGTCTCCATGAGAGGCTGGATACAAACTGGAGCTGACGAACGCCGTTTTTAACGGCAGAAAACAGATGGGAAATAATTAGCATAGCTGATGTTCATAATGATTTCCATTACACAGGAGTAGATGTTAAAAAAACTCACAAACTCTCCACAACCCAACCATACGCGCCAACCCGTTTGACTAAGGCTGTCGAGCCCCACTGTCGCGGTAATGCGTTTCATTGGCAACGGTTCCGTATGGCATACCACCTACCGCAATAACACAATATCTGCCCAACCACCCATCATTCACGCAATGCACACAGGAAAGTAATGACTGTAAATACTATGCAACCTATACAAGTAACCTACAGACTCTTCAAGTTTTAAAGTATTAAAAGCATTCGATCTGATTCAACAGGAATAAAAGGTAAGCAGTATGTGAATGCTTGGCTAAAGAGATACGTCTTTAGTCTAGTTTTAAACTTTGACAGCGAGTCAGAGCATCAAACCATATCGGGAAGAATATTCCAGAGTTTGAGCGTAAAGAATTTAAGTTTGAGCCTAACTTTTATTTCTGGAATATTTACATTAATAAATTACTAATGTTAATTACAAGCAATTGCCTAGCAGTGTCGTTAATAATCCTTAAGCAAGAACTGACCACAGAGAAGTCATCTGAACAAATTGTAAGTACCATTCGAATGCTTATGATTTAGGGCAGATTTGACTTAGTCGACCTAACCTGAGGATAAAAAATAATAATGTTAAAAGGTGTTAAAATTAAAGCGCACACACACCGTAAAACATGGCGCCCAACATGGGGCTTTAACTGTTCAATTCTGGCCAGTAATTGAACAGTTAAGTGCCTTCTAAATAGCATGTGCGTGGATATGCATAAGGATTAAAAATTTATTTTCTTTTTTTGAAAAAAAAAGAAAAAAAAGATACATAACCAAATAGAAGACGACTAGACAAACTTAGTCGAAAAAAAGATACTAATCTAGAAAAGATTATTTAACACCCAAAACAGGTTACATGTGCACATAAGAAATAAGTTGAAGGGTGATTGAAAGTCTAATAAGTCTATTCCAAAGAGGCTAAGCTATGGCAGCAAAAGCCCAGGAAAAATCCAACATGACTTTTATACAACCATATACATGGGGTGATTCTCGTATATTAGGATGGCAAAAGAAAGCCTTACAGGCAGAGACATCAGTCCAAGAGATGGAACCAGGAGAAACATTCCTTTCAAAGGAGCGACTTTGACTTACTAGTCATTAGGTGTGTAACGTCTTGGAGATGTTGTCCGACAGAACAGCCGCTCCGATTCTGCTGAGGTGAAGCATAATAGAGCCTAGGTCTCTCCCAGAACAGATTCCAATTATTTACAAAGAGCAATTTCTGTTCATTACACAATGACATTAATAATTTAATTAGTGCAAATAATCTACTGAACCTTTCCTGTCCTTGTCTGTAAGAGGGAAGCGGTTCAGACACGATGATCGTTGCGTCAGGCGATGTGTTGTGTACCGTCTCGATCAGGCTCCTGTGGTCCTTCAGAACCTCATCCTGATGTCGTTCGCTCCCACGTTCAGCACAACAGCTCCGACGCGCTCATCACTGTTCAGGATCTCAGGAACCTGTGCAGCAACATCAAGAACATGAGCACCAGGAAAGCAGCAAGTGCACACCTTATCCTTACTTGAGGTAGCACGGACATGACGGATCATGGATGTGCCGATGATCACAGCGTCGTCGCGTTCCGACTCGCGAAGAGGAGAGAAGCGGTTCCGGGTCGAGATCTCGAAGACCGGGAAGGGCGGCAGAGAGGTTCTAGCTCAGGTCCTGGCTCATGTCTTCCGCTCTGTGATCCATGGTGTTGTGTCGGGGTGAATGAAGCCAGAGATGATCACGTCCTCCTGGACAAAGAAACGCATGAAGTAGACAAAGTCAGTCAAAGAGCAACTAACCACTGACTTGTAAGCATCGGTGTGTGATATTTCAAGCGCTGACCGCCAATCCAGCAGCTCACAGGCAGAGTCGTCTCTCCACAGGCGTCGCTAAACGAGGAACAGACACAGTTTCAATATAATGTTCCACACTAAGCATATTAATTAAGTTTGGACAACAAAGACTGTGATTTGGACTATGGCTTACTATTTATTAGGTGTGTGCAAATAATCTACTGAACCTTTCCTGTCCTTGTCTGTACGTGGAAAGCAGCCCAGACACGATGATCGTTGCTTCAGGCGATGTGTTGCGTACCGTCTCGATCAGGCTCCTGTAGAACTTCAGAACCTCATCCTGATGTCGTTCGCTCCCCCGTTCAGCACAACAGCTCTGACGCGCTCATCAACGTTCAGGATCTCAGGAACCTGTGCAGCAACATCAAGAACATGAGCACCAGAAAAGCAGTGAGTGCGCACCTTATCCTTACCTGAGATAGCACGGACATGACGGACCATAGACGTGCCCATGATCACGGTGGCGTCGCGTTCCGACTCGAAGAGGGGAGAAGCAGTTCCGGGCGGCGGAGAGGTTCTAGCTCTGGTCCTGGCTCGTGTCTTCCGCTGTGTGATCCATGGTGTTGTGTCGGTGCTGGCCTGAATGAAGCCAGAGATGATCGCGTCCTCCTGGGCAGAGAAACGCATGGAGTAGACGAAGTCAGAGTCAAAGAGTAACTAACCACTGACTTGTGAACATCGGCTTGTGATGTTTCAAGCGCTGACGCCAATCCAGCAGCTCACAGGCAGAGTCGTCTCTCCACAGGCGTCACTAAACGAGGAATAGACACAGTTTCAATATAATGTTCCACACAAAGCATATCAATTAAGTTTGGACAACAAAGACTGTGATTTGGACTTTGACTTACTAGTCATGTCTGTATGTGGGAAGCCGTCCAGACACGATCGTTGCTTCAGACTATGTGTTGCGTACCATCTCGATCAGGCTCCTGTAGTCCTTCAGAACCTCAGCCTGATGCCGTTCACTCACAAGTTCAGCACAACAGCTCCGACACGCTTATCACTGTTCATGATCTCGGGAACCTGTGCAGCAACATCAAGAACATGAGCACCAGGAAAGCAGTGAGTGCGCACCTGATACTCACCTGAGGTAGCACGGATATGACGGATCATGGATGTGCCGATGATCACGGCGTCGTCGCGTTCTGACTCGCGAAGAGGGGAGAAGCGGTTCCGGGTCGAGATCTCGAAGACCGGGAGGGGCGGCAGAGAGGTTCTAGCTCAGGTCCTGGCTCATGTCTTCCGCTGTGTGATCCAGGGTGTTGTGTCGGTGCCGGACTGAATGAAGCCAGAGATGATCACGTCCTCCTGGGCAGAAAAACACATGGAGTAGACAAAGTCAGAGTCAAAGAGTAACCAACCACTGACTTGTAAGCATCGGCATGTGATATTTCAAGCGCTGACCGCCAATCCAGCAGCTCACAGGCAGAGTCGACTCTCCACAGGCGTCGCTAAACGAGGAACAGACACAGTTTCAATATAATGTTCCACACTAAGCATAATCAAGTTTGGACAACAAAGACTGTGATTTGGACTATGACTTACTATTTATTAGGTGTGTGCAAATAATCTACTGAACCTTTCCTGTCCTTGTCTGTACGTGGGAAGCAGCCCAGACACGATGATCGTTGCTTCAGGCGATGTGTTGCGTACCGTCTCAATCAGGCTCCTGTGGACCTTCAGAACCTCAGCCTGATGTCGTTCGCTCCCACATTCAGCACAACAGCTCCAATACGCTCATCACCGTTCAGGATCTCGAGAAACTGTGCAGCGACACATCAAGAACATGAGCACCAGGAAAGCAGTGAGTGTGCACCTTATCCTTACCTGAGGTAGCACAGACATGACAGACCATTGGCGTACCGATGACCACGGCGTCGTCGCGTTCCGACTCGCAAAGAGGGGAGAAGCGGTTCCGGGTCGAGATCTCAAAGACCGGGAGGGGCGGCGGAGAGGTTCTAGCTCTGGTCTTGGCTCGTGTCTTCCGCTGTGTGATCCATGGTGTTGTCGTGCCAGAGTGAATGAAGCCAGAGATGATCACGTCCTCCTGGGCAGAGAAACGCATGGAGTAGACAAAGTCAGAGTCAAAGTGTAACCAACCACTGACTTGTGAGCATCGCCATGTGATATTTCAAGCGCTGACCACCGATCCAGCAGCTCACAGCCCACAGGCGTCGAGTCGTCTCTCCAGAGGAGTCACTAAACGAGGAACAGACAGTTTCAATATAATGTTCCACACTAAGCAAATCAATTAAGTTTGGACAAAAAAAACTGATTTGGACATTGACTTACTAGTCATGTCTGCAAGTGGGAAGCGGTCCAGACACGATCGTAGCTTCAGGCAATGTGTTGCGTACGGTCTCGATCAGGCTCCTGTAGTCCTTCTTCAGAACCTCAGCCTGATGTCGTTCACTCCCACATTCAGCACAACAGCTCCGACACGCTCATTACCGTTCAGGATCTCAGGAACCTGTGCAGCAACATCAAGAACATGAGCACCAGGAAAGCAGTGACTGCGCACCTTATCCTTACCTGAGGTAGCACAGACATGACAGACCATTGGCGTACCGATGACCACGGCGTCGTCGCGTTCCGACTCGCAAAGAGGGGAGAAGCGGTTCCGGGTCGAGATCTCGAAGACCGGGAGGGGCGACGGAGAGGTTCTTGCTCTGGTCCTGGCTCGTGTCTTCCGCTGTGTGATCCATGGTGTTGTGTCGGTGCTGGACTGAATGAAGCCAGAGATGATCACGTCCTGCTGGGCAGAGAAACGCATGGAGTAGACGAAGTCAGAGTCAAAGAGTAACTAACCACTGACTTGTGAACATCGGCTTGGGATGTTTCAAGCGCGGACCGCCAATCCAGCAGCTCACAGGCAGAGTCGTCTCTCCACAGGCGTCACTAAACAAGGAATAGACACAGTTTTAATATAATGTTCCACACAAAGCATATCAATTAAGTTTGGACAACAAAGACTGTGATTTGGACTTTGACTTACTATTTATTAGGTGTGTGCAAATAATCTACTGAACCTTTCCCGTCCTTGTCTGTATGTGGGAAGGGGCCCAGACACCATGATCGTTGCTTCAGGCGATGTGTTGCGTACAGTCTCGATCAGGCTCCTGTAGAACTTCTTCAGAACCTCAGGCTGATGTCGTTCACTCCCAGGTGCAGTACAGCAGCTCCGACAAACTGGAGTTGACGAACGCCATTTTTCTCGGGACAAGCGTCCCGAGATAACCACAGAAAACAGATGGGAAATAATTAGCATAGCTGTTGTCCATAATGATTTCCCTTACACAGGAGTAGATTCCAGAGTTTTGGAGCATGAAGAATTTAAGTTTGAGCCTAACTTTTATTTATGGAATATTTACATTAATAAATAACTAATGCTAATTACAAGTAATCGTCTAACAGTGTTGTTAATAAACCTTAAGCAAGAACTGACCACAGAGAAGTCATCTGAACAATTGTAAATACCATTCAAATGCTTACGATTTAGGGCAGATTTGACTTATTCGACCTAACCTGAAGATAATAAAAAATAAGGTTAAAAGGTGTTAAGATTAAAGCACACACCGTAAAACATGGCACCCAGCGTGGGGCTTTAACTGTTCAATTCTGGCCAGTAATTGAACAGTTAGGCGCCAGCTAAATAGCGTGTGCGTGGATGTGCTTAAGAATTAGAAATTTATTTTCTTTTTTAAAGATAAATCAATTAGAAGACGACTAGTGAAACTTGGTCGAAAAAAAAAAAATCTAGAAAAGATTATTTAAAGAAGACCCAGAAAGGGTTAGATGTGCAAGGCTCATTGCTTCAGGCGATATGTTGCGTACCGTCTCGATCAGGCTCCTGTAGAACTTCTTTAGAACCTCAGCCTGATGTCGTTCGCTCCCACATGCAGCACAACAGCTCCGACGCGCTCATCACCGTTCAGGATCTCAGGAACCTGTGCAGCAACATCAAGAACATGAGCACCAGGAAAGCAGTGAGTGCGCACCTTATCCTTACCTGAAGTAGCATGGACATGACGGACCATTGGCGTGCCGATGATCACGGCGTCGTTTCGTTCCGACTCGCGAAGAGGGGAGAAGCGGTTCCTGGTCGAGATCTCGAAGACCGGGAAGGGCAACGGAGAGGTTCTAGCTCTGGTCCTGGCTCGTGTCTTCCGCTGTGTGATCCATGGTGTTGTGTCGGTGCTGGCCTGAATGAAGCCAGAGATGATCGCGTCCTTCCTGGGCAGAGAAACGCATGGAGTAGACGAAGTCAGAGTAAAACAGTAACGAACCACTGACTTGTGAGCATCAGCACGTGATGTTTCAAGCGCTGACCGCCGATCCAGCAGCTCACAGGCAGAGTCGTCTCTCCACAGGCGTCACTAAACGAGGAATAGACACAGTTTCAAATGTAATGTTCCACACTAAGCATATCAATTAAGTTTGAACAACAAAGACTGTGATTTGGACTTTGACTTACTAGTCATCTGGTATGTAACGTCTTGGAGATGTTGTCCGACAGAACAGCCGCTCCGATTCTGCTGGGGAAGGCCATCAGCACAATACAGCCTAGATCTGTCCTAGAACAGATTCCAATTGTTTACAAAGAGCAGTTTGTCCATTACACAATGACATTAACCATTAATTTAGTGCAAATATCTACTGAACCTTTCCTGTCCTTGTCTGTACATGGGAAGCGGTCCAGACACGATGATCATTGCTTCAGGCGATGTGTTGCGTATCGTGTCGATCAGGCTCCTGTAGTCCTTCTTCAAAACCTCCGTCTGCCTCATCCTGATGTCGTTCGCTCCCACGTTCAGGACAACAGCTCTGACGCGCTCATCACCGTTCAGGATCTCGGGAACCTGTGCAGCAACATCAAGAACACGAGCACCAGGAAAGCAGTGACTGCGCACCTTACCCTTACCTGAGGTAGCACGGACATGACGGACCATGGATATGCCGAGGATCACGGCGTCGTCGCGTTCCGACTCGCGAAGAGGGGAAAAGCGGTTCCGGGTCGAGATCTCGAAGACCAGTAGGGGCGACGGAGAGGTTCTAGCTCTGGTCTTGGCTCGTGTCTTCCGCTGTGTGATCCATGGTCCATTGTGTTGTGTCGGTGCCGGAGTGAATGAAGCCAGAGATGATCGCGTCCTGCTGGGCAGAGAAACGCACGGAGTAACCTTAGTCCGAGTCAAAGAGTTACCAACCACTGACTTGTGAGCATCGGCGCATGATGTTTCAAACGCTGACCGCCGATCCAGCAGCTCGTCTTGCTTCTCCAGCAGACCACGGATCTGTTTCTCCACGTATTCCAGCTCCTGCTTCACCGAGAACAGCTTGAATGCATCTTCACCTGCACTCAGAGGTAACGTTAGACAAGCATCTTACGTGGTCGCCATTATAACAGCTGAACAGTAAATTAGTAGTGATACTACAACTATCACTACTAATTTAGGACTGAAATGCCGGGTATAACCCGTATCCTTTCAGTGAAACGGGTGTAAAATGAGATGGCCGATAGGCAAGAGGCCACACGTGAAATGCTAGCGGGCTAAAGGCTAGTAGCCGAGATTTAGAAAATTGGATCTAGGTAGCGATATCAAAGCAATCCAATTGTTTTTTATAAGGTATAGTATCAAACTTGTTACTTACCTGTTTACTCACCTGTCTGCTTTGCAGTGGAGACCCCCCGCTGTAAGCTCTGTCTGCTAACCTTTCGAGAGAAGAGGACTCCGTGATTAAATACTCACCTGACTGCTTTGCAGTGAAACCTCCAGCTGCAAGTTCTCTGTCCGTCACTTAAAGAAGAACTTTACGTACCTGTATACTCACCTGTCTGCTTTGCAGTGGAGACCCCCGCTGTAAGCTCTCTGTCTGCTAGCCCGTCGAGAGAAGAGGACTCCGTGATTGTATACTCACCTGACTGTCTTGTAGTGAGCACCTCCAGCCTGAAACCCTCCTGCAGCAAGCTTCATGATCACCAGCCTGCAAGAGGAATTAAGTGCCGTGTAATCACCTGACTGATTCCCAGTTAAGTTGCCATCAGAGTACCCCGACCCTGCATTCCTCCAAGTTAATTTTATCATCAATGAAAAATATTGTTTTACCCAAATCTTGTCATCTGTCCTCCTTGCTCTATCCGACTCCCCAAGGGTGGTACAATGGGTGGGTGCAATCAGGTTGGCCCGCCCTGACCTGTGACATAAGACCTGTGACATAAGTCAAACTTGCATACAAAGCTTTACAATACAAGAAGGGGCAAACAATGACATGAAAGGTAGACAGAAAATGTAAGAAACAAGTGAAAGATATGTAATATAATATAATTTGAGTCACAAAGCAGAAAATGGGCATAGAAGGTCAGCCACTAATGCCAACATACAGAAGACAGGCAGAGAATAAAACATAAAAAAGTGCATAAATATACAAAATACACACAGTAAAGACAAAACATTTGATGCATTACATTTCAATTAAAAAAAAAAAAAGAACAGTTTTAGAAAAATAGGAATCGGCATTAAATAGTCAATTAGACAGGAACATAGAACAGCATAATTGCTAATAATTAAAAGAGCATAAATGAAAGAAATTAAATCATAAACAAAAAACAAAGGGCTTAGAAAAAAATGCAAAGACAAGAGAAAGGAATAAAATATACAAACGATAGGAAAAAAATGCACAAATACAAAATTGTACATTTTGTAAAAGTACAATTGACTATTGTACACAGCAAATTCTGGTTTTTGGAATAAACTCCCTATTAGTTAAAATCAACTCAATCTGAGTGTACATGTGAGACCATCAATTAGACTCCAGCGCAGAGTTAAAATAACTCTGAAAAAAGTGTTAAAAATTCAACTCCAAGAGCGGAGTTAAAATACTAATCCTACAGAGAGTAAATGTAACTCTAAAATTAATTATATGAACTCATTACCAGTGTTACCAGTTTAGTTTAACACTTCTTAGAGTTAACATTTATTTAACACAATATAATGTTTTGTGTGGAAATTACTACACTGGACACCATACTCTTGATTTACGGCCTTTATTTGAACAAATCCATTTGGTTCAGACTTGAGGAGTAACCTTCAACCGCTTGCTGCAGGACAGTCGTCTGAAGATCACAAAAACAACAGCATGAGGCATAATATAATCTAGCACCATTCATTGTGAAAGCAAAAATATATAAGCTGAAAAATCACGCACATCGTGGGTCACCACTAATACGTAGCCTAACGTTACATAGCTGTTACAATTCAAATCATTGCAGGCCTACACAGCACAGCTCAACTATCTTATTATCCGGGGTAACGTTAGACACTGTAATTTTATGCCTGTAATGCATTGATGCTTCAATTTCACGGCAAAACACTCATTTTCAGAAACACGGTGAATGGAAAGACGGTTAGCTAATGTTAACTCGTTTACATCGACAAAAAACCCACGCAAATAGCCATTTCAAAATTTGAAACAAGTCATTTAAACATACGTTCAACAGCAAGTTTTTCATGGTCGTTGACGTTAGTAAACAGTAACTAGCCTGTAACGCAACAGCTACGCGATGACCAAACGTGTTTGTCAGAAAATATATTTTTTAAATAGTTTTATACAAGTTACACTTTTACCTACCTCACGACGAAGCATAAGTCCATTGTTCCTTTGTGCAGCGGCAGGTCGTGTCGTGGCACACTTCTCAAAAATAACTCCAGGTGTAGTGTTAAAACACGCTCCTGAACACCAATGAATGAACTCCAAAATACAACACAGCCGTGGAGTATCCAATAACACAAACCGTAGTCAGACTTAAAAAAAATAACTCCAAAAAATTAACTCACACTTTTTTGCGTAACTCATGATTTTTCAACTCCTGAAATTTGCTGTGTACCAATAGACAGACAAACAAGTCTTAAATTGGATACATGAGGTGGAGTGAAAGCATAAATACAAAAGAAACAATTTCAGGACTGTGGTGTTTGCAAAGCAAATTACTTATACAGCTTTATAAAGTATAAATAAAAATGGCATTAACGTAGTGTAGATTAGCAGTGCCAGCTTGCTGAGATGGAGCATAGCATTCTTGTAAAAGTACAAACACTCAACAGTAATATTTGTTTAAGTTGGACATGTGGAATTTCAGCCCATAAAAATGCAAGCCATAAAAATACAATGCATTCAAATGAAAGCACAGATAATGCATGCTCTCTCTTTTCTTTTTTACAATTAGTGTAATTAAGCCAGCTTCTTCGTTTCACACACGGCAATAATCATTTTCTATACATAAATTAGGAAGTACAACAGGCAATGTAATAAATCCAGTCAATTCATATAATAGGGCTGTGAAATGATAAATCATGATTAATTGCGTCCAAAATAAGTTTCTTTACATAATATTATGGTTAAAACATTGTGAGGTGCAAAAGGAAAGGTTTAATAGAACACGAAGTGCAGAGAAAAGCACAAGGAAACAAGAATAAGTCCCACGACTCCACACAAGGAGGGCTTCAGAAGATATACAGAGGATCTGCTAATACTCCATTTAAGAGCATGTGCAGGTCCTGAGAAACACTTACAACAGACAAGCATTTAAACAGCAAACTACAAAGTATTGTATTGATTATGTTCACAAAATAGGCAAGTTAACAACTTGACATTAACAAGCGGTCATCAGTGAACAGGTCATTCTTTGAGTTATTTAGGGTGCACATTGATGAATGGATCTCACCTGAACATCACCGGTCACTACATGTGTGGCGACCCTCTGTAACTGAAATCTGACTCACTCAGATGCCTTTATATCCCTAAACAGCTCCTGCAAAAACACAAATCATCAGATCACACACACATGCAGTACTTACTCCAATCAAAAGCTCACTGGAGAAAAATCAAATTAAGTTAATTCATTAAAGCATCAGAGGGCATATTTGGAAAACTGGTGTTTAAAAAAAAAAAAAACAAAAAAAAAAACAGGACAGATTGTAAGTGGATCGTTGGACATAAAAGAACCACACGAACGATCCGATCTCAGTGAGAGTTCACATCAGACTCATTTACATCTCAGATCTACAGAAAAAACAGAACAGTTAACATGATGCACCAAATTCAAGAAACAATAATAATAATAATAATAAATCCAAAAATCGGTGTGAAAGCAGATAAAGTGAGATATTAAAACACTTAAATATTAAATCCAAATTAAGTGTATGATAGTCATTAAAAGGGCTAATAAATGTTGGTTACAAAATGGTGGAAGTATTAAAGCGCCTGATGATGGAGATAACTTCAGGAGACTTTAGTAGAACAGTGAACAGAAGAATCCTCAAGGAGAACCACACATCAACTACAACTTAAAGTAATGCAAGCCAACAACCAGGGAGAAACCGAGGGCTTAAATACACAGAGAACAGATCAGGGAAACGAGACACAGCTGGGGTAAATTAACCCAACGACAGTAACCATAGTAACGAACTGGGAGAGAACGGAGACCTGACTAGTTCATGAGGTTCAGCTGTGTTGTGTTAATGAAGACGGTGAAACTGGGATCAAGGAGTGGCACAATTTGATGAAAGCCTAAAAATGCTTCAGAAAGCCTTGCTTAACAATCACTACATTTACTGTACTGCATTAAAGTTTCAAAAAAAGTTATGAAAATACAAATATACAGAAAGGGTAGAAATCTACAACACCAATTAAGTACAAGTGAAAAATAACCTACAATAAAAAATAGCTGTCTTACCTTTACTTCAGTTGGATCTTCCCTCTTCAAACTACATCCCAGACTGGCAATCCTGCAGGTTCATCCTGTGGCCATTTATAATTATGGGCAAAACCACTGACAGGAACGCAAACAACAAGGAATACAATTCAAAAAACAACCAAATCTCAACATAATAAACTTTATGTACATGGCCTAATTCACAAATTATTATTTAAAAAAACATGTTTCCTCATTGAAAAACTGTTACATTTTTGAACAAACATTCCCCTTCATCTTCTACACTTGGTTTCTCCTAGTTCCCAACATGCACCTCAGCACAGATATAAAAGCTCATTCCAGAAGCTGTTCTGGTTTTTCTTCTGGTTCTAGCAACCTGTCGCATTGGCTGGGTTTCTGTTTTAATTCAATTGTGAAGAAAGAGAATGTTACAAATAGACTCTACAAAAATATACTATTGTGTTCATGTTGAAGCCAGACTCAAAGTGACCTTGTGATCTTGTGACCACTAAGTGTTTTCTTTTTTTTTGTGTTGATTCTGCTTGTAATTTTTATTTAGTTTTTTTTTTTTGTTTATTTTGTTTTTGTTGTTATTTTGTTTGTTGTAATCTTTGTATTTTTTTGTTATTTGTCTAGGGACTGCGGATGTAAATTAGCCCTGTGGCTATAATCTGTTATGTTTACGTCTGTTTTTTTGTCTCAATTCAGAAGTTCATTAATGTGCATTATCCCTATCAAATAAATAAATAAATAAAATTGAGAGAGATCCATAATCTGATTCATGTAAAAAGGGAGTATTTTATCTATACTATTTTTATCTTTTCCATTGAGTCAGGCTGATGTGACGATGTCTCCAGATCTGCTCGTCTGCCGTGAGCTTTCTCTGCCAGGATTCATATGAAAGATGGGTTGGAACTTTCTTTAATTACATTCTTTTATAAATGGATGTTTAAACATAATTCTAAGTCCATAATGTGTTTGGGATGAACTATAACACCGAAAGCATTAAACATATCTTGTTGAGGAGCTGAGATTTTGATTATTAATCCAATTCTATTTGTAAGCAAGGGTTAGGGTTAGGGTTTGTTGGGTCAAGTCAAGTCACGTTTATTTATATAGCGCTTTTTACAATACAGATTGTATCAAAGCAGCTTCACCGTAATAACATTAAAGTAATACAACACAGATCAATAATATTGTTGGATATTAAATATCCCCAAATGGTGTGACAGCCTACAGTTAGTTTACAGTTAGTGTCATATGAGCGCTTCGGTGGTTTAATATGAATACAATGACGTAAGGAACAACAAGGCCTTGATTGGTGACTGAGGAGCATCGCTCAGATCACCTTCAAAATGCTGAGAATGGAGTTTTCTTCGTCCATAATCAGATTAATTTGTTCTGGTACCATTTATACACGCGGCTAATCTGAGATTTCTTCGTCAGAAGAAATCCTAAAGTTTCACCCTAACCCTTCTATCTGAAATTAGGATTTCTTAGCTAATATCAGATGTTTCTTATCGTACGATTTAAATATGCATTATAGCGTTTGAGAAACTTTCTGCCATTCGTAGGAAGGCATATTCAGGCTATAGTTTTGCTGATTTCGGATACTTGTGCGTGTGTATGAGATGTTAATAACAACTTATGGGACAAAATATGAATGATTACTGTCTGATTGCATACAATGTTTTATACGATGCCCACATTCTCCACCATTTGTAAGGAATTCAGCTTTTTGGAAATATTAATAATCAATAATAACTTGTTATTATTAATTATGAATATTTGGGTCAGTTAATTGGATTAACTTAATAGTTAGTATAGTATAGTACCCCCACAGATGATGAAAGTTAAGGCCTGTAAATACTTTCTGGATGCACTGTATAAATATAAAAATAACCACACACACACACTAAAAAATACACAGGTAAAAAAATCCTTACACGGGTATGTTGTAGTAGAATATTCATTAAGTACAAATAATGTTAAAGATGTTTATTGCAGTAGATTAATTTACACAAAAATGTGCACACACACATCACTGAGTCAAACCAGAAGTGGATGTGAGTGTGTGAGTGAGTGTGAATGAGTGAGTGAGTGAGAGAGTGAGTGTGAGTGAGTGTGAATGAGTGTGAGTGAGAGAGTGTGAATGAGTGAGAGTGAGTGAGTGAGAGTGTGAGTGAGTGAGTGAGTGAGTGAGTGAGAGAGAGTGAGTGAGTGAGAGTGTGAGTGAGTGAGTGTGAGTGAGAGTGTGAGTGAGTGTGTGAGTGAGTGAGTGAGAGTGAGTGAGTGAGAGTGTGAGTGAGAGTGAGTGTGAATGAGTGAGAGTGAGTGAGTGTGAATGAGTGAGAGTGAGTGAGTGAGAGTGTGAGTGAGTGAGTGAGTGAGTGAGTGAGAGAGAGTGAGTGAGTGAGAGTGTGAGTGAGTGAGTGTGAGTGAGAGTGTGAGTGAGTGTGTGAGTGAGTGAGTGAGAGTGAGTGAGTGAGAGTGTGAATGAGTGAGAGTGAGTGAGTGAGAGTGTGAGTGAGTGAGTGAGTGTGTGAGTGAATGAGTGAGTGAGTGAGTGAGTGAGTGAGTGAATGAGTGAGTGAGTGAGTGAGTGAGTGAGTGAGTGAATGAGTGAGAGTGAGAGAGTGAGTGAGTGAGTGAATGAGTGAGTGAGTGAGAGTGAGTGAGTGAGAGTGTGAGTGAGTGAGTGAATGAGTGAGAGTGAGTGAGTGAGTGAGTGAGTGAGTGAATGAGTGAGAGTGAGTGAGTGAGTGAGTGAGTGAGTGAGTGAGTGAGTGAGAGTGTGAGTGAGTGAGTGAGTGAGAGTGAGTGAGTAAAAGAGAGTGAGTGAATGAGTGAGAGTGAGTGAGTGAGTGAGTGAGTAAATGAGTGAGTGAGTGAATGAGTGAGTGAGTGAGTGAGTGAGTGAGAGTGTGAGTGAGTGAGTGAGTGAGAGTGAGTGAGTAAAAGAGAGTGAGTGAATGAGTGAGAGTGAGTGAGTGAGTGAGTGAGTAAATGAGTGAGTGAGTGAATGAGTGAGTGAGTGAATGAGTGAGTGAGTGAGTGAGTGAGTGAGTGAGTGAGTGAGTAAATGAGTGAGTGAGTGAATGAGTGAGTGAGTGAATGAGTGAGTGAGTGAGTGAGTGAGTGAGTGAGAGTGTGAGTGAGTGAGTGAGTGAGAGTGAGTGAGTAAAAGAGAGTGAGTGAATGAGTGAGAGTGAGTGAGTGAATGAGTGAGTGAGTGAGTGAGTGAGAGTGTGAGTGAGTGAGTGAGTGAGAGTGAGTGAGTAAAAGAGAGTGAGTGAATGAGTGAGAGTGAGTGAGTGAGTAAATGAGTGAGTGAGTGAATGAGTGAGTGAGTGAATGAGTGAGTGAGTGAATGAGTGAGTGAGTGAGTGAGTGAGTAAATGAGTGAGTGAGTGAATGAGTGAGTGAGTGAATGAGTGAGTGAGTGAGTGAGTGAGTGAGAGTGTGAGTGAGTGAGTGAGTGAGAGTGAGTGAGTAAAAGAGAGTGAGTGAATGAGTGAGAGTGAGTGAGTGAATGAGTGAGTGAGTGAGTGAGTGAGAGTGTGAGTGAGTGAGTGAGTGAGAGTGAGTGAGTAAAAGAGAGTGAGTGAATGAGTGAGAGTGAGTGAGTGAGTAAATGAGTGAGTGAGTGAATGAGTGAGTGAGTGAATGAGTGAGTGAGTGAATGAGTGAGTGAGTGAGTGAGTGAGTAAATGAGTGAGTGAGTGAATGAGTGAGTGAGTGAATGAGTGAGTGAGTGAGTGAGTGAGTGAGTGAGTGAGTGAGAGTGTGAGTGAGTGAGTGAGTGAGAGTGAGTGAGTAAAAGAGAGTGAGTGAATGAGTGAGAGTGAGTGAGTGAGTGAGTGAGTGAGTGAGTGAGTGAGTGAGTGAGTGAGAGTGAGTGAGTGAGTGAGTGAGTGAGTGAATGAGTGAGAGTGAGTGAGTGAGTGAGTGAGTGAGTGAGTGAATGAGTTATTAACCCTTCTTTCAAAGCACATCGCATGGTGGGGTCTCTATTGTTTTATTATTTTGTGTAATTTTAAACACAATCATGCATTTGACATAAGCTCAGGATATCTGTGATATTCTTTGCAGCAGTTCTATTTGATGCCATTTGTAGTAAATAAATGTGGTTACTTTGTATACAAATATTTTCAGCTATATTATATTGTAACCTCAGCTTAAAAAATCAGAGAGTTTCAGGTGCTGAAGCAACTTTTAGTAGTTCCTACAACTGGAGGTTTGATTATTTCATGCTTCAGTATTTTAAGGTGGGTATCTCTATTTAGAAAGAGGAGTAAATGGTTATGAAGGAGCATAGAAAAGACACAAGCTATTAATAGAGATGCATCAGTATTGAGAGGGACTGCTGTATCCCTTCATATGGCTACACTGTTGTCCACATTCTTGGGGTTCAGATAGGTGTAGGGAAGCTCCAACTTCTTGTTCCGCTCCTCGATGACATCGGACAACTTCCCCAGATCCTTTTGGAAATCTTCAATGAGCTTGCGAGGGACCTCTTCATCGTACAGATTTTCTGGGAAATGTCCCAGAGGGTACTACGGACAGGGTATCAAGATTGTAATCGTAAATAACATGTTGATAAGAAACATGTATATAACAATGTTTAACACACTACGTATGACAGCACACTAATATTCTGTGAGAGCCCCCTGCAACATTATGCTTACAGTTTGCTAATCTGCTTTGTAATGTAAATGTAAACAGCCATGGTAATGCAAACTAGACGATTGAAAGCAGTGTAAGCAAGCAATTGTCATCCAGAGTGATATGAGGGCATTCACAAGAACGCCTTTCAGATTGTTCAAATTTCACAGCAAAATTTAATTTTGCAGTCTTTTAACATGCATACTGATGGTGTAAAAACTCACATGGTCTGCAGAGTCCTTGCTCAGCAGTCTCAGGACAGCCATCCCGTTCACCGTCGTGCTCACGTCAGGTAAGGTCTCCAGGATGGCGTCCTCAGTGGTCTTGCTCTTCACCTTGGGAGGGGGCTTTCTCAGGGCAGTGGGGTAGTTAGGCATCCAGCCGCCGAAGTCAAACTGGGCGGAAAGAAGCCAAATATTCATAAAGGTTAATAGTGTTTTCCATCTTAAAAATATATCTAAATTACATCATATGCTCTCATTGACAAATGCAGAACTATTAGTTCATGCTAATAAACATTAAACACTTAATAAACAAACTCCAGCTGGTCCAAAACGCAGCCGCTCCAGTTCTTACCAGAGCCAGGAAGATTGACCATATTAGCCCGGTTCTGTCAACCCTGCAGTGGCTGCCTATTAAACATTGTATGGACTTTAAAATATTGCTGATTACTAATAAAGCACTGAATGGTTTATCTCCAGTACTTGAGCGAGCTCTTAACGCATTATAGTCCTTCACGTCTATTGCGATCCCGAAACTCCGGCCAGTTGATAATACCGAGAATATCTAAATCGACTGCAGGCGGGAGATCCTTTTCCTATTTAGCACCAAAACTCTGGAACAAACTTCCTAACACTGTCCGGGAAGCTGCAGACACACTCTGGCAGGTCAAAGCTAGACTAAAAACTCTCTTTTACCTGACATACACTGAACACAGTATAACTTAACACACGCTCCAAACCATTGATTTGGAGCAAAAGATTCGTAAAAGTTTCGAGGCTTCATGAAGCAGTGCTTTGAAATTTCCATCACTGTCAATGACACGTCAGTCATGTGAGCTGCATTACACACAGGATTGAAATGGTGGCTACAAAGAAATCTCCAACGTTAATTTTGATCACGGCTTGTCTTGAAAAACCAAGACAAGTTGACGGTCGTAAGAGAAGTCACACTGCAGGACTGAGAGTCAAATCTTCTTACACGGCAAGAATTTCATCTGAGGTAAAATGTGATCGCAACGCTCATGAGTCGGCTGTCGGTGAACATGTCAAACTAACGATCAAAGACTTCAGATTTTACTTCGATCCAAATCGCACAGTGTGCACGCTGCTTAACACTAGAACAGAACTATACACATGAATCAAAACACATGAACACGTGATGCTGCACCTAATGTGTGGAGTAACTCACTTGATTTGAGAGAAAGTGTATGAGATTAGGATCATGGACTGCAGTCACACTCTGTGATTGGAATTGACTTGTACCAACTGACCTGTCCACTGTTGACAGCGGCATGCTGGGCTGATGCAGTGAAGATCACCATGGTGACAAACCTGATCAACTCTTTCAATGTCTGAAAGGATGATGGTATTCCTGGGAAGAAGAATGAAAGGCTGTTTCTGTGAGGAACTCAGTTTAGGATACGCACACACACACACACACACACACTGACATGGAGAGTGGAACCATAAACAAAACTACTATTGACTATTGACCTGGTTAAATTATTTTCTTATAAATTATCTTATGCTGCAATTCTGAGCTAAACAAAAAATAAAATGAAAGGACTCCTTTGTTGGATTAAATGTCCCGATATGGCAACAATTCCTTTGGAAATGCAAACTCGTTGGTCTTTACACTTCATTTATTCCACCAGAAATCACACTAGCAGCATCTTCACCAGCTAACGACTGATAACTGACCCGAGGAATCTCTTCCCAGAAAGCCATTGGTGAAGATCTCCCCGATCCAGCGCTGCAGCTCCGTGTCCTTCTGCACGTGTGCGTCATGTTTATAGTAGTGTGACAAGAAAGCTGCAACAAACCTGTAAGAAGGTTTAGATATTTACAGCTTCACTTTTTTGTAGATTTGCTTTGCATTTATTTCTTAAGCAGGAGGGTTAGGGTTAGGGTTAATTACAACACAGTACATGTACAGCATGGACTTACAGACTAAACCCTTGAACCTGTATAATTTACACTGTATTTGTTGAAATATGAATCATAAGGTGCACCAGAATGTATGAGTTTAGCCCTAAAAATTGGATGTATTATGAAACACACACACAGAGAGAGAGAGAGAGAGAGAGAGAGAGAGAGAGAGAGAGAGAGAGAGAGAGAGAGAGAGAGAGAGAGAGAGAGAGAGAGAGAGAGAGAGAGAGGCATAATAGCGATCAATAAAACACTAGACTAAACTCCACTGGTTGTCATACTTGTTGATGATATTCCACAGTTTCATCCCATCATCTCTGTAGTAGTAGTTTGGCACAGTCTCCAGGCCTCTCTCGGAGATGTTATCAGGAAGACAGAGGGCGCTGTAGGTCAGGGAGGCAGTGGCACGCTTCAGTAACTTCACCAATGACTCTCCACCTACTCCTGCATACTACGAGTGGTATCATTAACAAAGAGAGGACATGACAAAGTTAGGTCAAAGGCTACCGCATTAACTAAACTTCTGTCACCACAAATCCTATGATAATTTCCCCAAAATTTAAATAAAATAAAAAAAAAATAGTAAAAATTTAAACATTAACCCTTTAACTTACTTCTCAACCAAACAGTTGAGCACATTTTTAGTCACTATATCTTATTTTGGGGGGTTGTACCTAACTTAACTCAAACTGATTGAGCCATCTCTATCATCTGGTTGAGGTATATTAAGGCAAAAAAAAAATCCAGTAGATTTCACAGTGTAAATCAACAGCACTGGTCACAACACTTCTCTAACATGGATATCAGAAACAAATAAATCACCTCAGCCATGTGAACTGTTTTTGGTGAAATTTTGCAAGCTAAGCATTTTTTTTTACATATTACACTGTAAGAGCCTTAACTTTACAAAATGATGTTACTTGGTGCTATGAAAAAGCTTAAGTATATTTTTAATAATTTTTCAAATACATGCTTAACCAAACGGTTGATTTGGCGCATAAAGGTTAACTGTCACCACCTTTTTGAAAAAAAAAATGAAAATGAAAAAAAAAAAATTCTTGGTGCAGACTTCAAAGGGTTAAAGGCCATTATGTATTTTTTTTAACAATCTTACAAGATATGTTTGCAGGTACATATATGAACTGAATTCAACAACAGTGTATTTAGATTTAGAAAACTGAAACTTTAGTTACGGTTAGGGTTAGGGTTAGGGTTAGGGTTAACCATATGCATACCATGGTAATGGACCCATCCTTGGATATCAGCTGATTTCGAGCCATGATGTTGATCTGGAGCGTGTATCGCATATGGGGAAAGAGGAGCTGCAGAAGGACAAGAAAGAGATTAGCATTCACTGCTTTCACATTCTTTAAAGATAAAGAATATATGAATGAAGAATGAATTTTTATTTCTTGTCTGTGAGAGTGTGTGCGGTATTGCACCTGTGTGTTCCTCATCCCCTTCCAGTTATTTTTACATGAATTACAGAATGATTCCATGAGAATGATTACATGGAGGTGAATGGGTGTGAGAAAGACATTAGTGACCCCTCATGTACCTAATCTTCTGTGTAGTCTGTGTCCACTGGCTATAGATGAGTCAGTCCCGTTCTCCAAAACGCAAATATTGAAGGGCTTTTCCACTAAGCAACATCTCTGAGGTAAAATAGACACCACAGACTAAGGCTGAAAAACTCCCCTGCCGTCAAATAGTATAGAAGTAACATACATTATTTAACTCACTAACTTAACTAATAATTTAACTAATTTAACTAGTTAACTAATTTAACTCTGTCTGGAAGCTGGGAGTGTTTGTGGGGATTCGTAAGGGGAGGAGTACTTTTGACTTATTTTTCATCTTTAAACTTTGGGTTATAACAGTGGATTTTTTAAGTTAGGCTATGTTGGGGTTCAGTTGTTTGGGATGGCCTGTGTTCCTGCGCCAGGTGTGGAGGTGGATGACGTGGTGGAGAGCAGCTTTGAGAACATTTCTTTGGCTTCGAGGCTGTTGTGCTTTTTGTCATGGAGGAAGAGGTAGCTAATTGTCTCATTATCAATGGAATTAATTGTGAGTGGTTACACCGACGACAGATATAACTATCTCGAACGTGTCCCCATTCATTCATAATGATGAGATTGAGCGGGGGTAAATTAAAAACTGCAATTAAACTGGTTCCACTGCTCTGGAAAAATGCAGCATTAAAACATGTTATGTCGTTGAAGAGGCAGGCATTCACGTTTTTGAATGAGCCAGAATTGGATATTTCTTTCCGAGTATGGCATGAAGGACAGGCGTACATGGTGTATGCAAACTCTGGATGTATGAAGTGTTTTGAGTGTGGTGATGTGGGCTATAACAGGATGGCGTGTCCACATGAAGCCCAGAACAGTGAGGAGACCGCAGTGATGCTGCTGATGGTCAAGCTCAAAGTGCCTAATGTTGTTTAAATATGAGTGTATGAATGTATGAGTTTAGAAACATTAAAAATGATAGAATTATGAACATCTCTCTCTCTCTCTGTCTGTGGATGTGGCATGTCTGGAAGACTCCCCTGTTTTTCTATAAGCCCTCCCCATTCACACGTCAAACCAACTCATACGACAGATTCAATACCTTGTAGAGAGGGTGTGGAGAGGGGAGATTGCGCAGCGTGGCCACGGTGAACACCTCCGCCAACAGGTGAGTCCTCAGCAGGTGAAAGTCCACCTCGTGAACGCCAAACTCTGCGTTTCGGACGAAGATCTTGGCCAGTTTCCAGTCAGCCTTCGAATCCGTCGGAAGGAAGATGGGATTGTCTTTGGTGGGCTTTTGCCTTAACTGTGCAGATTAAATTTGAACATCCGTGAAAATGGGAATCTGGGTTTTTTTTCTCTCTTTTAACAAAATGAGAAAGGATTTCCATGGCATCTGTCTTAATTTCTCTATAAATACACTGACATCTTAAAATAAAAAGGTTTATTTAATGTTTAATCATTTAGACATTTTTGCCCACTCTTCAGTTGTACATTACATCTCCTTTTCTTTGTAATAATTTGGGTATTTACCTCATCTTTCAAGATTTATTCATCTGTATTTAACACACATACACACACTGCGCGCCTAGGTCCCCAGGTACTTCTCTTTCGGTCAAAGCACTTCAGCGTCACCCTGGGATATCTCTTCTTGAGCATTTCCCAGTTGAAGCCAATTCTAATCCCTCTACATGCTCAAGCCACGGTATCCCATACAGGCAGATGTCAGATGTATTGTGTTCTCCCTCAAAGAGCCGAGGTTGTAATCATAACCCGTGGACTTCTGCCCTTCGGATGCAAGATACGCACCTGAATGGCGATGGGCAGCATCATCCCTTGAGGGTTGCAGTACAGCAGGACCAGGGGAGCCGTGAGATACTGCTGTCTGCCACTGACCACATTGCCCACCAGCTCATCCAGCATCTTATAGTCAGACAGGAAGATGTTCCCTTTCTGGGTGTGGGGGCAGATCACACCAAATAATGAAGAAACCCAGGAAATTAGGCAAAACCAAAGCAAACCAGACCCAGTCTTTCCAAATCATTGCCAGTAGCACGTAGCGTACCTTCATCTCCTGCTCCAAGCTGCTGCCTCCTAGGGATCCTTTGACCATGTCGTCTGTGACGGGGAAGTTCTTGGGCAGAGTTGAGCAGCGCTGGATCATCATGGGATTCAAGCCATTCAGAAACTGGTAGCCAAAGAACTCGTCCTCGTCCCAGTGCTCCTGACAGTATTCTGCAAAGCATGCCGTGTCAGAACATATGCTACAGTAAAGGCAGTACATTTTTGGCAATACAGACATTTTGAACAGTTCTTCATTTAAGATGAGTACCAATGGTTTTCACTCGGGTTTCACAAAGGATTGCTTCCAGTTGGCTGATGCTTTCCCATGATTTTCTGCTGTCAGCTAATCCACTTAGCTTTAGAGCAGCTAACCTGCACACAAAGAATACACAGTTCAAACATTACATAGACATATACACTAGACCTCACCTTGGGGTTCTAAGCATGCGTCAAACCCGCCGCCATCTTGGAACAGGGGTCTTGTCATAGGAAGTAGCTAGGTAACGCTGCTATCTCTGCCTTTACTTCGAATTCATTGATGGTGGCGGACTTTTGTGCAGCGTATGATGTTCACAGATGAAATCTGAACTAGGAAGAATGTTTTTTAAAAAAAAAATAATAAATTTTTTCTTTCTGGAATCAATGATAAATACATGTCTGACCGTTGGAACAAACCAAAAAAAACAAGAAAAATCGCATTCATGATGATTTATGGTGATTTTATTTCCGTTAGACCTGTGTCTACTACATTGACGCTGATGCATTAAAGTGGAGGGGCTCCCCTGTTTCAAGATGGCGGCTCTATTGACGCATTCGTTCCAATGAACTGCCGTAGCCAAGGTGACGTCTAGTGTATATGTCTATGCAAACATTAATAGTGTAACTAGCCTTGATACCCTACCTATAAGCCATCCTAACTTTATTGTGAGCATCTCTATTAGATATTATATTATTACTGTTTTTTGTAATGATATCCACTTCCATGCAAAATACACTTTATATACATGGATCATGTTTTTAAGTCACCATAGTTCATTTTTTACTAAAGCGTACTTAAAATTAAATCTAGCTATAAATGTTCAGCATTTCCACCAGTGCAATCTATTACTAAAAATACACCATATGTAGGGTATATACAAGGTTTCTTCCACATTATCAAGGAAAGCAGGCATCTGTGCATTACCTTGATAATACGAAAAGGGTTCCTCCTTGGGGAAAACCCCTTGGTCTTGAGCCACCATTGTAAGGTTCTCATGTGCAGTAGGCCAAAAGGAATAACGTTGGATGCTGCCGCCAGGAGACCCAGCAGTCTCTGAAAGTGTTTGACAGTGATGGTTTGGCCCAGCCTGAACCTTCTTATTGTGGTCAAGATGGTCCCCTGCATCGATGCTCAAATCATCCACCTCCTCGGAGGCAGACAATTCGAGCATCTGATCCTCTTCACGGCAGGGAGAAGCCGCTGAGCGGGCTCCCAAACCGTGAGCGGGACCATGGGAACTGGTTGCTGAATGTTGAGAAAGGGCCTCAGCCGTCTCAACATCCCCAACCAGATCCCTTTGTGATCCCCAAGAATGAAGGCGCCACGATCTAGACCTGATGGGAAACTACACTGATGGGAACTGCTGCTACCAGTAACTGCGATCTGGAAGAGGAAGCCTATATGGGAACATTAATCATAAATAGGCCTACTGCCCATTTTGCTTGTAATTGAAATTAAAATAGAGTCGACATCTGTTCAGTTGTTTCACTAAATTCTTATGGTTGTGTTGTTCTAAAAACCTAATACTGAGATCCAGCAGACCCATGAACACTGAGCAGTGTGTAACAAAGAGATTAGAAATGACTAGATCACTTACTGCTTTCCTGCACTGGAGTAAAACTCGGTTTCCTTTGTGAAAGAGAAGCGGACTTCAGGTGGCAGAGTGAGGGCAGTGTCGCAGTCGATAACTTGAGGTGTGCCCTCGGCATACACACGCCACCTAAGGGCAGAATATTCAGCTGTATTTTAACAGAAGGAGTTTAATTTCACTGAATTTACTTTAATACAAGGCAGACACTTTGCTGTCACACTCGACTTGTATTGGTGTGCTGCCCACAAACCTAAATAAGTTTTGTTGCTCCTCTAGCTGCCTCATCCTGTGTCTTTGGGCTATTGGGTTGGCGTCCTGGAACACAAATGAAGCTGAAACGCAAATGCCAACATTAATTCAGAATCTAGTTTTATTTATGCTTGCAACAACAATGACAGTCATGCAATCTCTAGTCCTGACCATGTGCAGGAGTTATACTTTATCAGAGCATCTGACACTTTTGACATTATATTTCCATTATATGAAGACACAAATGTTTGCTTAAAGGAATTCTTCTGCAATATACAAAAGTGTGTGTGTGTGTGTGTGTGTGTGTGTGTGTGTGTGTGTGTGTGCACATGCAATATATTTGCAATATATTAATCGCCACTGAACTTTTATGGAAGTAAAGTAATGCCAAATGTTTTTGAAACACGAAGTCTGTTGAATTACACTACTTGAAAAAAATATGCATTGCCTTAACCCTGTATGTAATTCAACAGGCTTTATGTTTCAAAAACATTTGGCAGTACTTTACTTCCATAAACTTTCAAATACACCGGTAAATGTGAATTTTGGCCATGACTTGACATTGGAGTGCCTACCTTTAGCGGGTCTTAAAACGAGTTTCTCGTTACAGTCGAGCCAGCAGTAGCACGGAAACAAAATCTCGTCTCCTTCTGGCGTGTTGATCGAGATCTTTTCGCAGAACCACTGGTTGTAAAGAAGACCCATAAACGGCTTGGACAAGAGCTTGACAGCTATTAGCTCTCCCAGGGACGCTTTACAGTCTATCTTAAATTCTCGCTCCTGCACAGACATGTACAATAGTGTATTAGGGGCATAGTAGGTAAAATAAAAATAATAATAATAATAATAATATGCAATTGGGGGAGGGGCTTTAAAACACAGAATTTTCGTGAAAAAAACACATATATTCATGATAACCTTATGAATTTAATGTAGTCTTTCTTACTGGTCAAGCATATGTTACTCACTAACGTGTGCATGTGGGAAACCTGTTTATGGAGTGTGTGATGAGGTACAGCCTTGTGATGGTGGACCTTCACATTATTTTTACAAGTTTTTCGTGAGTTTTTTTCTTCTTAAATTTATGACTTTATAATATTCTAGTTCCAATTCCGAGTTTTTTCACGGAATGTTACGACTAGTGCAAATAGTATTATTTCATGGAAAACTATTTCATAGTTTTTTCTCCGACATTAATGTAATATCATTAAATGTAGCATTGACTGATGGTTTTAGTAAAAAGTGTTGGTTTAATTGGGTGCACTTACCGATCCTGGCCAAAACGCCTGAATGCGATTTAGATTCTGTTCCTCGCTCTCAGCCTCAGTCCCACGCAGTTGGATGAAGATACGGCTGGTGGTGCCCGCCAGAAGCCCCGTTCCTGTGTACGTCTTTACTGTGTAGATCACCATGGCTGTTCTGCAGAGAAATGGACAATGATTTTTAAGAGAAATACAAACATGTTGAGAACACCAAAGAACATCACGAGTCCAGAGAGGAAGAGAGTAAGCGATTCTCACCTCTTTCCGTAACAGAACTCACAATGTTACCGAAGAACTGTTGTAACTAGATTGATTGTAAAGAGAGCAGTTTATGTCATGGAAATTACCACAAAAACTCAAATACATTTTAATTCAACACTCCGTAGCAAAGATCATTAAAGTTTTATTACCAGGTTTTTGTCAAAACAAGGACCTTGTTGCTTTTCAAAATGACCCGAACACGAAGAGGCCGAGAGCAGAAGTCTCCAAGCATTTTATAACAATCCCCTGACGTATTCATTTTTGTCACTGTCATGACACCCAATCTAAAAGTGAATACCATCCTTTGTACAAATAAGGTTTGAAAGTTTGAAAGTCTTCAAACTTAAGTTTATGATTGGTTGCACTGTTTCATGACACTGCCATTTAATTCTGTTAATGTCTTGCAATAGCATTGCGAAATGATATTGATCAACTTGGTTTGTCTTTGGCAGAGTCATCATGCAAGCACAAATTCTGAGGGAGAGGCACATTCACACATAGCTTGGTTTAGTTTAGTTTTTTTTTATAAAGCACATTTCTACTGCCTCAAGTGCAGCCCACAGTGCTTTACCAAGCAAACAAGAAAATCAAACAAAGAGAATAGAAAACACAACAACTCAGAATTCATATTTAGTTCTCTCCTGGGTCAGAGTCAAACGGCAAGATATAAAAGTGCTTCTTCAAATCCGTTTTGAAAGCGTTTAAGGTCGGGACAGAGCGGATGGCAAGCGGTAAACCATCCCATAACTCAGGACCGGCTTCGGCTCGAGTCAGGACCGTGGCACCAGGCTTCTGCCAGCTCTTTGATTTCAATAACAGCCAAAGACACCGTCTGGCCCAGAAACCTTGCTGTAAAAGCGTCTCTCCACCATATGCTGCTCAATAGTTATTTTAGAGGAATCCAATATGGACAAAGTGCTGGTCCAGTGCAGTTTCTGACTAAGTCTAAGTCTCTTACTTCAAACCTAAAATAAAATCGTTCAACTCATTTGCCTTTGCCCCTTCATCCATCACATTGATAGAACTTTTGGCTTGAGCTGATAAATTATTAAATATTTTCATACAATCCCATCATTTTTTAGTGTTCATAGTCGAACAATGAGTTTTCTCCCTCTCCCTTCTCTTGCTAGCGGGCACGAGACTTAGATTTATAGCCTGACAGATACGAGGCTGCACTTTGTGATGCGCGCGACCTGGCCGTGTAATAGAGCGAGCAGATAGTGGATGTGGGCGCAGACACGTGGGCACATCCGCTACAGTTAACACTCGAGCGGCCTTTGCCAGCTTTAGGAGAGTGGGCTCTGTGGGTGACACGGAGTGCTGCTTTTGTGTAGGGGTGAGCACTGGGGTGTAGGCACCTTCACTACACTTAAAACACCATCGACGTGAGCCGCGCGAGTGGCGTGTAAGTTTGTAAGTGTGGGCGCTCGTGAGTGAATATGGCAGCTCGTTAGGGTTAGGGTTATAGGTTATAGGTTAGGGTTAGGTCTATAGGTTAGGGTTAGGGTTATAGGTTAGGGTTAGGGTTATAGGTTATAGGTTAGGGTTAGGCATGGCAGCTCGCTGAGGAGAGACGCACAAATTTGATCTGCGGTGAGAGCCGGGATTGAACACGGGTCTCTAGCACGAAAGCCCTGAGTTTCGCCACTGAGCCAAAGGGGCAAAAGACGCTTTAGTTAGCGAGAGCAGATAGGAGAGCGTCATCACAGTTTTTGTATCAGCATTTGTTTGCAGGCATGCGTGTGATATAATAGGCTCATTGCTGCAGTATTGACATAACCAGCCACTCAAACTAAGAGGAGCTGAGAAACGTTTGAGAAAATGGGGATCAGTCCGGCCTCGGCAGGACTAACACACTATTTCCTCATTTTGCCGGTGATGCATGCGCACGGGGACGGGGTAGCTTTGTTATAACGTAAAGAAAGCTAGCCGCGGTTAGAACAGCTGTTAGCGGCGTGTCCCCATTCAGAACGATGGCAATGCGGCTTGTGAGCGGCAGCTGCGCGTCGGTGAGAGGGGGCGCGTCGTCGTGGAACGCTTCGAGTCGAGTCCGCAGGGTCGACATCAGAAGCTCCTCGGAGTGCTCACATGCTCCTGAAGAAAGGGCAAGAGCAGCACGTTCCTGGCCCAGACAGAGAGCGCAATTACGTGGCGGGAAGGCTGAAGGTGGTGAAGAAGGCCGGCTTCCTCGGTCACTGTCCTAGCTGGCTTGTTGCTGTTTCGACATCGGCGGCGGCTTCTCAAGATCCGGCGATGCGTGCAGCTTTGCTGAAGAGATAAAAAATTACAGAAACAGCCTCCGAGTCCTGCTTATATATGCTAAGCCACGCCCATTCCGGCAGGCCAGGCCGCGGTGAGAGTGCGAGCGCCCTTGATTGGCCGTGACGTCACATCGGGCTCGCTGGTAGGCTGTGCAGTGCCCGCAGGGCAGCCTATGAGCACGCTACACGGCCCGCTCTTGGTCTGCTGGCTGCTGTATCATAGACTAACCCTAACTCTAACTGCGTTGACAGTGAACACAATATTAAGGATAATTTTTTTTGGCTTCAATATCTCGAGATGATGAATCTTTCCTGTAATGTAAGATAAACTTACGTAATACGAGAGAACCTCTCGTAAGCGAACTGAACTGAGCTGGATGATGACATCATAGTCTCCAGGCTGGCGATGTATATATATATATTAGGGCTGTGCAAAAATTAATTGCAATTAATCGCATCCAAAATAAAAGTCTGTGTTTACATAATATATTTGTGTGTGCTGCATATAATTATTTTGTATATATTAATACCTATGCATGCATGTATATATTTAAGAATTATTTGCTCTTAAATTCTGTATATATATATATATATATATAAATGCATAATCTATATTATATAAATATAAATATTTTATATATCAATAACACATTTTCTTAAATATATACATGCATGTGTGTGTATTTATATATACAAAATAATTATATACAGCACACACAAATATATTATGTAAACACAGACTTTTATTTTGGATGCGATTAATTGCAATTAATTTTTGCACAGCCCTAATATATATACACTGTATATATATATATATATATATATATATATATATATGTACTGTATATATACTATATACTATATTATATTATATATATATATATATATATAATGAAAAAAATTAAATGTAATGATGAAATAAAATGATATAAAAAAATTAGCATATCATGAAAAGGTTCTCTAAACGATCTATTAACCTAATTATCTGAATCAACTAATTAACTCTAAACACCTGCAAAAGATTCCTGAGGCTTAAAAACTCCCAGCCTGTTTCATCATTCAAAACCGCAATCATGGGTACGACTGCCGACCTGACTGCTGTCCAGAAGGCCATCATTGACACGCTCAAGCAAGAGGGAAAGACACAGGAAGACATTTCTGAACAAATAGGCTGTTCCCAGAGTGCTGTATCAAGGCACCTCAGTGGGAAGGAAAAAGTGTGGCAAAAAACGCTGCACATCGAGAAGAGGTGAGCGGATCCTGAGGAAGATTGTGGAGAAGGACTGATTCCAGACCTTGGGGGACCTGCGGAAGCAGTGGACTGAGTCTGGAGTAGAAACATCCAGAGCCACCGAGCGCAGGCGTGAGCAGGACATGGGCTGCAGGTGCCGCATTCCCCAGGTCAAGCCAATTCTGAACCAGAAACAGCGGCAGAAGCGCCTGACCTGGACTACAGAGAAGCAGCACTGGACTGTTGCTCAGTGGTTGGATATCATTCGGATATCAACGTGCCAGAGTCTGGAGGAAGACTGGGAGAAGGAAATGCCAAAATGCCTGAAGTCCAGAGTCAAGTACCCTCAGTCAGTGATGGTCTGGGCTGCTGGTGTTGGTCCACTGTGTTTTATCAAGGGCAGGGTCAATGCTGCTAGCTATCAGGAGATTTTGGAGCACTTCATGCTTCCATCTGCTGAAAAGCTTTATGGAGATGAAGATTTCATGTTTCAGCACGACCTGGCCCGTGCTCACAGTGCCAAAACCACTGGTAAATGGTTTACTGACCATGGTATTACTGTGCTCAATTGGCCTGCCAACTCTCCTGACCTGAACCCCATAGAGAATCTGTGCGATATTGTGAAGAGAAAGTTGAGAGATGCAAGACCCAACACTCTGGATGAGCTTCAGGCCGCTATCGAAGCATCCTGGGCCTCCAGAACACCTCAGCAGTGCCACAGGCGGATCGCCTCCATGCCACGCCGCACTGAAGCAGTCATTTCTGCAAAAGGATTCCTGACCAAGTACTGAGTGCATAACTGAACATAATTATTTGAAGGTTGACTTTTTTTGTATTAAAAACGCTTCTTTTTTATGGTCGGATGAAATATGCTAAATTTTTGAGATAGGAATTTGGGGTTTTCATGAGCTGTAGGCCAAAATCATCAGTGTGAAAACAATAAAACACCTGAAATATTTCAGTTGGTGTGCAATAAATCTAAAATATATGAAAGTTTAATTTTTATCATTACATTATGGAAAATAATGAACTTCAAATAATAATGACTATCACAATATGCTATTTTTTTTTAGAAGGACCTGTATATATATATGCAATGTCAAAAGCAGCAATAAAGGTGAGTTGACTTGACTATAGTATCACAACACAAGTCATGACCAGTTTCTGAGCCAAAGGGCTAAACAACTAGACTGAGGGATAACATTCAATACTGATACAGATGGACAGGGAAAGCAGACATCTTACACGCGGACACAACATTTCTACAGCAAGTCATGTCAGCATTTCTATGTTTGCTTCACTGCTTTTTCTGTTAACTGTAGGCTACAGGTTGTTTTAAGCAGTTGAAAAAAGAGGAAGTTGTATCCGACCACAGCTCATATCTCACTGCACAGTGTGTGTGTGTGTGACCAGCAAAACTCACCTAATGATTTTCACTTTTTCACATTCATAATAGCATAAATAGTTTTAAGTTGTCAATAAACAAAATGCAAAGTGCACACAAAAGAATGTTTGACCATCTACATATCCATACACTGTGTTCCAAAGGTCTTAGGTAATGGAAACCCTAACCCTGAAGTTAATATTTTCAACATTATTAGTTCTCGTGCAATATGGGGAGGAAGAACGATCTCTCTGAAGATGAAACGCATGAAATGGTGCAATATTATTGCACCATTTCAAAAGGCATGATAACAACAGATAAAGGCTAACGCCCGTTTCACACATGCCCGTTTACAGTGCGTATGCGGTCCGTATTTTTTTCCGTACCCATGTTAAGCGCTGCGTACATAGTACTATGACCAGATAACTTACATAACTGGTTCAAGCAGACAAAACATGGGAACCTGTAGTCATGTCGATATTAGATTACCCTGGTAGTTATCTCTGTTAATCTCCAGGATTATTACATTGTTTGTTTAATTTGATATGTAAACATGAATTTTTATTTTATATTGGTTTATTTATTATTACCATATGTTAATTGTATTTATATTGTTTAAATATTTAACTTAATATTGTGTCCAGTTTGGCCCTGTAAATAAAAGGGTATTCTTTTTTTACAAAGTGTGTGCAATTTATTTTCTGAAGTACCATTTCAAGAACCGTTTACGCACCGGAACTGTTTAAAAAATACAGAGTAGGTACAGGTATCGGATCAAACCCAACTGATACCCAACCCTACTGAATAAACAAGATCCAAACAGATCACTCAGATCATCAGGATCACATCAGACAGAAATACCAAGGGTTCACTGTAAGATGGAGAGTCTGCTTTAGCTATTATGCTGGACCAGCTTCCAGAGGAGATCAGATGTGCTCCTACAGTCACAGTCAAATCGATAGTGAGAGTGATGTTAATCTCCTCTGCCCGGTCAGGGCGCTGTGAGTTGGATGCTGGCGCGCACGGCGTTGACAAAGGCTTTCCGTATAGCATAAGGTAAACTTACAGTACACAATACGAGAGAACCTCTTGTAAGAGAACGAATTGGTTACCTAACGTACGGTAACCACGGTTCTCTCTAGACGAGGGAACGAGTATTGCATAACCTGCCGAGCTCGTGCCACGAGCGCTATTTTCGCTTCAGTCGATGAAAACCAGAGAAACAGTCTCCGAGTCCTGCTTATATATGCTAAGCCATGCCCATTCTGGCGGGCCAGGACGTGGTGAGGGCGTGAGCGCCCTTGATTGGACATGACGTCACGTCGGGCTCGCTGGTAGGCTGCTGCAGTTCCCGCAGAGCAGCCAATGAGTGCGCTAGAATGCCCGCTCTAGGTCTGCTATAGCTGCTGCACTGTGTTGAAAATGAATAAAAAATTGCTATTTGGAACATTGGAATCGCTAGACAAGGGCTTAATGAACACGTTTTTATGAAAACCTGAGAATCCAAAATTGAAATTTTTCACTTGTTTTTCCTGAAACTTGATCCAATTGATTTTGGCAGCACGGGTCACACACACACACACACACACACACACACACACACACAAACGCTGAATTCTAAATTGTTCATAAAATTCGATGTACATTGATTCTAATTCTACCCGTTTTTTTTAAATCTACGTAGATATGTACATGTACGCATGTTGATTCACTGTAAAAAAAATAAAATAAAAATGCTTTGGCAATACAATGTAACAACTGTCATGCCAATCAGCACATTTTGAACTGAATTGAATTGAATTGAGAGAGAGAGGGTGAGAGAGAGAGAGAGAGAGAGAGAGAGAGGGTGAGAGAGAGAGAGAGAGGGTGAGAGAGAGAGAGAGAGAGGGAGCGAGTTGCTGACTCAGATGAACTGAAGCAGTGTGCATTTCAGTGTGTTTCATTGTGTTTGCTCCCCTGGAGCAAAGCTGCAGGGTCACAGTTCTGAGGTCAACCGTCAGCCAGAAGAGCTGCTAGGATGGACACACACAACGTAAGTAACATCATTACATTAAAGCAGCTTTATACTCTTACCTAAAGGATTATTAGGAACGCCATACTAATGTGTGTTTGACCCCCTTTGGCCTTCAGAACTGCCTTAATTCTGCGTGGCATTGATTCAACAAGGTGCTGAAAGCATTCTTTAGAAATGTTGGCCCATATTGATCGGATCGCATCTTGCAGTTGATGGAGATTTGTGGGATGAAGCTCCCGTTCCACCACATCCCAAAGATGCTCTATTGGGTTGAGATCTGGTGACTGTGGCGGCCATTTTAGTACAGTCAACTCATTGACATGTTCAAGAAACCAGTTTGAAATGATTCCAGCTTTGTGACATGGTGCATTATCCTGCTGGAAGTAGCCATCAGAGGATGGGGACATGGTGGCCATAAAGGGATGGACATGGTCAGAAACAATGCTCAGGTGGGCCGTGGCGTTTAAACGATGCCCAATTGGCACTAAGGGGCCTAAAGTGTGCCAAGAAAACATCCCCCACACCATTACACCACCACCACCAGCCCAACAGTGGGAACAAGGCATGATGGATCCATGTTCTCATTCTCTGACTCTACCATCTGAATGTCTCAACAGAAATCGAGACTCATCAGACCAGGCAACATTTCTCCAGTCTTCAACTGTCCAGTTTTGGTGAGCTCTTGTAAATTGTGGCCTCTTTCTCCTATGTGTAGTGGAGATGAGTGGTACCCGGTGGGGTCTTCTGCTGTTGTAGCCCATCCGCCTCAAGGTTGTGTGTCTTGTGTCTTTGCTGCATACCTCGGTTGTAACGAGTGGTTATTTCAGTCAAAGTTGCTCTTCTATCAGCTTGAATCAGTCGGCCCATTCTCCTCTGACCTCGAGCATCAACAAGGCATTTTGGCCCACAGGACTGACCCATACTGGATGTTTTTCCCTTTTCACTCCATTCTTTGTAAACCCTAGAAACGGTTGTGTGTGAAAATCCCAGTAACTGAGCAGATTGTGAAATACTCAGACACCAACAGCCATGCCACGCTCAAAACTGCTTAAATCCCCTTTCTTTCCCATTCTGACATTCAGTTTGGAGTTCAGGAGATTGTCTTGACCAGGACCACACCCCTAAATGAAGTGATAAAATAAAAAAAAATTCTCATTCAAATTTATAGACAAGTAGTTTGTTCATTTATAGACAAGTAGTTTCTTAATGCGCATGTGAATGTCATCAGCGTTTATCACAGGTTCACATTTTAAGTCTGTTATTGCTGGGCTTACACCAAAGGATTTTCACAGTCCCAGACTAAACACGGGCAGTCTTTAGGAATCTTACTGAAATCTCGGCGCGCTCCCGTCATCTCGATCTTTAAATGTGAGGTGATAATCTGCAGTCGACGACCCGATTTTTGCCAGTCTTTCTCTAGTCTTTCATATCAAACATGTTAGATATTATCGTAAGTCCTAGCGTAGTCCTAGTGATGTAAAACAATCAACAACCAATAAAATGGAGGTGAGCATGTCCGCCTCTCACACCAGAGACACAAGTTCGAGACCCACTCATAGGAGCCGTCTCAGGGAGCCGGCTGGATGTGATGGTAATTACACATTGTTTCCTGATATTGACTTTTTTCCTTACCAGAAAAGTTTTTATATCTACTAGGGCTGGGCGATATGGAGCAAAAAATTATAGCTCGATATATGATAGAAAGCAGAACGTGGGTAAATATATATAGCCGTATTTACCGCACTTAAGGCGCACCTTCAACGAATGACCTATTTTACAACATTTTTCATATCCGGCGCACTGGATTATAAGGCACATAAGATACTACAGTCACATGTTTGAGTGGGTTTACGTTATGCATCCACTAGATGTGCTGGGAATGTAGCGAGTGCGCGGCGCCGGAGGTGAGGCGTTTATTAGTGTGAGCGCGCTCGGGCGGGCACGTAACTTACATTGGCATGCTGACTCATGAGCATTCAATGTGCGGCGGCTCTCTGACAGCAACAGCTGTCTGTTTTGAATGAGACGACTCGGTTACTGTGAACGGGGAGCGCTTGATGGACATTCTGACACGCGAGCAGCACCGGGGACAGTGTGTCTGTTCAGAGTGAGCGCTCGTGAGCGGGAGACACACACAGCTAACCTGATTTATACGAGGTTGAACTGGCCGTGTGAAAAAGCGGCCATAAGACGGACACGAGCGCGAGTTCACGGGCGAATTTAATAACGCGGAGCGTTGTTAACCCATTTATCCAAGGCGCTTGATATAAGGCGTTTTTTGAGAAAATTAAAGGCTTTTAAGTGCGCCTTATAGTGTGGAAAATACCTGCGGTATAGGGCCTATAGTCTATATATATATATTCTATTCATTTGCTGCTATTATGCGCAGTTGAGTGTATGCAATATAGGTTTACTGTGCGTGTCACATAAGGTGTACTTCTGTTGCTTGCAAACGGACTCTTCTGAGGCGACAGGGATTTCCAAATGTGTTGCTCTGATTCCAATGCACGAGTACACTTCAGGCTCACTCTCGCTCTTATCCAAGGGAAATCATCAACACTATCATCCCTTAAAAGTGTTTTATTTAACTGAATTCATCACAATAAGGACACATGCGCAGGATACTTTACTTCATGAAGAAGTGCGCCCCCTAATCCATGTAGCTTTCACATTCACGCAACCTGCGGAATGATGGGAGGAATTTGTTGGGAAGCTAAAATAATCTAGTTGTAGTCTTATAAATAGTGTCACTACAAGATTCAGTGTTTGTAAAATCTTTAGTCTGAGACTAAAAACTCTGAACCCAAAGTCTTTAGATGTGAGCTGATAATCTTATAAAGTCTTTTCTAAATCTTTTGGTGTAAGCCCAGCATTAGAGACATTAGAATTAGAAATTAACCCAAACTGGCCCCAACTGAGCCTGAGGTGTGTGTTTTTCTCCATTAGGTCACCTAATGGAGTTTTTCGGTTCCTTGCCACTGTTGCCTTTGGCTTATAATTGGCAAATTAATTAACCAATCATTAATACCATTGATCAGCTCTACCAAACGTGGATGTTTTTCCACCAAGAAACAAACATTATTATTATGTTTAGATTGACACTGTAAAGCTACTTTGATGTAATCTATATTATGAGAAGGTCTATATAAATATACTTGATTTGACTTAAATGCCATGTGATTGGTTGATTAGATAATTAGATTCATGAGAAATTGAACAGGTGTTCCTAATAATCCTTTATGGATAATGCTCATTTCAGGAAGTGTGTAAATCTAGATTTCTGTTGTAAGTTAATAGAACATTTGTAAATGAATTGATAGCTGGTTGATTTTTCAGGTGGTCGCTCTGCCGGCGGTGTCGCGTGTGGCGGTGTGCGGCGGTACCCATGGCAACGAGCTGTCAGGCGTCTACCTGGTGAGAGAGAGGCTGAAGAGGAGGGAGGATGGCACAGAGGCGGTCTCCGTGGTAACGCTGATGTCGAACCCGCGCGCGGTACAGCTGTGTGTGCGCTACGTGGAGACGGACCTGAACCGATGCTTCACGCGGGCTGCGCTCAGGTGAGACCGGAGACAATACCTACTGCTCAAAACATGATCACACATAAATACGGTCAAATATTTGTGACAATAAACAACAAATTTGACAAACAAAACCTGTTCCAGGCCCAATGCTAAGGGTTTTTCTATTGGCCCCACCACACGTAATAAATAAAATAGGCCCAGTTAGTATGTTTTTTGTTTTTTTGTGTCACTGCCTTATTTATCATAACTAAGTCAGTGACACAAAAAACTACAAGCCTAACTCAAAAATAACTTTCAAATATTGTTAAAGACAAGTAAAGTGTCAGTATTACAATAACAACAAATAATAAATTACGAACAATAGAACAAACTTACAAATAGAATAAACGCTGACATCAGGCAAGTATAACAATAACTTACGGTGGAGAAAATAACCAAATGTAAAATAGCACTGCATCTTAAATTGGGTCTTCACTGTATACATTCAATATAGATTGATCATTGTTAAATTTACTAAAGTTATTCAGTTGAGAGCAGTGTGTGTTTGTTTTTTGTTGTTTGATTAACTTTAACAGGAATATTAGGCCGCTGTCACTTTAAGAGCTGCACGGATCCAATAATACACTGTTACACGTGTTTTATTTCTCGGTTGTTTACGTTCTCTTAAGATATAACAGATTTAGTTGTTTACAGGATACTCACCCGATATAATTGTTGACATTCGCACGCTGTCTGAGATGCACACTAAACGTCTCACGTGACACCTCTTGTACTTGTATCTGAATTGGCAAAACACCTGATAAATAATGTGAACTTTGACCCTGGGCCATTGTTCTGGTCCTTATTGTCCAGTCCTGCTGTTCCAAATTCCAAACACAAGAACCAAAACAAAACTCATTAAAGTCCCCGTGAAATCAAAATTGAACCTATTTACTTTGTTAGCCCATATTACTAGTCTTGTGGTGAACAATTAATCCGTGCAAGTGAATATATATTAAAAAAATGTTTTACCTTAGTAATCTTTAATCAAAATCTGAAAAGTTACTTCCGGTCTGGAACGGTTTCTTTTTCTGATGACGTAGGTTTCACAGTTTGGGTGGGGAAACGCTTAACCACTCCCCTCAAACCGTTAGTTTGCTATGAGCGAGAGATGGAGAGGAGGAGCGCTAGAGTAAAACCCTGCCCTCTGTTCAATATTCCGTTTCACTTGGAAATACGTCACAGCACTGGAGAAAAATCGTTTGCAACTTCCGGTTCACGGGGACTTTAAAATATGGTAAATTGGTACATACCAAGCGTGCAGCCCAAGCCCTCAAAAGTGAAGCCAAAACGTCTCGATCGCCCCCCAGTGGCCGGTCCTAGTATAGCTCATAACCCCCGCCTCATGGTATTCAACGGGACGTGAGACCAACTAAACAATGAAATTACACTTCACATATCCTTTACACATATTTCACATATCTAGCTGCTGTTAGCATTACCATTGACTCCCATTCATTTTGGCGTCACTTTGACAGCGAATAACTTTACATCTGAGGCGTTTGAAGACTCCGTTTATCCATTATTTATTTCAAAAGAAACATGACAATGTATAAAACGCTCCATTACTTTGTATCTTACATTATGGGTCTGTAGAAGCAGTTTTTGTCAAATTTGATTAACGATGGTGTCCTATCCCGCGACGCTCTGCAGAAGGAGAAGCTCGCGGGCCATCAGTTCTCAACTCCAGTCCTCGCGACCCACTGCTCTGCAGATTGTGTACGTCTCCCTTATTTAACACACCTGATTCAGATCCTCATCTCGAACCCCTGCCATAGAGAGTGATGAAGCTGATCCTGCTGCTCACGGAAGGCTGTACTCGCGCTCCAGATCCGGGAGGGAGAGGTCAGATTGCTCTCAGCACGGTCAGACCGGGTCCTCACGCCACATCTCCGTCGTCCAGCTCCGTGTCGCTCCGCCAGCAGGGAGAGACGCTTCCCTGTCCGTCTACGGGGTCGCCGTGTCCATCTCTTTACTAACATGGAACATGATTAAGTTAAAATAAATCCGGGATCTTCTCTGCGACTAAATGAAAGCAAGCACCATTATAACTGAAAAAAGTTATAAAGTCTAATGTTTAAACTTTATCTTTGTAAAACTCTGTAAAAAGTACAGCACTGAATTTAAATAAGAATAAAAACATTTGTAAACATTTATCACTAATTAGTGTTTGAAGTGGAAAAAATGTATGTTGTGTATTTCTGCTCTACAGTGATTGACTGTTTCTGTTGCATCTCTGCATTTTAATTAGACTCTCAGACTGTGTGTGTGTGTGTGTGTGTGTGTCAGCGCACCCGTCTCCGAGGACTCGCCGTACGAGATGATCCGCTCTCGGGAGCTCGACGCGCTCCTGGGTCCTAAAGGCAGCGGTCAGGCGGTGGATCTGCTGTGTGATCTGCACAACACCACTGCCAACACAGGGCTGTGTCTCATCACACACTCCGACTGCGACTGGATCGGCCTGCACATCTGCAAACACCTGCAGGCACACGTTCCCCAGCACTGCTCATATATTTCATGACGAAATGCTGTATTAGTGTCTAACGTCTGTGAGTATTTGTGTGTTTTCAGAGAGAAATGGCCGCCGTTCCCGTTCGATACGTTCACTTTGACCTTCCCCCCGACGAGGCGTATTCTCTGGACTCAGTGGGGAAACACGGCTTTGGTGAGACCATTAAAACCCAAAGAGTTCATCATTCACTCATCCATTCCTTCTCCAAATAAACATCAGTCTGGCGTCACACGAGAGGTCTTCACGGGTCCGCTTGGGTTCGGACACGGGTCGATTCGGTATCAGTGGCCTCGGGTCTCCGCTAATTTAAAATACATGTGTTTTTAACGAATGGACCCGAGAAGACCAGGATTCTTTTAAACTATGTCTGGCATTTAACTAAATGTTATTATTTACATTATTTACAATTCTGACGGCCTGTTGTATAACTTTTTCTAAGTTCTCTCTGAATCGGCACATTGGACATTTCAGACTCAGACGCTCTACAGTTTCATCGAGCGCCGTCAGCGTGGATTAGAATAAA
>NW_024121185.1:65000-89517 GCF_016745375.1 Pimephales promelas
GGGCGGGGTTATGATCAGGGGGCAGAGATGGGTAGGGTTGGGGGCGGGGTTATGGATCAGGGGGCAGAGATGGGTAGGGTTAGGGGCGGGGTTATGTTCACTGCAGCTTCCATCACTGATCCGATCTGTCATCCGTGATTCATGCCACTCTGTACACGGTCATGCGGTCGTAGCTCTGGCTGTGACTGCGAGCCGCCCACATTAGCAGCCCGGCGGCCATCATGTGCAGCGGAGACGCCACGAGCGCCAGATACAGAGACCAGCCCAGAGAACCGTCCACACGATCCGGCAACACCGACACGCGGTGCAGCAGGTCCGTCCCGGCGAGGAAACAGCAGACGGTGGCCAGAGAACACACACCTGAGGACAGAGAACACACACCTGAGGTCAGAGAACACACACCTGAGGTCAGAAACAGCATTAGGGTTAGATCTGATGGTGGACAGGTGAACTCTGACCTGCGAGGAGGTGAATGAGGCCGATGAAGAGCGCCGGCGTCAGACTCCCACACAGACACGCACAGAACCCGAGCAAACCACCCAGAACCACCAGACCCAGAGACACCAGCGGCAGGAAGAACTGACACCTCCACAGATCTGCGCACACACACACACACACACACACACACACACACTGTGTTTAAAGAGCAGATACGAGTAGGGTTGGGAACCGAGAACCGGTTCTTTTCCAGAACCGGTAGTGTTTTTGAAAAAATACCGGAACCGAGCTAAATTCCTAAGTTTCGGTTCCTAAAACGGTTCTGGTGCGATATGAGGGCGAAGTCCTGGGAGTGGATTATCCTTTAGCGTCTCACCTCAAGGCGCAGACAGAGAGAGAGAGAGTAGAGCTGCATGATTAATCTTTAAAAGATTTCGATTCAAACACCTACGCCGTCTTATTCCTAAATGACAAAAACTTCACCACTGAAGTTGCGATTTGCTCTCACACGCGCTGTTTATAATACACACGCGCTGCCGAGTCACGTACATTCAAATCTGTTTGCGCTGAGAGAGAGAGCAGTTGTCGATATGAAACTGCTTTATAATCACAGTATCAATATTTGTTACACATATTAAAATGATTTCCGTTACAGAAGTAGTGAGATTATAGTTTGAGTAAACATTGACGGTTGTAATCAAAACGCAGTCCGTAACTTTTTTGTGTTCAGAATTTACAAAATGTATACAATGAGCGAGTGCATCATGAATGCTTTTTTTCAAACCGTGTTTTTGTCTTATCTTGAATCTCTACGTAAAGCCCGTAATAAACGTTAATACTCGGACTTGTTTCGACTGGATGGCGGATCGCAGCCGCTGCGGAGTAGCCCAATGCCTGCGTGACTCGTCATGAACATAAACAGAGAAGTAGCTCCGGCAACTATGTTCTTCCGCAAGACGCATGCACTGCAGTCCTGTTTATTAACTGCTATTTAGGGCCGATTTATCCAGTAATAATGCAATAATTCAAGTCTTTATGAATCAATAATTCAAACCGTTTTTTAAAAATAATCTGATCTACACACATATGTGTGTTAAAGCATATTCTACCCCTTCTGAGAGGGTATCACTGTTGGAGATACAATAAAGGAGAGGTCCTAAAATATTATAGAGAATGCAGAATTTTTTTATTTCCTTTTTATTTTTTTATTTTTTTGCAAAGATTGATTAATAATACGTTGAATTTGTTCACATTACCAGTCTGTTAAACTCATTTTTCAAGTACTATAAGAAATAAACACAAAAGGGATTGTGGATTTTTCTCTTACTGATATTTTTAATTGAATGGGAACCGGAATCGTTTGGCGGAACCGGAAAATTTCTCACGATTCCCAACCCTAGATACGAGTGAGAGTGTGAGTGTGTGTGCGCGAGTGTGTGTGTGTGTGTGTGTCCAGCAGTAGGAAGAACTGACAACCCCACAGATCTGCACACACACACACAGGGTCTCATTCATGAAACATTCGTAAATATACGAGTAAAATATGAGAGTGATTTGCGCGTACAGAATGATTGTGCCAGAGGAAGCGGCTCACGTGATCTCACGCAGCAGATCGGAAGCAGAAAAGCGGATGTAAACAAAGAAGCTGTCCCTCATATCAAGTCATATTCGTGAAAACGTTGCCATGAACAAGGAAAGAGAACTTTTTTAATCATCCTTTTAACATTTAAGGTTGGGCTATTTCTAATGAATGGCGTCAGCTCTGGTCAGCACAATGAAAAAATGCCATTGATCTCAATGAAGTGAAGCATCAGTTTCTCGTTGGCCATGCGCCGCAATGCTGCTGAGCCTCGTAAAGTGGAGCTCAAAGTTAAAATGAAATATTAAAATAAATAACAGCTGGTTTCATTACATCTTTATTTGAATGAATCTGCATTTTTTTTTTACATTTCTGTTGAATGAACAGTTTTATGACTCACTCAAAGACAGTCCCTTGTCGCCACCTAGTGGTGTAACAATGTAACTGCACTGAGCGTCAGCCTGTCTATAACACGCAGAGACGAGCAATGCCGAGTGGTGAAATATCAGCAGAAAGCCTTTAGTAAAGCGAGATTCGAGGATCGAACTAACTGTTATATTACAATGGCATAAAAAGCATATTGTCAGGTTTATGTTCTGTTATTATATTATGTGAACCCTTATTTTGACATTTGTATCTTCTGTTTACTCCACTTTGTTTCAATGCACTATTTAGTTTCGGTTTTATTACTGAACATATACTCGTCTTCGTGCCTGCTGACCACGGCACAGCACTTATTAATTTAGCAATAAATAAATAAATGAAGATAATATCACATATCGCGCTGTTGAGTCACTCAGAATTCTTCACCACCACAGCCTGTTTCTTATGGCTAGACAGTACTGACGTTAATCACAGTCTTGCTCATCCTGATAAATATCAAACATGTTTGTGTGAGAGCAGATCGGCAGGTGCAATATTCGATCTGTGAACGCCTCACATTACCAGATAATCTGCGCCGAACATCGGAACTGATCGAGGTAATCAAAAAGATTTTTTCTCCGATTCTCGTGAGGGGGAAATCGGCCTAAAAAAAGCCATCTGTCTGCTCAGCGTCCTCCACCGTGGTGTTGGGGTTCATAATGTTCACAATTTTATTTTATTAGTTGTTGGTTTAACCATGGTTCATGAGGTAATGGCTGACTGTTATTTTCTTTTCAATGACTTTTCTTGTTACAGGATTTATAGAAAAACATCAACCAATATAGCATATCCATAATTATTATAATGGATATAATTAAAGAATCCATACACTATAAAGTATTTTTAAAGATTTTTATGCCTATTTTGAATTTTACTCGAATAGAAATACAAATACTTTTCCTCCCTGAACAAATACAAATACAGATACAAATACCGGCTGCTTTGCACACCCCTAATATATATATATATATATATATATATATATATATATATATATATATATATATATATATATATATATATATTCTCATACAGCTCTAATGTAACTTTAAATATTACATTGTTTAAATTACTATATTTTAAGCCAACTGTGATTTGTATATGTACATTTCTGAAATACATAACTTCTAGAGTTACCTCTGATAACTGATCACTGTGTAATGTGACTCTGCTGTAAAGATGTTTGAAACACTGCATGTGCCGCAGAAATAAAGATGATATAAAGTCTTTAGAAATCAGCTATAATCATAAAACACCTCATATTAAATCCATTAAGCAATACTATACGGTCATTTCCACAGCATTGATTACATTTGATGTGTTCTTGTGAGTTTTTTTCACATATTATTAAATCATTTTTTAAATACAATTTAATTTACATATTTGTTCTAATGATTTTGATTGTCCTGTTTCTTTCCTCTTATTAGTGGCGTCTGAAGCGTTATAATAATAATAATAATAATAATAATTCATCACATTTATATAGCGCCTTTCTGGACACTCAAAGCGCTTCACATAGAGAGGGGAATCTCCTCAACCACCACCAGTGTGCAGCTCCACCTGGATGATGATGCGACGGCTGCCATAGTGCGCCAGAACGCCCACCACACACCAGCTTACTGGTGGAGAGGAGACAGTGATGAAGCCAACTGGTATATATGGGGATGATTAGGAGGCCATTATGGACAGAGGCCACTAGGCAAATTTGGCCAGGATGCCGGGGTTACACCCCTACTCTTTCCAAAGACATCCTGGCCTTTTTTATGGCCACAGAGAGTCAGGACCTCGGTTTAACGTCTCATCTGAAGGACGGTGCTCTTTGACAGTATAGTGTCCCCGTCACTATACTGGGGCATTAGGACCCACACAGACCCCAGGGTGAGCGCCCCCTGCAGGCCTCACTAACACCTCTACCAGCAGCGACCTGGCTTTCTCAGAAGGTCTCCCATCCAGGTACTAACCAGACTCAGCCCTGCTTAGCTTCAGTGGGCAACCAGTCTTGGGCTACAGGGTGATATGACTGCTAAAAATGTATAAAGTGTGTGTTTGCTCACAGGTTCGTATCAGATCCTCTCCACTGTTGTGGTTTCCAGGCTCTTTGTATTTCGGCATGAACTGCTGAGAGAGAGTGAAGCTCACACACTCCATCACCATCTTCGGATCTGAAACAAACAAGCATTACATTAATGTACAAGAACGGCAATTATGTTCGCCTGGAAAATGTAAATAACAGTCAGAGAACAATCACAGTAATCAATCTATCTGGTTATAACAGTATTCACCGGGTTCTCGGTACCAGTGCGCGTCCGTGGGCGTCAGAACGCACCGCCACCAGAGCCCGAGCGTGCCGTTCATGCGGAACATCGCGTCGCTCGCGCTCTTCTCGTCGAACTCTCCGTCCAGGAACTCGTCCTGCAGCGCGCGCAGCTCCGAGGCGTTGGGCTCCGCGCGCACCGGCGGGCTCGTGTACTGGTACCAGTGCGGAGAGCCCACCGACACCGACAGGTACACGGACGCCAGGACGCTCAGGACCCCGGCGAGGACCAGAGCTGTGGCGTGCCGGTTATCCACCATCGCTCCCGGGCGAGTCTCTCCGCGACACCGACGCGTCTGCCTCCGAGTGTTTGCGTGCCCTATTTCCCGCTCACGCGCATCACGCCATCAGAGAATAAACCCCGACGAGGAAGAATCGCAGTCCAGAGTCGTGATGTCCGTTCGCTGATCTGAGGAAATGCGCTCTAATGCTATATGTCAACATACATGTGATTAGAAGCAGATCTGCGTGTAAATCCATGCGTTTTCCTGTGTGACAGAGCCGCCAGCAAGGAATCATGGGTAATGTAGTTTAAGAAACGTCATTCTTCAGCCATTCTGTACATTTCCTGTCAGGAACGCCACGGGTAAATATGATCTATTACAGGTTTATGTGAGGATTGTTTTAAGTTCACTTAAAGACTTTAGTGGATGGGGGTTTAGTGGATATATCCGGGGCTTAGCCCAGAGAAATCCATGTATGTGTCACGATACAATAAACTTTAAATAAAATTCTTATATTTGTTTTTTTTTTGTTTGTTTGTTTTTTAACAAGGTGAATATTTCTTGCTAATTGAAATTAAAAATCACAATGTCACACAGCCTCTTCTTTCCTTGCTGACTCATCTGAGACATGGTAAAATAGCATAGGCCCCTGTAGGCCATGCTGACCAAACATATAAAGCACTCAAAATGCGTTTGACAATCTAAGAAATCTAATACTATGATTAAAAGTTACAGATACCTGCTGAAGCTGTTGTATCTTGTTTTAGTGATGGCTGGGGTGTTTTACTTACTTTTTTTTTTTTTGGAAGAACTGAGACCATCCATTTTACTCATTCATTACTAACTTACACGTCAACAAACCGCATGGCTCCAAAATATTTAATTTCATTGGCTGGATCGTACAGCTTCTCATCGATGGTTGGCCAGTTTACATGTCAGTCAGACGCACTAGCCTGAGTGGGCGGTTCTTGCCGGTTGTGAATGACAACCATAGACAGTAAAATAAATGACAACGCGTATGTTGACGGACGCTAAGATGCAAGAGTCGAGAGATATTAAATTCTCTCCCTTAGCCCACCCCTAGCGCCGCCCTATTTTTAGTTTTTTTTTTTTTTTTTTTACAATCAAGCAACTAATGCTCTTTTAAGAATGCGAACCGCCAATAAGCTCAAAGAAAAAGAAGAATCAAGCTCCTGAGAAATTGGCAGAAGCGAAGTGACGTGAAGTGAACACTACCCAGTGAACACTGCCTAGGGCGCCTGTAATACTGAACAGACATCATCGATCAATCACACGCGTCATCGCTGACAGGCAGCTCAGTCGAGTGCTGACGTCATCGAGTGCTTTAAGATGGCGGATCCAAATGCAAAACAAACCGGGCAGAAAAGGTAAAATATCTATTTTATTCATCAATTTGTCTTGTTTTTAAGAACTAAATATCACGAATGCAGCTGCACCTATGTCCATAGCTATATAGACCTCTGTGTGGTTAAAAATAGATGAAGAGAATCCAATTTAAACAGACACACCCAACGTCATATTGAAACTTGTATTAATGATGATGCCTGCATCTGTATTAACATGCATAATGAATAATCTAGAGGAAAAGACCAGCGGTGGTTAAATTTACATGTATTATTATATTAATAATCAGGTTAAATTGGAATGTTGGAGCCTCAAAATCAGTTCAGATTTATCATCACTGTTTATTCATGATCGAGAGTAAAAACCTCAACTTGCTACTTCTAAGTGTGAAAACGAAACCACAAACTGCAGGGTTTTTGTGCAAGTTTGTTATTTGTCTTTTGATTTGTACGTTTCATTTCAAGCCCGAATAAAGAAGGTCTTTCATCTGGTCACGTGATGTAACAGTGATCTGGTCACGTGATGTAACAGTGATCTGGTCACGTGATGCAACAGTGATCTGGTCACGTGATGTAACAGTGATCTGCTATCATTCATACTGTAGCATTTGTCAGATAATCAGGACAGTGAGTTCCTTCTTTCACGAATAAGAGATGTATGAATTAAAGAGACACACGACTGAGAAATATGAGACTGATGTGTGTGTGTGTGTGTGTGTGTGATATTGTCTTGTTAACTCCGCTGGTGTTAGGGAAGCTTGTTTGTTACACAGATTAGCGATATATTATAAACAGATCCTTCATAAAGATCATCAGTCTGATGTTTTCATTTCTGTTTTCAGTGTGAAGATCTTAGCAGGAGCCGTAGTGTGTGTGGAGAGTGACATCAGAGGAGACGTGACCATCGGTGTGTGTGTGTTATTGCTTACAGTAATATTCTTATAAATATGATCTGTTGTGACTGATGGTCTGTGTGTGTTTCAGGAGCTCGGACCGTGGTTAGGGTTAGGTAATATCACAGAGGATCAGTAATGTGTGTGTGTGTGTGTTTCAGGAGCTCGGACCGTGGTTCACCCGAAGGCGCGGATCATCGCGGAGGCCGGACCCATCGTGATCGGAGAGGGGAACCTGATCGAGGAACAGGCCTTGATCATCAACAGGTGAAACGCACACACACTTTCTGGACTCACGCTATAGTTCTGCTGCATGTATACGATGTTCATAAATACTCATGGGACAACATATGATTTATTACTGTCTGCTTGCTTACAATGTTTAAAACGATTCTTGCGCATCTCCACCAAATATGTAACAGATTAGTTCAAAACAAAAAAAAATTAGGAGTATTTTGATCAGTTAATAGAATTAACTTAAAGGGTAATTCCACCGGTGGACACATGAATATTTATTGAAAGTGGGTCAAAAATGTAGTAGAATAGTATCATATATTTCTAATTTGGGTCCTTCTTGGCCGAGAAAAAGGAGAAAATGACTTTTTAGTGCTTTTTAGTGTAGACAACAATCCCCATAGTGCATTGCACTGCTCAGCTCCACAGGCCACTCCCACTGCTCCGCCCATCACTGGAGACTCGAGTTGAGCTCCACTCTACACTACCGCCCGGACATCATTTCAGATAATGCGCGCTAATATAATATGCGAACGAAGAGCGTCAAGGCGTTCATCAGCTAATGGGCTAGCGTGATTCTATGACAATCGCCACCCTCACTCTGACGCGCAACTCTACACGTGAAATACAGCCAAACCGTGGAGCGTTTAGTCTTCTACATTAATCCCCTCGCTATCAGCAGACGTTCGGGAGTCTCCCGCATATTGATAACGGCTCCCTGATGCCGCAAAAGTTTTAGTGTGTTAGGGTTAGGGTGTGTGTGAACTAGGTTAGAGTGTGTGTGTGTGTGTGTGGGTTAGGGTGTGTGTGGGTTAGGGTTAGGGTTAGGGTGTGTGTGAACTAACCCGTAGAGTGTGTTTCTGCTGGCAGTTTCCCTGAAAACATCCTGCCGGACGCCGACGATGTGGAGCCCAAAACCATGAGCATCGGGACCAACAATGTGTTCGAGGTCGGAAGCGGTACGTGTGTGTGTGTGTGTGTGTGTGTGTGTGTGTGTGTGTGTGTGCTTCATCAGAGCAGCACTTAACATCAAGATTCTGTCGTCGAGGAATCTAACAAGTGTGTGTTTGTGTTTAGTGTCTCAGGCCTTGAAAATCGGGGACAACAACGTCATTGAGTCCAAAGGTGAGAGAAGTGTGTGTGTTCATGATGTTGGTGTGTGTGTGTGTTCATCTGATGATGTTGGTGTGTGTGTGTGTTCATGATGTTGGTGTGTGTGTGTGTGTGTGTGTGTGTGTTCATCTGATGATGTTGGTGTGTGTGTGTGATCATCTGATGATGTTGGTGTGTGTGTGTGTGTTCATCTGATGATGTTGGTGTGTGTGTGTTCATGATGTTGGTGTGTGTGTGTGTGTTCATCTGATGATGTTGGTGTGTGTGTGTGTTCATCTGATGATGTTGGTGTGTGTGTGTGTGTTCATCTGATGATGTTGGTGTGTGTGTGTGTGTTCATCTGATGATGTTGGTGTGTGTGTGTGTTCAGCTGAGGTCGGCAGGAACGTTATCCTGACCAGCGGGTGTATCGTCGGAGCCTGTTGTCAGGTGAACACGTGTGAAGTCATTCCGGAAAACACTGTGATCTACGGCTGCGAGTGTCTGAGACGCGTTCAGACCGAGAGACCGCAGGTAACTCACACACACACACACACACACACACACACACACACACACACCGCAGGTGATAATCTACGCTTTATTCTCTGTCCTCTTCAAGCCTCAGACGCTTCAGCTCGACTTCCTGATGAAGATTTTACCCAATTATCATCATCTGAAGAAAACAGTGAAAGGAAACTCGACTCCGGCGAGGAGCTGAATCACACACACACACACGATAATCTGGAATATAACAGACACACACATTAGCTTTCCTGGTGTTCACACAATGTTTCGGTATTATTTGGTTGAATTGTAAGTTATTGCATTAAATGAGTCTCACTGTGTTTGTGTTTCTTGTGCACTACATTTCTGATCCACATGATGTCCCCAGACAGACACGCTTGAAAGAAGCAAACTAGTGAAATTGAACACACACACGTCACCTTCATTTATACTGTGCTTTTAATAAAATAGATTGATTCAAAGCAGATTTACAGTGATAATAGGAAATTAAAGGAACACAGTTTGGACTTTACAACAGCTCTAGAAGTTAGAAGATAAAGTTCGTTTTTAATGATTCACTTCCGTCCGAATCCGATCATTAGTTATTAAAGGGTTAGTTCACTCAGTATTTACTCACCCTCATGTTGTTCCAATCCAAAGGAAGATATTTGGAAGAATGTTTTAATCAAACAGATCTCATTCCCCATTGACTGCCATAGTAGGAAAAAATACATACTACAGTAGTCAATGGGGAATGAGATCTGTTTGATTAAAACATTCTTCCAAATATCTTCCTTTGTGTTCAGCAGAACAAATAAACACATAGAGGTTTGGAACAACATGAGGGTGAGTAAATACTGACAGAATTTTCATTTTTGGGTCAACTAACCCTTTAAACCATGCTAATGCAGTTCCACAAATGCAAACATAGTTTTTAGTCTTTTTAAAAGAATGTTGTTGTCGATGTCGAATGCAGCACTACGATCGAGTAACACTAATAGAGAGACACAACCACGATCGGACGATAAGAGCAGATCATTTGTTACTCTAATGAGAGCTGTCTCGGTACTATGATGTGGTCTAAATCCCAATTGAAAATCCTCGCAGATATCATTTCTTTCTAAAAAGGAACATGATTTTGCCTTTTCTAGTGTGTGTGACAGAAAAGGAGATCGGCCTGTAATTGACAAATTCTGTAGGATCAAGTTGTGTTTTTAAACAAGCTTTTTAATCACAGTCAGCTTAAAAGGGTCATATAATGCCATTTTCATTCAAGTTAATATGATTCTTTAGGGTCTAAATGAAAAGTTTGTAATATACTTTAATTAAAAATTCTCATTAGTATTGTAAGAAAACTCTTATTTTACCTGGTCAAAAACAGCTCTGATTTCAGCACGCCGTTTCAGTGCATGCGTCTTTAAATGATAATGAGCTCCGCTGACTCCGCCTCTCTGTTCTGCAGGCGTTTTAACACGACGCACGTCGAGTGTTCCCTTGGCAACAGTTGAGGGGATATTTTGGAGAGAGAATGTCTCTGAGGACACGTCTGTGCAACCGTAGTTTGAACCGGAGTCTGACCAAGAAATTCGACAATTAAGGCTGGAACGGGACGTTTCTGAATGGTTGGCTAACGTAACGTCACTCTGATCTATCTCTGTAAGCACTGGCAGGGTAGAGTAGTGAGATACAAACACTATGTGTTTACTGATGTAACTTATACTTACACAAAACTGTAACACGTTGTTCATTATAAACGTGGGATTACGAATTATATTGAGAACATTGTTCATAGAACACATGCCCTAATGTACCCTGAATGTAAACCTTAGCCGCATTCATCGTGCAAGCAATTTGCAAACTAATTTGCTAAAATAAAGGTTAATAAAGCTTTACACACACTTCTTCTGGAGGTGCAGCAGGAACACGAATAGTTGGTACCGATTCACTTTTCAGGAGCAGCTTCTTAGCAAAACCAGATTTACACCGACCCTCGTTTATAAAGCAGTCTGGCGAGAAATGATTCGCGCAAACGTGAACGCATTGACGTCGCTCGTGGGGAATATTCCCTTCGAAAAACAAAACTCAGCCACTGCGTCTTCAGCGGTTCGGATTTGAACTGCAGTCTGTGTTGAAACGCTGCTGTCAATCAACACACGGTCAGACAGACGGCTCGATTTGAGACAGGAAAATATATAAGGTGATTCTTCCTCTCCTACAGAAACGAATGAATCGAGTTTTTCCTCAGGGAGACCACAATGCATAGTTATAATATGTCCCTGATATTATCGATCTTATAAGTGAAGAAGTTTATAAAGTCATTACTGATGTGTTGCTTGGAAACGTCTGGGGCTGAAGGTTTATTTTATCCACTGTTTCACATAAATCCCTAGGGTTTCATTTATTTTCTTCTAATGGGTTGAACAATAAGCAGATCTAGCAGTTTTTAAGGCCTCTATAAGCAATCCAGCTCTCCTTCCATGAAATGCGAAATACCTCTAAACTGGGTTCTTCTAGTTTCGCTCCATTTTTCTGGCTGCTCTCTTATGGCCCGAGTATGTGTGTGTGTGTGTGCGTGTGTGTGTGTGCGTGTGTGTGTGTGCGTGTGTGTGTGTGTGTGCGTGCGTGTGTGTGTGCGTGTATCTAACTCCAATAAAGTTCAGAATGTCTTTAAAGGGTTGAGTATGATTTCATTTTTCTAAGTTTAGTTAGTGTGTAATCTCTCTGTTTGAGCATAAACAACATCTGCAAAGTTACAACAATCAAAGTTCAAAGCAAAGAAAGATATTTGAAAGAAATTAATTTTTAAAGGGTAACTAAACCCCTGGTCAGAGCCTGACTCCACCCACTGGCAATATTGACTCCTCCCACTGGCAGGGCCCAGCGGAGGGGGGCGTGCACCTGAGACGCATCTCTTTGTATGAAACTTGCCTACGTCACCAACAACCGCTGTGTCACGCAGCACCGCAAACATCCAATAGGAAAATTCAACTGCAGTAGCCACCGTTCAACCTGAAGAGGGCAGCACTAAGACGTTTTTACACCATATATTGTAGAAATAGAACACTTTATAAACAAATGCCAAAAAAGTTACTGGAATCAATGACTGGTATTAATAAAGATCCATTCTTACAGATCATTAACTAAAAAAAGTTGGTTAAGTGTTTAGTTACTCTTTAAAGGGATACTCCACTTTTTTTTAATAAGCTCATTTTACAACTCCCCCAGAGTTAAACAGTTGGGATTTAAAGGGTTAGTTCACCCAAAAATTCTGTCAGTATTTACTCACCCTCATGTTGTTCAACCCCGTAAGACCTTCGTTCATCTTCGCAACACAAATTAAGATATTTAAGATATTAAGATCGCTCCTGCATACAGTCCATAGGCTTCTTGAGGGAATGGCATCGAAAAGTCATTAAAGACATCGTTAAAATAGTCCAAGTGACTACAGGGGCTCAATCTTAACTTTATCAAACGACGATAACACTTTTGTGCGCAAAAAAACAACAAAAATAACGACTTTATTTCAACTATTCACTTCCTTCTCCATGGGCCTGTAGTCAGTTAGCGTAGTGTGATTGCGTAAAGCTACGTCACACGAAGGCTCACTATTGGCCGACGCTGGTCATGTGTGTGTGATGCGTGTGACGTACAATAACAGAAGCTTACGCTATTAAACTAGTAACCTGACTCGAGGCAGAGGGAGAAATAAACCAATAGTTGAAATAAAGTCGTTATTTTTGTTGTTTTTTTGCGCACAAAAGTGTTCTCGTCGTTTGATAAAGTTAAGATTGAGCCCCTGTAGTCACTTGGACTATTTTAACGATGTCTTTGATGACTTTTCGAGTCATTCCCTCAAGAAGCCTATGGACTGTATGCAGGAGCGATCTTAATATCTTAAATATCTTAATTTGTGTTGCGAAGATGAACGAAGGTCTTACGGGGTTGGAACAACATGAGGGTGAGTAAATACTGACAGAATTTTCATTTTTGGGTGAACTAACCCTTTAACGTTTTCAAATTGTTTTCAGAAACCGTCTGGTTACTGATATTCTTCTCAATATCAGAAAATCGGCTGAATGGATTTGAACACGGTAAAACTAAACTGTTTAACTCTGGGGGAGTGGTAAAATGAGCCTATTTCCAAAAAAAGTGTAGTATCCCTTTAAGGACTACAGCAAACATCTTGTAGGGACTACACGATATTCCTCACACAAGGGGTGCATTCGAAGCCGTCCGAATCTCGCGATAATTAGTACGTCACCTAGATAATTCTCGCCTACTCTTTTATGATTCGTTCACAGTTTTGCTCGCCTACTGTTTTTCCCATACTATACAGTAGGGAAGTATGCGGTTTCGAACGCAGCCAAGCTCTCGAAACCCCGCCCTCTGTGTCGGGAGCAGCAGCTCATTTGCATTTAAAGGGCCAACTTTAACATTCCATTTAAATATCTGTGGAGTATTTCGAGCTAAAACACACACTCTGGGGACATCAGATACTTATTTTACATCTCGTGGAAAGGGCATTATGCATCTTTTTCGTTATCTACATGTATATTAAAGTCACCAACAATTATGACTTTATGTCCAGCCAGTACTAACTCTGAAAGAAAATCAGCATAATCCTCTAAAGTCTGTATGGTGCCCTGATGGCCTGTATACAGTAGCCAGCACAAATCTCAAACTGGATTTATCATTTACACTAGACAGTTTAACATTAAGCACCAATTTTTCAAAATAATGAATTTAAAACTAGACTTCTCAGTAATTCTGAAAATATTACTATAAATTACAGCAATTCCTCCCCCTTTGCCTTTCGGACGAGGCTTTGAATGTGCCGTGATGTCAGGCGCTCTGGCTCCCGGCAAACATGTGACTATGGTGGCGTCTCTATTTTCACGTTCCGTGTGATCGAATCGCCAATAACTAAATAATCACCAGGATTATCAGTGGGTGTTTTACTGAGTGAGGAGAAGCTGTTTAATGTTGTAATCGGAACGGAAGAGCGGCGCGACTACAGCGTCTCACGGTCACCCCGTTGGTCTACTGCGCGGCTCTACAGCCGGACCCCAACGATGATGAGTTCACTAACCCGAGGCGCATCCAAAGCCCTGCACTCTTACTATCCTCAATTAAAGTTTAGATGCCTTTCTCTAGACTATCTCCCTGCAGTCATCACATGTGTAGTCCTCAGCGCTGACAGAGAAGGCTAAACTGTGACACGAAGTGCAAGTGACAATAACAGGAGAAGACATTATTCACCGTTTTTTTTTTGTTGTTTGTTTTTTGACGGATTCTACTTTCCTCAGTAGCTTGTAAATCCTTAAAAGGCGCAAGGAAATAAAGGCGGCAAGCATGAGTAGTTGTGCTAGCGTGTTGTGCTAGCGTTATCAGATTAAAGGGACAGCTTCAGAGTTATTGAAATGGTTATGTGAGTTCTTTCGGGTTGAATGGTGACCGTCTCGCCCCCCCAAACCCCCAAATCTCACTTGCAACTTTGGTCCGGCCGGCCTCAGCGTCGGGAAGTATCGCGTGAGCTCTCGCGATCTAACATATTCCTTTACGGCACTAATCCGGGATCAAGGCAGAGAGGGATGGAGTTTGTCACTATCGTCATAGCTGAGCGGCATATAAGAGCTAGGAAAGCCTTGCTGGAGGAACAGAGAAAGAGGAAACGGCAGACTGACCGAGCGAGGAGTCGGACACGAGCACAGGCGTAATGTGATATATGCCCCCATTGAAACATCTCGCGGCACAGATGTACCAATACAAACAAATAAAACATCTCCAGTTAACTCTAGTAGAGCATTCATTCATGTGTTTTTGAAATCAAGTGACCAAAGTGCTTGTGTCCGCTACGATCAGTGGCGCGGATACGGTGTTGTGTTGTGACGCGCACAGTCTTCACACGGACACGCTTCAATCCGTTGTGGAGACTGAGAGACTCTCTATACGGTGAAATCACAAAACCTAATGCACAAACAACTTGTCTCTGCTTGATATACAGTAACCCATAAACAATCGGTTTTGATGAAGAAAATAAACTATACAACGAGTACGGATTAGAACCCAAACCTCTGACACGCTTGGCAAAAGTTCTGCCGCTGGACCATTAAAGCTCATGGGGATAATTGTGGGATCTGTGTATTTAATCACGTGAAAATTCTCACCATTAACAACATATATTACATCTCATTAAATGACAAATCAAACACAATGTACTATTGTATACTATGTAATACGCCATGTCACGTTCTGAGTGAGTGGTGACAGTAACGTTAAATTCAAGTACTCCACAGCGACTCTAGGGGTCACTGTTTGACAAAAACGGGATTCCTGCATAGTGCCCCTTTACTGTGATAGACAACAATATCTAATGCCTGGTTCAGATTACACCACTTTTTTTCCTGTTACGATAGTCACGGTGTCAGATTCAGTCATGTGTCAGTCATCGCATGCCATCTTTAACGGTGCGCGTGATGTCATCGAGAAGGTGAAACTAGCGAGTGACTTCTGGAAATGAACGTAAACAAACAATGGATGATGCGGTGAGTGTTGTATTGGCTGTCCTGTGTTCAGAAAAAAGTAAAAAAAAAAAAAAAGAAATAAAAAAAAAAGAAAGAAAACCCGACAATGGACGCGTTCCTGGATTGCTCGAAGAGGACAGAATGGGCTGTCAATCCTCCAAAGAGAACTTGAGGTAAAATATTGTTTTCTTATATTTTTACTTTTAATTTTAACGTTAGCAGCATCTTCTCTCTTTCGTTTTGCCATTTTTGAAAGTTGTGTACGGAAAAGCTTCTGTCCTATCCACAAGTTTCCTACGCCCCATGAGGCCTTGCGTCAAAAGTGGGCGCGACATCCGGTTGGAAGTAAACAAAGCACGATTTGACATGCTTGACACTCGTTCATTCAACAGTTGACAGTCATTCAAGTTACAGCGATCCAAACTAGCTAACGATGTGGGAATACAACCTCAACGAAATTAAAAAGGGTGAAATAACAGTACCTTTACCCTCCGCAGTAGCTGATTGGGAGTATCATAAAAACATTATTAACAATCAATACTGATCAAGGCATGGCGACAGACAGTTGTGCGAGCTGACAAACAATTAAAATAAAAAATACACACTTAGTCATTGAGCTTTGGAGTTTATTCATGAATGTGCTACTGGAATACATTAACTGGCACATCTGGTATTCTGTCAACACAGGCTTTGATCCTGAGTTTAGGTGTGACATCAGTAGCGAACAGCCAATCACATGCTGATAGAGTTTAGAGAATATTAAGAATTTAAACAAATGTACACAGGAAGATTCGTCGTCTTTTGGGAGGTGATGGAAACTACAGTCGTTGGCAGGAACACTCTGATTTCGTTTTCAGCTTATGTTCAAAACAATCACGTTTAAGCCACTGAATTAGTTTAGTCCGGTTATACATACAACCGCGAACAGCACATGTTGTCCCTGAGCTCCGTAACGACATCTCTCATAAAGATTTGCGTCTTTAAATAGTAAAATAATTCTCCGAAAAACAGCTAGCCTCTTCGCTAACTAACACACAAAATACCATTGGAATGCTGCTTCCTCCGCGTCACCGGAAGTTTCACCCACTTTATTTTTTACAGGAGCGCCCCTCGGAAACTTGTGGATTGGTCAACCTCATACATGTGACAGAATTGTCGTGGACACACACAGTCTCAAACACACACACAAACACTCTCTTGCTCAAACACACACTCACTCACACACACACACACACACACACGCACTGCTGTTATTCACTGATGTGTTTCAGCGGCTTATATTCAGCAGCAGGGGCGGTTCTAGGGTGAGTGGATATATCCGGGGCTTAGCCCAGAGAAATACATGTATGTGTCACGATACAAGGAATAAACTTTAAATAAAATTCTTATATTTGTTTGTTTTTTTAACAAGGTGAATATTTCTTGCTAATTAAAATTAAAAATCACAATGTCACACAGCCTCTTCTTTCCTTGCTGACTCATCTGAGACATGGTAAAATAGCATAGGCCCCTGTAGGCCATGCTGACCAAACATATAAAGCACTCAAAATGCGTTTGACAATCTAAGAAATCGAATACTATGATTAAAAGTTACAGATACCTGCTGAAGCTGTTGTATCTTGTTTTAGTGATGGCTGGGGTGTTTTACTTACTTTTTTGGAAGAACTTTGAGACCATCCATTTTACTCATTCATAACTAACTTACACGTCAACAAACCGCATGGCTCCAAAATATTTAATTTCATTGGCTGGATCGTACAGCTTCTCATCGATGGTTGGCCAGTTTACATGTCAGTCAGACGCACTAGCCTGAGTGGGCGGTTCTTGTCGGTTGTAAATGACAACCATAGACAGTAAAAGATGCAGATGCAAGAGTCGAGAGATATACATTTAATTAATTAAATTCTCTCAGTGATGGTGTACAATGCATGATGATAAAAACATCAGCATCACATTTCCACATGTTCTTCCACATATATATTTAATCCAGGCATGTAAAGTTGTTTAGACTATCAGAGCTGTTTATAGAAAACATAAGTGGCTGTTTTATTGAATATGAGCGAGTGTATAAATAGCCCCTGGTCTGCGTGATAAGGGCATGTGTGACGGCTGACCTTTATCTCCAGCTCCTCATGTGGACTTCTGTTCTTCATTCTGATTTCTGTATAATTCAATCTTTATGGGTGTTTTCTGTAGACCAGTGTGTTATTTTCAGTGTTCGCGTTTTTTTTTTTTTACACAGTTTCAAGAAAAAAAAGAAAATGATTTTCCTTTTACAGTAAATCAAACTCGCGCACGACGCCACCCTGACGCGCAGTGCGGGCGCGCGCATCTCACGGCGGGAGCGCGCTGGAACGGTCAGTCGTGCTGCACGAGCTCATGAGTTTAATTTAATATTTCTCCTCCAGAATGAATAATTCCAGCGAGAATGAATTGAACAGCTCGGATGAGGAGGTGAGCTACTATTTACTCGCTAATGACAATGAAAGTTACTACACTCTTAGAAGGAAAGGTTCTATAAAGAACCTTAAAGGTTCTAAAGCGCTACGTATTTGGAACCCCTAAAATGCAATGCATGTGAATGATCACAAAATTCAAGATATGTGGGTTAAAAAATGTAATTTATCAATATCAGGCGAAGAGTGCCATTTCAGTTTTATCCTCCAAAATCAGCATGATTAAAATGTGATATTAAGTTACTACAACAGTTTAATAAACAATAATTTAATAACATACTACAAAATGTTGCAGAATAATGTAATAAATGAACGAATAATAGCCTTTAAAGAAGCTTTGTGCCAAAAGGGTTCTTTTTTAGCATTAAATGTCCTTTGGATTTGAGTAAAGAAGCCTATGCTACATAATATATAAAGAGTTCAGATGCAAAAGCCTCTAAGTGCCATTTGAAATTTTCTTCTAGAATGATCATTTTTATCAAGCTTGTATATTTAAGCTAATTAATTTAACTTAAATTGCAATGAAGATTACCTATTAAGTGTAATTTAAGTGAAATTACTGAACTGAAATATACAAGCTTGATAAAAATGATCATTCTAGAAGAAAATTTCAAATGGCACTTAGAGGCTTTTGCATCTGAACTCTTATAGAAGCCTTTTTTGTAGTTTCATTTAAAATATTTTCAACATTCAAACTGAAACTGGCAATGTTATTGGATGATGTTTAATTACACGACATCCGTGTTTTTATGTCATTGATCAGATCTTTGTCATTTCCCGTGTGTTTTTACTTCAGAAGTTCAGACTCAGTTTGTGTGTTCGTCTGACCTGAACAACTACACACTTTAGACAATAAAGCCCTGAAGTAATTGTCGGACACATGCGAATGAAGCCGCTGTGTGTGTGTGTGTGTGTGTGCAGGTCCGGACTCTGTTCGTCAGTGGCTTACCGCTGGACATCAAGCCCAGGGAACTGTACCTGCTATTCAGGCCTTTCCAGGTGAGATCTGAGAGTGTGTGTCCTGAACTTCTGCCATCATGAACCGATCCTCATCTGTGCTTCTCTCTTCAGGGTTATGAAGGATCCTTGATCAGATTCACCTCTAAACAGGTGAGAAACATCAGAGACACATTAATACAGAAAAGATGTCCAACACAACCGTAAAGACTAAAGAAAGTCTGCAGTCGTTTTTAAAGTTCGATGCTTTTAAGGTCAGACTGACAGACGGTGTTCTGGGGGGTTGCTATGGTGTTGCTATGCAGTCACTGTGGTACTTTGATTGGTTTCTAGGCGGTTGCTAGGGTGCAATTATGATGTTGCTTAATGATAACTGGTGTGTTCTGTGTAGTTTAAAGGACTTTAAACAAGTGTATGAAGTTTAAATCAAACAACAGTATGACTTCAGAATTTTTTTTGTGTGTGTGTGATTTAATGGTAAGTTAATTTTGAATTGAAACGTCACAGTCGGGGTATAGATCAATATCTGTTGGAGTTAGTGTGATGAATGTGATGCTTTTATTTCCATAATGAAGAGTTGATAAGTTGAACTTTATATGATTAACATGAGGATTAGAGCTGTGTACGTGAAAGGAAGATGATCATTTTATAAATGTTCTCTTTCAGTCACTTTAAATGTTCCTGTACTGTGACAAATTAACTATGAAACAGAAATATTCCATGTTGAGTATCAATTATTATGATCTTTAAGTCCTGTTGTCTAAAGCTGAACTCTTTCTTTTTTTCTTTCTTTCTTTCTTTCTTTCTTTCTTTCTTTCTTTCTTTCTTTCTTTCTTTCTTTCTTTCTTTCTTTCTTTCTTTCTTTCTTTATGAAGCTTTAGATGTTGAAGTGTGTGTGTGTATTTTTAGAAATGCCTCTTATCTCTGTCTAAAGGAAGACACACTTCCTGTTTTAATGAGGGTCAGAAACAATATAATTTTAATCTGTCAAACTCGCTGATAAAGTGTGTGAACAAACGTCTCCACAGTAAAAGACGTGGCTTAATTAACATAAAACAAACGTAAATATATAATATAAATATAGCTGCAAGCAGCCATTACCGGGGCCAAGCGCAATAAGCGGCAACATATGCCAAAATGGCAAGGAGTGGCAGACCAACTGCAGCAAGGAGCAATTAAGGGCATTTTGAGAGAACTTTGCGCAAATGGCTAAGAAAATCACATAAACATTAACTTATAAGATGATTTAATGGGTTATCACTTTCGAACAATAGGTGGCGCAGTTACGAAATAGATGTGATGTGGTCAGAGTGAGGTGACAATGACACATGCACAGTTTGGTGTCAATGTGAAGGCATTGCAGAGATAAAGCCTAAATAGTAATTTTGGCAGCATGCCTAAACTTTGATGTTGTGTTATATGAAAACGGTTTCGTCTATCATCGTGCAATTCATAACTTTTAGTCGGCACGGTCTGGAGATGATACGATTCAATTTTCGTGAAAATCGGACAAACGGTCTAGGATGAGTTCGAAAAAGAAGGTTTTTCAAAGAAATAAAGATGGCGGACAGGAAGTTTTGCTGATTATGCAAAACCTGATATCTATGTTTTCAGCATAACCCAAGGAATCTATTAAGATCAGTTTCATTGCAATAGGCAAATTTATTCAAAAGTTATTAGCGTTCTCAGAAATTAATTATAACTTTTGACCAACAGGTGGCGCTGTCTCAAAATCTTTTGAGTACCTTCAGGGCATGCTGCTTATGGCACACACTGAGTTTCGTAATGTTAGACCAAAGCATTTATTTAGTATAGCATTGTATTTCACAAAATTGTATTGAAGTCAATGGGAATTTCACGTTTTGTTCTATTATAGCGCCACCAAGAGGCTCAGTCCCACAATTTTTTGTATGTGTCCTCAGAGTGACCCCATACATATGTGTGTCAATTTTGGTGAAAATATCTCAATTCGCTTCCGAGTTATAAACATTTATATGAAAAAACACGTAAAAAATGACTGACACATGACTTTGTTTGAATTTTACTACCCCTTACTATCAATATTTTCGCATTTGGACATTAGCATATGGTTAACAAGCTATGATTCCGTGTTTCTGACGGTGGTTTCGTCTCGATCGGAAACAGCGGTTTTGAAGATATCGCTAAGTGTTTTTTCGCGCTAAATCGCTACGCTACGCCATCCGTGAGACGAAACCCGACATATTTGGTATCGTAGGAACTCGGCAACGATTCAGGACCTCAAAATATAACTCCCGTGAACAATAAGTGTACCACACCCAAAGTTATAAGCGTTTGAATAAAACAATTCACCACTAGGTGGCGCTGTTTCGAAACTTCTCAGTCTCCTTCAGGGCATCGTACTGATGACCCATACCGAGTTTCGTAAAATTCGTTCATGCGTTCAAAAAAACAGCATTTTAGCACATAATTCAAAATGGCCGACAGCCAAAATGGCCGATCTGGGAAAATTGGATATCGGTCGACTCGGCATGACGCCCTGAATCTAACGAGACCAAGTTTTTGATTTTTGGAGAAACCGTTCAGAAGTTTGAGCAAAATAGCCATTTTTCATATCTCCGGACCACTAGGTGGCGCTGCGCCGAAACGCAGCATGTAGCCTCAGGTCATGCTTGTGATGACACGTACCAAGTTTGGTCTGAAAACGAGTAAGCGTTGCGGAGATACCGCCTCACGTCTGTTTTCGCAAGCGCTATGTAAAATTTGTTTGCGCGTTTATCGAAAACGGTTATTCGAATCATCTTGAATTCCATAACTTTTTGTCAGCACTGACGGGAGATGATCCAGTGCGATTTTGGTGAAAATCGGACAAACCGTCTAGGACGAGTTCACAAAAGTAGGTTTTTTAGAAAATTCAAAATGGCGGCCGTTTTTTTATGACGGAAAATGACGTCATAGGGTGCGATCGAATCGCCATGAGCTCAGGAACAAGAGGAAAAAAGAATTTTGTTGATAGGCCTTACAGTTCAAAAGTTATTAGCATAATAAAAGTGAAACTTTGGACAGTTGGTGGCGCTAGAGGGAATGAGTTAGAGACACCAAAATTGGTGTATTTAAAGTTGGGACTGTCCTCTATCAGAATGTCAAACCAAAACAACTTTCCCGCAAACCGGTCTATGGGCTGCCATAGACGCCCAGTCGGAAGAAGAATAATAATAATAACAAGCAGCCATTACCGGGGCCAAGCGCAAGAAGCGGCAACATATGCCAAAATGGCTAGGAGTGGCAGACCAACTGCAGCAAGGAGCAATTAAGGGCATTTTGAGAGAACTTTGGGCAAATGGCTAAGAAAATCACATACATTACTTATAAGATGATTTAATGGGTTATCACTTTCGAACAATAGGTGGCGCAGTTACGAAATAGATGTGTGGTCAGAGTGAGGTGACAATGACACATGCAAAGTTTGGTGTCAAAATGTGAAGGCATTGCAGAGATAAAGCCTAAATAGTAATTTTGGCAGCATGCCTAAATTTTGATGCTGTGGTATACAAAAACGGTTTTGTCTATCATCGTGCAATTCATAACTTTTAGTCGGCACGGTCTGGAGATGATACGATTCAATTTTCGTGAAAATCGGACAAACGGTCTAGGAGGAGTTCGAAAAAGAAGGTTTTTCAAAGAAATAAAGATGGCGAACAGAACGTTTGTCTGATTATGGAAAACCTGATATCTATGTTTTTGGCATAACCAAAGGAATCTATTAAGATCAGTTTCATTGCAATACGCAAATTTATTCAAAAGTTATTAGCGTTCTCAGAAATTAATTATAACTTTTGACCAACAGGTGGCGCTGTCTTAAAATCTTTTAAGTACCTTCAGGGCATGCTGCTTATGGCACACACTGAGTTTTGTAATATTACACCAATGCATTTGTTTAGTATAGCATTTTATTTCACAAAACTCTATTGAAGTCAATGGGAATTTCACGTTTTGTTCTATTTTAGCGCCACCAAAGAGGCTCAGTCCACAATTTTTTTTATGTCCTCAGAGTGACCCATACATATGTGTGTCAATTTTGGTGAAAATATCTCAATTCGCTTCCGGGTTATAAACATTTATATGAAAAAACACGTAAAAAATGACTGACACATGACTTTGTTTGAATTTTACTACCCTTACTAAATATTTTCGCATTTGGGCATTAGCGTTTAGTTAACAAGCTATGATTCCGTGTTTCTGGCGGTGGTTTCGTCTCGATCGAACAGCGGTTTTGAAGATATCGCCAAGTGTTTTTTTCGCGCTAAATCGCTACGCTACACCAACCGTAACACGAAACCCAGCATGTTTAGTATTGTTGGACTCGGCAACGATTCAGGAACTCAAAAGATGACTCCCGTGAAAATAAGTGTACCACACCCAAAGTTATAAGCGTTTGGAAAAAAAAATTCACCACTAGGTGGCGCTGTTTCGAAACTTCTCAGGCTTCTTCAGGGCATCGTACTGATGACCCATACGAGTTTCGTAAAATTCGTTCATGCGTTCAAAAAATACAGCATTTTTAGCACATAATTCAAAATGGCCGACAGCCAAAATGGCCGATCTGGGAAAATTGGATATCGGTCGACTCGGCATGATGCCCTGAATCTAACGAGAATGACGTTTATGATTTTTGGACAAACCGTTCAGAAGTTACGAGCAAAAATAGCCATTTTTCATATCTCCGGACCACTAGGTGGCGCTGCGCGAAACGCTGCATGTAGCCTCAGGTCATGCTTGTGATTACATGTACCAAGTTTGGTCTGAAAGGAGAAGCGTTGCGGAGATACAGCCTTACGTCTGTTTTCGCAAGCGTTACGTAAAATTAGTTTGTGCGTTTATCGAAACCGTTAGGCGAAATCATCTTGAATTCCATAACTTTTTGTCAGCACTGCCTGGAGATGATCCGGTGCGATTTTGGTGAAAATCAGACAAACCGTCTAGGACGAGTTCGCAAAAGTACGTTTTTTAGGAAAATTCAAAATGGCGGCCGTTTTTTTATGACGGAAATGACGTCATAGGGTGCGATCGAATCGGCATGAGCTCAGGAACAAGAGGAAAAAAGAATTTTGTTGATAGGCTTACGGTTCAAAGTTATTAGCATAATAAAAGTGAAACTTTGGACAGTTGGTGGCGCTAGAGGGAATGAGTTAGAGACACCAAAATGGGTGTATTTAAAGGTTGGGACTGTCCTCTATCAGAATGTCAAACCAAAACAACTTTCCCGCAAACCGGTCTATGGGCTGCCATAGACGCCCAGTCGGAGAAGAATAATAATAATATATAATAATAAGAACCGGAACAGATACAATAGGTGCCTCCGCACCTTCGGGTGCTTGCCCCTAATAATAATATAGCTGCAAGCAGCCATTACCGGGCCAAGCGCAAGAAGCGGCAACATATGCCAAAATGGAAGAGTGGCAGACCAACTGCAGCAAGGAGCAATTAAGGCATTTGGAGAGAACGTTGGGCAAATGGCTAAGAAATCACATAA
>NW_024121185.1:90017-200299 GCF_016745375.1 Pimephales promelas
GACTTTGTTTGAATTTACTACCCCTTACTATCAATATTTTCGCATTTGGACATTAGCATAGTTAACAAGCTATGATTCCGTGTTTCTGACGGTGGTTTCGTCTCGATCGGAACAGCGGTTTTGAAGATATCGCTAAGTGTTTTTTTCGCGCTAAATCGCTACGCTACGCCATCCGTGAGACGAAACCCGACATATTTGTATCGTGGACTCGGCAACGATTCAGGACCTCAAAAAATATGACTCCCGTGAAAATAAGTGTACCACACCCAAAGTTATAAGCGTTTGAAAAAAAAATTCACCACTAGGTGGCGCTGTTTCGAAACTTCTCAGGCTCTTTCAGGGCATCGTACTGATGACCCATACCGAGTTTCGTAACATTCGTTCATGCGTTCAAAAAATACAGCATTTTAGCACATAATTCAAAATGGCCACAGCCAAAATGGCGATCTGGGAAAATTGGATATCGGTCGACTCGGCATGACGCCCTGAATCTAACGAGACCAAGTTTTTGATTTTTGGAGAAACCGTTCAGAAGTTATGAGCAAAAATAGCCATTTTTCATATCTCCGGACCACTAGGTGGCGCTGCGCCGAAACGCAGCATGTAGCCTCAGGTCATAATTGTGATGACACGTACCAAGTTTGGTCTGAAAACGAGTAAGCGTTGCGGAGATACCGCCTCACGTCTGTTTTCGCAAGCGCTAAGTAAAATTTGTTTGCGCGTTTATCGAAAACGGTTATTCAAATCATCATGAATTCCATAACTTTTTGTCAGCACTGACGGGAGATGATCCAGTGCGATTTTGGTGAAAATCGGACAAACCGTCTAGGACGAGTTCGCAAAAGTAGGTTTTTTAGAAAATTCAAAATGGCGGCCGTTTTTTTATGACGGAAAATGACGTCATAGGGTGCGATCGAATCGCCATGAGCTCAGGAACAAGAGGAAAAAAGAATTTTGTTGATAGGCCTTACGGTTCAAAAGTTATTAGCATAATAAAAGTGAAACTTTGGACAGTTGGTGGCGCTAGAGGGAATGAGTTAGAGACACCAAAATTGGTGTATTTAAAGTTGGGACTGTCCTCTATCAGAATGTCAAACCAAAACAACTTTCCCGCAAACCGGTCTATGGGCTGCCATAGACGCCCAGTCGGGAAGAAGAATAATAATATAATATAGCTGCAAGCAGCCATTACCGGGGCCAAGCGCAAGAAGCGGCAACATATGCCAAAATGGCAAGGAGTGGCAGACCAACTGCAGCAAGGAGCAATTAAGGGCATTTTGAGAGAACTTTGGGCAAATGGCTAAGAAAATCACATAAACATTAACTTATAAGATGATTTAATGGTTATCACTTTCGAACAATAGGTGGCGCAGTTACGAAATAGATGTGATGGTCAGAGTGAGGTGACAATGACACATGCAAAGTTTGGTGTCAAAATGTGAAGGCATTGCAGAGATAAAGCCTAAATAGTAATTTTGGCAGCATGCCTAAATTTGATGCTGTGGTATACAAAAACGGTTTTGTCTATCATCGTGCAATTCATAACTTTTAGTCGGCACGGTCTGGAGATGATACGATTCAATTTTCGTGAAAATCGGACAAACGGTCTAGGAGGAGTTCGAAAAAGAAGGTTTTTCAAAGAAATAAAGATGGCGAACAGAAGTTTGTCTGATTATGGAAAACCTGATATCTATGTTTTTGGCATAACCAAGGAATCTATTAAGATCAGTTTCATTGCAATAGGCAAATTTATTCAAAAGTTATTAGCGTTCTCAGAAATTAATTATAACTTTTGACCAACAGGTGGCGCTGTCTCAAAATCTTTTGAGTACCTTCAGGGCATGCTGCTTATGGCACACACTGAGTTTTGTAATATTACACCAATGCATTTGTTTAGTATAGCATTTTATTTCACAAAACTCTATTGAAGTCAATGGGAATTTCACGTTTTGTTCTATTATAGCGCCACCAAGAGGCTCAGTCCCACAATTTTTTTTATGTGTCCTCAGAGTGACCCCATACATATGTGTGTCAATTTTGGTGAAAATATCTCAATTCGCTTCCGAGTTATAAACATTTATATGAAAAAACACGTAAAAAATGACTGACACATGACTTTGTTTGAATTTTACTACCCCTTACTATCAATATTTTCGCATTTGGGCATTAGCGTTTAGTTAACAAGCTATGATTCCGTGTTTCTGGCGGTGGTTTCGTCTCGATCGGAACAGCGGTTTTGAAGATATCGCCAAGTGTTTTTTTCGCGCTAAATCGCTACGCTACACCAACCGTAAGACGAAACCCAGATGTTTAGTATCGTTGGACTCGGCAACGATTCAGGAACTCAAAAAATGACTCCCGTGAAAATAAGTGTACCACACCCAAAGTTATAAGCGTTTGAAAAAAAAATTCACCACTAGGTGGCGCTGTTTCGAAACTTCTCAGGCTCCTTCAGGGCATCGTACTGATGACCCATACCGAGTTTCGTAACAATTCGTTCATGCGTTCAAAAAATACAGCATTTTAGCACATAATTCAAAATGGCCGACAGCCAAAATGGCCGATCTGGGAAAATTGGATATCACTCGACTCGGCATGATGCCCTGAATCTAACGAGATGAAGTTTATGATTTTTGGACAAACCGTTCAGAAGTTACGAGCAAAAATAGCCATTTTTCATATCTCCGGACCACTAGGTGGCGCTGCGCCGAAACGCTGCATGTAGCCTCAGGTCATGCTTGTGATTACATGTACCAAGTTTGGTCTGAATAGGATGAAGCGTTGCGGAGATACAGCCTTACGTCTGTTTTTGCAAGCGTTACGTAAAATTTGTTTGTGCGTTTATCAAAAACCGTTAAGCAAATCATCTTGAATTCCATAACTTTTTGTCAGCACTGCCTGGAGATGATCCGGTGCGATTTTGGTGAAAATCGGACAAACGGTCTAGGACGAGTTCGCAAAAGTACGTTTTTTAGAAAATTCAAAATGGCGGCCATGTTTTTATGACGGAAAATGACGTCATAGGGTGCGATCGAATCGGCATGAGCTCAGGAACAAGAGGAAAAAAGAATTTTGTTGATAGGCCTTACGGTTCAAAAGTTATTAGCATAATAAAAGTGAAACTTTGGACAGTTGGTGGCGCTAGAGGGAATGAGTTAGAGACACCAAAATTGGTGTATTTAAAGTTGGGACTGTCCTCTATCAGAATGTCAAACCAAAACAACTTTCCCGCAAACCGGTCTATGGGCTGCCATAGACGCCCAGTCGGAAGAAGAATAATAATAATAATAATAATAAGAACCGGCACAGATACAATAGGTGCCTCCGCACCTTCGGTGCTTGGCCCCTAATAATAATATAGCTGCAAGCAGCCATTACCGGGGCCAAGCGCAAGAAGCGGCAACATATGCCAAAATGGCAAGGAGTGGCAGACCAACTGCAGCAAGGAGCAATTAAGGGCATTTTGAGAGAACGTTGGGCAAATGGCTAAGAAAATCACATAAACATTAACTTATAAGATGATTTAATGGATTATCACTTTCGAACAATAGGTGGCGCAGTTACGAAATAGATGTGATGTGGTCAGAGTGAGGTGACAATGACACATGCAAAGTTTGGTGTCAAAATGTGAAGGCATGCAGAGATAAAGCCTAAATAGTAATTTTGGCAGCATGCCTAAATTTCGATGCTGTGGTATACGAAAACGGTTTTGTCTATCATCATGCAATTCATAACTTTTAGTCGGCACAGTCTGGAGATGATACGATTCAATTTTCGTGAAAATCGGACAAACGGTCTAGGAGGAGTTCGAAAAAGAAGGTTTTTTCAAAGAAATAAAGATGGCGGACAGGAAGTTTTGCTGATTATGCAAAACCTGATATCTATGTTTTCAGCATAACCCAAGGAATCTATTAAGATCAGTTTCATTGCAATAGGCAAATTTATTCAAAAGTTATTAGCGTTCTCAGAAATGAATTATAACTTTTGACCAACAGGTGGCGCTGTCTCAAAATCTTTTGAGTACCTTCAGGGCATGCTGCTTATGGCACACACTGAGTTTTGTAATATTACACCAATGCATTTGTTTAGTATAGCATTGTATTTCACAAAACTGTATTGAAGTCAATGGGAATTTCCCGTTTTGTTCTATTATAGCGCAACCAAGAGGCTCAGTCCCACAATTTTTTTTATGTGTCCTCAGAGTGACCCCATACATATGTGTGTCAATTTTGGTGCAAATATCTCAATTCACTTCCGAGTTATAAACATTTATATGAAAAAACACGTAAAAAATGACTGACACATGACTTTGTTTGAATTTTACTACCCCTTACTATCAATATTTTCGCATTTGGGCATTAGCGTATAGTTAACAAGCTATGATTCCGTGTTTCTGGCGGTGGTTTCGTCTCGATCGGAACAGCGGTTTTGAAGATATCGCCAAGTGTTTTTTTCGCGCTAAATCGCTACGCTACACCAACCGTAACACGAAACCCAGCATGTTTAGTATCGTTGGACTCGGCAACGATTCAGGAACTCAAAAAGATGACTCCCGTGAAAATAAGTGTACCACACCCAAAGTTATAAGCGTTTGAAAAAAAAAATTCACCACTAGGTGGCGCTGTTTCGAAACTTCTCAGGCTCCTTCAGGGCATCGTACTGATGACCCATACCGAGTTTCGTAACAATTCGTTCATGCGTTCAAAAAATACAGCATTTTAGCACATAATTCAAAATGGCCGACAGCCAAAATGGCCGATCTGGGAAAATTGGATATCACTCGACTCGGCATGATGCCCTGAATCTAACGAGATGAAGTTTATGATTTTTGGACAAACCGTTCAGAAGTTACGAGCAAAAATAGCCATTTTTCATATCTCCGGACCACTAGGTGGCGCTGCGCCGAAACGCTGCATGTAGCCTCAGGTCATGCTTGTGATTACATGTACCAAGTTTGGTCTGAATAGGATGAAGCGTTGCGGAGATATAGCCTTACGTCTGTTTTTGCAAGCGTTACGTAAAATTTGTTTGTGCGTTTATCAAAAACCGTTAAGCAAATCATCTTGAATTCCATAACTTTTTGTCAGCACTGCCTGGAGATGATCCGGTGCGATTTTGGTGAAAATCGGACAAACGGTCTAGGACGAGTTCGCAAAAGTACGTTTTTTAGAAAATTCAAAATGGCGGCCATTTTTTTATGACGGAAAATGACGTCATAGGGTGCGATCGAATCGGCATGAGCTCAGGAACAAGAAGAAAAAAGAATTTTGTTGATAGGCCTTACGGTTCAAAAGTTATTAGCATAATAAAAGTGCAACTTTGGACAGTTGGTGGCGCTAGAGGGAATGAGTTAGAGACACCAAAATTGGTGTATTTAAAGTTGGGACTGTCCTCTATCAGAATGTCAAACCAAAACAACTTTCCCGCAAACCGGTCTATGGGCTGTCATAGACGCCCAGTCGGAAGAAGAATAATAATAATAATAAATATAGCTGCAAGCAGCCATTACCGGGGCCAAGCGCAATAAGCGGCAACATATGCCAAAATGGCAAGGAGTGGCAGACCAACTGCAGCAAGGAGCAATTAAGGGCATTTTGAGAGAACTTTGGGCAAATGGCTAAGAAAATCACATAAACATTAACTTATAAGATGATTTAATGGGTTATCACTTTCGAACAATAGGTGGCGCAGTTACGAAATAGATGTGATGTGGTCAGAGTGAGGTGACAATGACACATGCACAGTTTGGTGTCAAAATGTGAAGGCACTGCAGAGATAAAGCCTAAATAGTAATTTTGGCAGCATGCCTAAACTTTGATGTTGTGTTATACGAAAACGGTTTCGTCTATCATCGTGCAATTCATAACTTTTAGTCGGCACGGTCTGGAGATGATACCATTCAATTTTCGTGAAAATCGGACAAACGGTCTAGGAGGAGTTCGAAAAAGAAGGTTTTTTCAAAGAAATAAAGATGGCGGACAGGAAGTTTTGCTGATTATGCAAAACCTGATATCTATGTTTTCAGCATAACCCAAGGAATCTATTAAGATCAGTTTCATTGCAATAGGCAAATTTATTCAAAAGTTATTAGCGTTCTCAGAAATGAATTATAACTTTTGACCAACAGGTGGCGCTGTCTCAAAATCTTTTGAGTACCTTCAGGGCATGCTGCTTATGGCACACACTGAGTTTCGTAATGTTAGACCAAAGCATTTATTTAGTATAGCATTGTATTTCACAAAACTCTATTGAAGTCAATGGGAATTTCACGTTTTGTTCTATTATAGCGCCACCAAGAGGCTCAGTCCCACAATTTTTTGTATGTGTCCTCAGAGTGACCCCATACATATGTGTGTCAATTTTGGTGCAAATATCTCAATTTACTTCCGAGTTATAAACATTTATATGAAAAAACACGTAAAAAATGACTGACACATGACTTTGTTTGAATTTTACTACCCCCTTACTATCAATATTTTCGCATTTGGGCATTAGCGTATAGTTAACAAGCTATGATTCCGTGTTTCTGGCGGTGGTTTCGTCTCGATCGGAACAGCGGTTTTGAAGATATCGCCAAGTGTTTTTTTCGCGCTAAATCGCTACGCTACACCAACCGTAACACGAAACCCAGCATGTTTAGTATCGTTGGACTCGGCAACGATTCAGGAACTCAAAAAGATGACTCCCGTGAAAATAAGTGTACCACACCCAAAGTTATAAGCGTTTGAAAAAAAAAATTCACCACTAGGTGGCGCTGTTTCGAAACTTCTCAGGCTCCTTCAGGGCATTGTACTGATGACCCATACCGAGTTTCGTAACAATTCGTTCATGCGTTCAAAAAATACAGCATTTTAGCACATAATTCAAAATGGCCGACAGCCAAAATGGCCGATCTGGGAAAATTGGATATCACTCGACTCGGCATGATGCCCTGAATCTAACGAGATGAAGTTTATGATTTTTGGACAAACCGTTCAGAAGTTACGAGCAAAAATAGCCATTTTTCATATCTCCGGACCACTAGGTGGCGCTGCGCCGAAACGCTGCATGTAGCCTCAGGTCATGCTTGTGATTACATGTACCAAGTTTGGTCTGAATAGGATGAAGCGTTGCGGAGATATAGCCTTACGTCTGTTTTTGCAAGCGTTACGTAAAATTTGTTTGTGCGTTTATCAAAAACCGTTAAGCAAATCATCTTGAATTCCATAACTTTTTGTCAGCACTGCCTGGAGATGATCCGGTGCGATTTTGGTGAAAATCGGACAAACGGTCTAGGACGAGTTCGCAAAAGTACGTTTTTTAGAAAATTCAAAATGGCGGCCATGTTTTTATGACGGAAAATGACGTCATAGGTTGCGATCGAATCGGCATGAGCTCAGGAACAAGAGGAAAAAAGAATTTTGTTGATAGGCCTTACGGTTCAAAAGTTATTAGCATAATAAAAGTGAAACTTTGGACAGTTGGTGGCGCTAGAGGGAATGAGTTAGAGACACCAAAATTGGTGTATTTAAAGTTGGGACTGTCCTCTATCAGAATGTCAAACCAAAACAACTTTCCCGCAAACCGGTCTATGGGCTGCCATAGACGCCCAGTCGGAAGAAGAATAATAATAATAATAGGAACCGGCACAGATACAATAGGTGCCTCCGCACCTTCGGTGCTTGGCCCCTAATAATAATAAGAACCGGCACAGATACAATAGGTGCCTCCGCACCTTCGGTGCTTGGCCCCTAATAATAATAATAAGAACCGGCACAGATACAATAGGTGCCTCCGCACCTTCGGTGCTTGGCCCCTAATAATGCCTTATGAGAATGTAGAAATACAGAAGGTTTGTGTGAGTGAAGTGTAGGATCAGAACACATCAGAAACTGTGTTTATGGTGAATTTACAAGTCATTTCCGTATGTTTCTGTTTATCTGTGTGTGTGTGTGTGTCAGGCTCGATCCTTCATTAGTGTTCATGTACTGCTAGTCCTGATCTCCTTCCACATCCACTTTAATTCTTTCAAAGTCTCTAAAATCGACTGCAAAACCCCATTCGATCAGAAACACACACTTTACAGCATCACATGTATTCATGACCAAGTCCTGGCGGTGTGTTCTTGGACATCGTCTCACTGGGAAATAAATCACATGACAGTCTCCGTAACATGTGCTTTGAATGTTCAGTCTCCGTCATCAGAAACTGCAGGTTTGATCAGTGTTGAAGAGCTGTTCCTCGCCTGATTCCTCTGTGTTTTCTGCAGCCGGTGGGGTTTGTGAGCTTTGACAGTCGCTCAGAGGCGGAGGCCGCTAAGATCGCCCTGAACGTAAGTTTAACTCTATCATCTCAATATGAATTCGCTAAAAAAAGACGAAAGGCTCCTGGTGTGGTTTGGCCTGAAGACATGTTCACACACGGTCACGTTTCTCAGATCTGAGCTCCGGAGCCGCAGTTGTGGGAACTCGGCACTCGTCTGACAGGACACACTGGAAACGAGTCAATCTATAGATGAAAGAGTCTCTCGCTTTCATTGATCCAGGATTTGGTTTTAATCTTAGTGTGAAACTGGAGAGACTGACCTTGAGAGGATTTGAGCTCTGCAGTTAATAAATCTTGAAATTAGATGCGCACACACTCAAATAATGAATTGCACCATTAAAATCTGTTGTTTCAGATCAAATATGTTGTTTCCCATGTCTTTTTATGGGTTACCTACTTTCTTCAACTGAATTGTAATACATATGATTAGTGTTTGATTATCTTGACATGCGAGTTTGGTCTACATTTGTTGTGAAGTCTCGATATTTATCGATAAACGATTCACGTCATGCCACACAGATAGCTGGACAACTTACACTTAATCTCATTAGTTCAGTGTTTCTGGACTAAAGTTACATTAGAGGTCAACCAATATATTACTTTTACTGATTAGACATGGTTTTTAATTAACAAGCACAGTCAGACTACCATCTCAACATGTGCTAATTGCCCATCGTAACACACCAGATTGGACCTGCGTCTGCCTGATCTGAGAATCGGACAAATTTCAAGTCCAAACTATATAGCTCTGGCTACAGTTTGCTCTGGCTTGCTCAAAAGTGGGAATAGTAAAACAATTATGGACTAATCTTACCAAATAGTAAATTTTCTATCAGAATAATCGATGCATAAAACGACAGTAATCCAGTAAAGCTGTTTATTATTAAAGCGTTTGAAGAAAAACCTGAAACCTGACATGAGATCTCCACAAGCTCACCTGAACTGAGACACACCCTAACCCTAACCCTAACCGCTGTATAAATGAGGTGAATAAAGTACATATCATTGAGTTGTGTGGTGCGAGGATGAGCTTGATTTCAGCAAGAGGAAGACATGTTTGCCGTAATGATGTTTGATTTCTGTTTTTCAGGGAGTTCGATTTGACCCGGATATTCCCCAGACTTTACGGCTGGAGTTTGCCAAAGCCAATACCAAGATGGCCAAGAACAAACTAGTGGGAATCCCAAACCCTCCTCCATCCCAACACAGTCCTGGACCGTCCTGCTTCAGCCGAGACCTCTGTGAGTAACACACACACACACACACACACACACACACGTCTTTTCTGTCTAAATGACGTAACATAAACGCTCCGGTTACTAATGCAACCTTGGTTCCCTGAGATAACGTAAATGGTTATCTCGGGGATAAACGGTCCATCAGTTTCTAACGCTATGGAGAAACTGTTTCTCAGAAATACTGAAGCCTGATTGGATCAGGTCTTCTGATGCCGTGGGAAACGCAATCCAATAGCGCCATGCTACTGTCCTGCGAGCCTAGCCTAGGGCACCTGGGACCAGGACCCTTATTAGGCTTATATCAAGGACTGTAAGGGACATATATATGTTACCCTGGAACACAAAACCAGTCACAAATCACATGGGTATATTTGTGGCAATAGCAACAATATATTGTGGGTCAAAATTCTGACTGGACCCTTGCAGTTGGATGTTATTGGAGGAGCAGGAATGTCTACGATATAAAATCTGGAAAAAGTGTATGGCGAGCCACTGCACAGATGTCACCAATGGACACCTCACTTGACCACGCCCTGGAGGAGGCCATAAAGACACTGGAGGCCATAAAGACACTATCCATTTGGTCTCTGCTACTTGACTGGCACGACCTCCGGAGCACAACGACAGCTGAGGACTGTGGATAGAAACCAGGAGGGAACTTCATAATTAGGTTGTTCCTTCCAGCTGATGTTTGCAGTGTATGCTCTGGCTCCCAGGGCCGGTGTGGCTCTGCACGGCTTAGAAGGGTAAGCGGCTTCGGTCTTCCATCTGAGAGCCGGTGAGGGCAGAGGAGTGCGGTGACGGCCTCCTCTAAATCTTTATGTGCCCCTTCTGCTCCACACGGTCAACAGAGATGAGGCCAGTGCAGTAGTGAACACACACTGAATAGGGAGTGCTTCTTCATGAACTTCTGAGAAGAATGGGGCTGTCCTGTGGCTCCTCTGGGGCCGAGCACTCTAACCCCAGCTCTTCTACGGTCTTGGATAGGACATGGACCAGTTCCGACCCAACCATGGCCTGGCATCACCTGCCTCTTTAGACAGTGGGGTGGCGGAGTCCTCCGCTGGGTTGGACCACTGCTCCACATCAGAAGTGGCCAGTGAAATGGTGTCATCGAAATCCTTCTCTGATCTGCCGAAAGAGACTAAGCCGGTTGCCCCAGATGAGGGGTACTGGTCATCATGTGTGAAGAGCACTGGAGAATCCTCTCGCTGTGGGGAGAGTGAGGCATGGAGAGCATGAGCTCACTGCAGCCCGAATGCTCTGATCCACAGCTGCTTCTTCCAATCTTGGCTCTGTATGAGCCACACTTGGCGCAACAAACTCTGCTGAATTTGGTACCAGAGGAGAAGCGCCAGGTCACCTGCACCTGAAGCCCTGTTAATCCGCTGATAAGTCTTGATCTCACGGCAAGCAGGAAGGCTTCTTTTATCTTCTTCGGAGTCACCAATCATCGTCGCTCTTGAAGGAGAAATATTCTGACAATATGTACAAAATATCTGTGATAAAAAATGGAAGTTGCTGCAATCAAACGAGAAACTGTGGCTCTTTTTTCCTACGTCAAAAATTACTGTTTAGACGAAACACAATAAATGCTATCATGTTCTCTTGCATTTGAATGCTGGTGTTTGGGAACACAGTCGTTGGAGATGCTTCTGGGAGGGAATTAAAATGAATCATTCTGATCACAGACTTTGGATCAGGCGTTTCAGAATCACCTAACCTACAGAGATGTGCAATTTATTTGGTAAATGTGTTCCCATCGTAGTCCATGAACATCTTCTGCAGTTTATCAGTTGAATCCAAACACTTAGACTCTTCTCCTGTAAACTCATGCTAACCCTGTTGTTTAGATGAATTCACGGTGCCTGCACTGTATCCCAGCAGTCCTGATGTGTGGGCATCATACCCGCTGTACCCCGCTGAACTGCCTCCTGCTGCGTATGCCTACAGCTCATCACTGCATGCTCAGGTAACACACACCTGTCTACAGCTCATCACTGCACGCTCAGGTAACACACACCTGTCTACAGCTCATCACTGCACACTCAGGTAACACACACCTGTCTACAGCTCACCACTGCACGCTCAGGTAACACACACCTGTCTACAGCTCATCACTGCACACTCAGGTAACACACACCTGTCTACAGCTCATCACTGCACACTCAGGTAACACACACCTGTCTACAGCTCACCACTGCACGCTCAGGTAACACACACCTGTCCACAGCTCATCACTGCACGCTCAGGTAACACACACCTGTCTACAGCTCATCACTGCACACTCAGGTAACACACACCTGTCTACAGCTCACCACTGCACGCTCAGGTAACACACCTGTCTACAGCTCACCACTGCACGCTCAGGTAACACACACCTGTCTACAGCTCATCACTGCACGCTCAGGTAACACACACCTGTCTACAGCTCATCACTGCACGCTCAGGTAACACACACCTGTCTACAGCTCATCACTGCACGCTCAGGTAACACACACCTGTCTACAGCTCATCACTGCACGCTCAGGTAACACACACCTCTATACAGCTCATCACTGCACACTCAGGTAACACACACCTGTCTACAGCTCATCACTGCACACTCAGGTGACACACACCTGTCTACAGCTCATCACTGCACACTCAGGTAACACACACCTGTCTACAGCTCATCACTGCACACTCAGGTAACACACACCTGTCTACAGCTCATCACTGCACACTCAGGTAACACACACCTGTCTACAGCTCATCACTGCACGCTCAGGTAACACACACCTGTCTACAGCTCACCACTGCACGCTCAGGTAACACACACCTGTCTACAGCTCATCACTGCACACTCAGGTAACACACACCTGTCTACAGCTCATCACTGCACGCTCAGGTAACACACACCTGTCTACAGCTCACCACTGCACGCTCAGGTAACACACACCTGTCTACAGCTCACCACTGCACGCTCAGGTAACACACCTGTCTACAGCTCACCACTGCACGCTCAGGTAACACACACCTGTCTACAGCTCACCACTGCACGCTCAGGTAACACACACCTGTCTACAGCTCATCACTGCACTCTCAGGTAACACACACCTGTCTACAGCTCATCACTGCACGCTCAGGTAACACACACCTGTCTACAGCTCATCACTGCACACTCAGGTAACACACCTGTCTACAGCTCACCACTGCACACTCAGGTAACACACACCTGTCTACAGCTCATCACTGCACGCTCAGGTAACACACACCTGTCTACAGCTCATCACTGCACGCTCAGGTAACACACACCTGTCTACAGCTCACCACTGCACGCTCAGGTAACACACACCTGTCTACAGCTCATCACTGCACACTCAGGTAACACACCTGTCTACAGCTCACCACTGCACGCTCAGGTAACACACACCTGTCTACAGCTCATCACTGCACTCTCAGGTAACACACACCTGTCTACAGCTCATCACTGCACGCTCAGGTAACACACACCTGTCTACAGCTCATCACTGCACACTCAGGTAACACACCTGTCTACAGCTCACCACTGCACACTCAGGTAACACACACCTGTCTACAGCTCATCACTGCACGCTCATGTAACACACACCTGTCTACAGCTCACCACTGCACGCTCAGGTAACACACCTGTCTACAGCTCATCACTGCACGCTCAGGTAACACACACCTGTCTACAGCTCACCACTGCACGCTCAGGTAACACACACCTGTCTACAGCTCACCACTGCACGCTCAGGTAACACACACCTGTCTACAGCTCATCACTGCACGCTCAGGTAACACACCTGTCTACAGCTCACCACTGCACACTCAGGTAACACACACCTGTCTACAGCTCATCACTGCACGCTCAGGTAACACACACCTGTCTACAGCTCATCACTGCACACTCAGGTAACACACCTGTCCACAGCTCATCACTGCACGCTCAGGTAACACACACCTGTCTACAGCTCATCACTGCACGCTCAGGTAACACACACCTGTCTACAGCTCACCACTGCACGCTCAGGTAACACACACCTGTCTACAGCTCATCACTGCACGCTCAGGTAACACACACCTGTCTACAGCTCACCACTGCACGCTCAGTTAACACACACCTGTCTACAGCTCATCACTGCACGCTCAGGTAACACACACCTGTCTACAGCTCACCACTGCACTCTCAGGTAACACACACCTGTCTACAGCTCACCACTGCACGCTCAGGTAACACACACCTGTCTACAGCTCATCACTGCACGCTCAGGTAACACACACCTGTCTACAGCTCACCACTGCACACTCAGGTAACACACACCCGTCTACAGCTCACCACTGCACACTCAGGTAACACACCTGTCTACAGCTCATCACTGCACGCTCAGGTAACACACCTGTCTACAGCTCACCACTGCACGCTCAGGTAACACACACCTGTCTACAGCTCATCACTGCACGCTCAGGTAACACACACCTGTCTACAGCTCACCACTGCACACTCAGGTAACACACACCCGTCTACAGCTCATCACTGCACGCTCAGGTAACACACACCTGTCTACAGCTCATCACTGCACGCTCAGGTAACACACACCTGTCTACAGCTCATCACTGCACGCTCAGGTAACACACACCTGTCTACAGCTCATCACTGCACGCTCAGGTAACACACACCTGTCTACAGCTCATCACTGCACGCTCAGGTAACACACACCTGTCTACAGCTCATCACTGCACACTCAGGTAACACACACCTGTCTACAGCTCATCACTGCACACTCAGGTAACACACACCTGTCTACAGCTCATCACTGCACACTCAGGTAACACACCTGTCTACAGCTCATCACTGCACGCTCAGGTAACACACACCTGTCTACAGCTCATCACTGCACACTCAGGTAACACACACCTGTCTACAGCTCACCACTGCACGCTCAGGTAACACACACCTGTCTACAGCTCACCACTGCACACTCAGGTAACACACCTGTCTACAGCTCATCACTGCACGCTCAGGTAACACACCTGTCTACAGCTCATCACTGCACGCTCAGGTAACACACACCTGTCTACAGCTCATCACTGCACGCTCAGGTAACACACACCTGTCTACAGCTCATCACTGCACGCTCAGGTAACACACACCTGTCTACAGCTCATCACTGCACACTCAGGTAACACACACCTGTCTACAGCTCACCACTGCACACTCAGGTAACACACACCTGTCTACAGCTCATCACTGCACACTCAGGTAACACACACCTGTCTACAGCTCACCACTGCACACTCAGGTAACACACACCTGTCTACAGCTCATCACTGCACGCTCAGGTAACACACACCTGTCTACAGCTCATCACTGCACGCTCAGGTAACACACACCTGTCTACAGCTCATCACTGCACGCTCAGGTAACACACACCTGTCTACAGCTCATCACTGCACGCTCAGGTAACACACCTGTCTACAGCTCATCACTGCACGCTCAGGTAACACACACCTGTCTACAGCTCATCACTGCACACTCAGGTAACACACACCTGTCTACAGCTCATCACTGCACGCTCAGGTAACACACACCTGTCTACAGCTCACCACTGCACGCTCAGGTAACACACACCTGTCTACAGCTCATCACTGCACGCTCAGTTAACACACACCTGTCTACAGCTCACCACTGCACGCTCAGGTAACACACACCTGTCTACAGCTCATCACTGCACGCTCAGGTAACACACACCTGTCTACAGCTCATCACTGCACGCTCAGGTAACACACACCTGTCTACAGCTCATCACTGCACGCTCAGGTAACACACACCTGTCTACAGCTCATCACTGCACGCTCAGGTAACACACACCTGTCTACAGCTCATCACTGCACGCTCAGTTAACACACACCTGTCTACAGCTCACCACTGCACGCTCAGGTAACACACCTGTCTACAGCTCACCACTGCACGCTCAGGTAACACACACCTGTCTACAGCTCATCACTGCACGCTCAGGTAACACACACCTGTCTACAGCTCACCACTGCACGCTCAGGTAACACACACCTGTCTACAGCTCATCACTGCACGCTCAGGTAACACACACCTGTCTACAGCTCATCACTGCACGCTCAGGTAACACACACCTGTCTACAGCTCATCACTGCACGCTCAGTTAACACACACCTGTCTACAGCTCATCACTGCACGCTCAGGTAACACACCTGTCTACAGCTCACCACTGCACGCTCAGGTAACACACACCTGTCTACAGCTCATCACTGCACGCTCAGTTAACACACACCTGTCTACAGCTCACCACTGCACGCTCAGGTAACACACACCTGTCTACAGCTCATCACTGCACGCTCAGGTAACACACCTGTCTACAGCTCACCACTGCACGCTCAGGTAACACACCTGTCTACAGCTCATCACTGCACGCTCAGGTAACACACACCTGTCTACAGCTCATCACTGCACGCTCAGGTAACACACACCTGTCTACAGCTCACCACTGCACGCTCAGGTAACACACACCTGTCTACAGCTCATCACTGCACGCTCAGGTAACACACACCTGTCTACAGCTCATCACTGCACGCTCAGGTAACACACACCTGTCTACAGCTCATCACTGCACGCTCAGGTAACACACACCTGTCTACAGCTCATCACTGCACGCTCAGGTAACACACCTGTCTACAGCTCATCACTGCACGCTCAGGTAACACACCTGTCTACAGCTCACCACTGCACGCTCAGGTAACACACACCTGTCTACAGCTCACCACTGCACGCTCAGGTAACACACACCTGTCTACAGCTCATCACTGCACGCTCAGGTAACACACACCTGTCTACAGCTCATCACTGCACACTCAGGTAACACACACCTGTCTACAGCTCATCACTGCACACTCAGGTAACACACACCTGTCTACAGCTCATCACTGCACACTCAGGTAACACACACCTGTCTACAGCTCACCACTGCACGCTCAGGTAACACACACCTGTCTACAGCTCATCACTGCACACTCAGGTAACACACACCTGTCTACAGCTCACCACTGCACGCTCAGGTAACACACACCTGTCTACAGCTCACCACTGCACACTAAACTAGTAGAGTTTTACAGATGAGTATGCCTCTCTCTAGAGTACTGTACTGTTATCTACTGTACTGTGAATGTTAATGATCATTTTGTTTTGCGTGTCAGATTCGCTGGCTGCCGACTGCCGACGCAACCAATCAGGGCTGGAAGAGCCGACAGTTCTGTTGACACATATGTGGGTTTAACACACATTCACCTGCAAGGCACTGCATCATCTTGATAATTGACTAATCTAAATTTTATTAGAATGATTCATTGATTATTTGGTCCATGTTTCATATGATCTGAACTATTTTAACACAATCACAGAGAAAGCGATGTTCACGAGGAGCTGACTGAAGCCCTTCATCACTGCAGGTGTAACGCGACACAAACGAGTTCCTGATCTTTCTCTCTTTCTCTTCTGACAGATACAGCTACATCAGCCTGAAACAAGAGGTGAGGATCTGTTATGTTCGTGATAATGTTCAGTCACTCACTGCCACAAAATAAACCCCAGACACACATCAGAGGCGCTTATTACACAGCTGCATACCAGATAAATACACACATGGATGTGGAATATTGATTTGAGTGTAAATGATTATATTATGTGAAGAAAGAGTGTGGACTAATGCACAGAAACGAGGTCATGAAATGAAATTCATTGTCATTATAAACAAATAAAAGAGCACTTATATCCACCAACACAGACGCATCATCAGTGCTTTATTACTACTGACATGGAAATCTGGTACTAATTATAAATTGCATGACTAAAATTAACAATAACATAATGTTATAAATTTGTATTTGTACTTTTCATGAAACTTTAATCTACTTGATGTGACAAGAATAATCTTGAACAAACGTACAATAAACGGCAATGGAACATTTCCTGAAGAAATTCATCTTTAACATTAACATTAAAAACATGTTAGAAACAGTTTTTGTTTATGCCATTCTAATGTTTTAAGTATTAATCATGTGCTTGTGTGGTGAATGATGGAGTCAAATTACAAGTACTTGATTTGTATAAACACATGACCTGTCTTCTGTTTCGGGTTATTTATACTCTTTACTCTGTTTTTGATATTGTAGCTGCTGCTGTGAACCAGGACAATCACACGCTCCACGAGAACAAACCTCGCCCCCTCCTCTTCTCTTCTCTTCTCATTTATATTGCTTGTGAAGTTTATGATTCATGATTATTTATAATGCTGTTCACATTAGTTTAATAATTAATTACTGTAAGTTCTGATGTGTTGATGCATGACCAAAAAGTCATTTTGGTATTTAGACATTTTTAGAAATTATACTGCATATTCATTTTATTCTTAAGAAGCAAATTAAGTATTTTTATAATGAATGAAGTAAAATGTTTTCAGTGCCATTTTAATGTAGTTGCTGTTTCTTAAATGTATGAGAATGTTTTTTAATGGCTATGAATGTCTTATTTAACTTTTATTAGTGCTTACCTAAATCATTAAATAAATAAAGATTATGTGAGATGTATTCGAAAAGTCTAAGAGACTTATTTAATGTCTAAATATAGTCAGAGAAACAACATCTTACTCAGATGTTCTAATAATAGAAACACTTTAATATGCTTGGATTAGACCATCAAAACACTTTTACTGAGTGTGTGTGTGTGTGTGTGTGTGTTTAACACTTTTACAAGGAAGACAAAGATGATTTCAAAATAAAACAAGATATTTAAAACTCAGACCCAACAATATGAAACTGTGTGTTGTGAGTGTGTTTTTGAGAGTGTGTGTGTGTGTGTGTGTCTTGTAACTATGTACATCTTATTGTTTTGTATCTGTTGAGTTTTTACACTGAGATTCATAGTCCTTTTGACTGAGAATAGTTGCCATTTTCCACTGTACTTTTCTTAATACGCATGTCACTGATTTTAAAGGCTGGAAGGTGAAGTTTATAGAAAAAGCTCACAAGTTATTTTGGGCAAGACTGAGTTGCCTAAACATCACATCCTTTATGATAACATTTATCATTCCTGTGATTTTGCATTAATATGGACAATTTATTGATAAAACCATTAAAACCACTTAAAGGCCCAAAGCCCCCACTCTCCCTGACCCAAAGCCCCCACTGTCTCCAATCCAAAGCCCGTCCCAAAGCCCCCGCTCTCCCCGACTCAAAGCCCGTCCCAAAGCCCCCGCTCTCCCCAACTCAAGGCCCGTCCCAAAGCCTCCGCTCTCCCCGACCCAAAGCCCGTCCCAAAGCCCCCGCTCTCCCCGACCCAAAGCCCGTCCCAAAGCCGCCGCTCTCCCTGACTCAAAGCCCCGCTCTCCCCGACCCAAAGCCCGTCCCAAGGCCCCCGCTCTCTCCGATCCAAAGCCCGTCCCAAAGCCGCCGCTCTCCCCGACCCAAAGCCTGTCCCAAAGCCCCCGCTCTCCCCGACCCAAAGCCTGTCCCAAAGCCTCCGCTCTCCCCGACCCAAAGCCCGTCCCAAGCCCCCCGCTCTCTCCGATCCAAAGCCCGTCCCAAAGCCGCCGCTCTCCCGATCCAAAGCCCGTCCCAAAGCCTCCGCTCTCCCCGATCCAAAGCCCCCGCTCTCCCCGATCCAAAGCCCGTCCCAAAGCCTCCGCTCTCCCCGATCCAAAGCCCGTCCCAAAGCCGCCGCTCTCCCCGACCCAAAGCCTGTCCCAAAGCCCCGCTCTCCCCGACCCAAAGCCTGTCCCAAAGCCTCCGCTCTCCCCGACCCAAAGCCCGTCCCAAGCCCCCGCTCTCTCCGATCCAAAGCCCGTCCCAAGGCCCCCGCTCTCTCCGATCCAAAGCCCGTCCCAAAGCCGCCGCTCTCCCCGACCCAAAGCCTGTCCCAAAGCCCCCGCTCTCCCCGACCCAAAGCCTGTCCCAAAGCCTCCGCTCTCCCCGACCCAAAGCCCGTCCCAAGGCCCCCGCTCTCTCCGATCCAAAGCCCGTCCCAAGGCCCCCGCTCTCTCCGATCCAAAGCCCGTCCCAAAGCCGCCGCTCTCCCCGATCCAAAGCCCGTCCCAAAGCCTCCGCTCTCCCCGATCCAAAGCCCCCGCTCTCCCCGATCCAAAGCCCGTCCCAAAGCCGCCGCTCTCCCCGTCCCAAAGCCCCCGCTCTCCCCGATCCAAAGCCCGTCCAAAGCCTCCGCTCTCCCCGATCCAAAGCCCCCGCTCTCCCCGATCCAAAGCCCCCGCTCTCCCCGATCCAAAGCCCGTCCCAAAGCCGCCGCTCTCCCCGTCCCAAAGCCCCCGCTCTCCCCGATCCAAAGCCCGTCCCAAAGCCTCCGCTCTCCCCGATCCAAAGCCCCCGCTCTCCCCGATCCAAAGCCCCCGCTCTCCCCGATCCAAAGCCCGTCCAAAGCCACCGCTCTCCCCGATCCAAAGCCCCCGCTCTCCCCGATCCAAAGCCCCCGCTCTCCCTGACCCAAAGCCCGTCCCAAGGCCCCCGCTCTCTCCGATCCAAAGCCCGTCCCAAAACCCCCGCTCTCCCCGACCCAAAGCCCCCGCTCTCCCCGACCCAAAGCCCCCGCTCTCCCCGACCCAAAGCCCCGCTCTCCCCGACCCAAAGCCCCCGCTCTCCCCGACCCAAAGCCCCCGCTCTCCCCGATCCAAAGCCCCCGCTCTCCCCGATCCAAAGCCCCCGCTCTCCCTGACCCAAAGCCCGTCCCAAGGCCCCCGCTCTCTCCGATCCAAAGCCCGTCCCAAAACCCCCGCTCTCCCCGACCCAAAGCCCCCCTCTCCCCGACCCAAAGCCCCCGCTCTCCCCGACCCAAAGCCCCCGCTCTCCCGACCCAAAGCCCCCGCTCTCCCCGACCCAAAGCCCCGCTCTCCCCGACCCAAAGCCCCCGCTCTCCCCGACCAAAGCCCGTCCCAAAGCCCCCGCTCTCCCCGATCCAAAGCCCGTCCCAAAGCCGCCGCTCTCCCCGATCCAAAGCCCCTGCTCTCCCCGATCCAAAGCCCCCGCTCTCCCTGACCCAAAGCCCGTCCCAAGGCCCCCGCTCTCTCCGATCCAAAGCCCGTCCCAAAACCCCCGCTCTCCCCGACCCAAAGCCCGTCCCAAAACCCCCGCTCTCCCTGACTCAAAGCCCCCGCTCTCCCCGACTCAAAGCCCGTCCCAAAGCCCCCGCTCTCCCTGACCCAAAGCCCGTCCCAAAACCCCCGCTCTCCCTGACTCAAAGCCCCCGCTCTCCCCGACTCAAAGCCCGTCCCAAAGCCCCCGCTCTCCCCGATCCAAAGCCCGTCCCAAAGCCGCCGCTCTCCCCGATCCAAAGCCCCTGCTCTCCCCGATCCAAAGCCCCCGCTCTCCCTGACCCAAAGCCCGTCCCAAGGCCCCCGCTCTCTCCGATCCAAAGCCCGTCCCAAAACCCCCGCTCTCCCCGACCCAAAGCCCGTCCCAAAACCCCCGCTCTCCCTGACTTAAAGCCCCCGCTCTCCCCGATCCAAAGCCCCTGCTCTCCCCGATCCAAAGCCCCCGCTCTCCCTGACCCAAAGCCCGTCCCAAGGCCCCCGCTCTCTCCGATCCAAAGCCCGTCCCAAAGCCCCCGCTCTCCCCGATCCAAAGCCCGTCCCAAAGCCGCCGCTCTCCCCGATCCAAAGCCCGTCCCAAAGCCGCCGCTCTCCCCGATCCAAAGCCCCTGCTCTCCCCGATCCAAAGCCCCTGCTCTCCCTGACCCAAAGCCCGTCCCAAGGCCCCCGCTCTCTCCGATCCAAAGCCCGTCCCAAAACCCCCGCTCTCCCCGACCCAAAGCCCGTCCCAAAACCCCCGCTCTCCCTGACTTAAAGCCCCCGCTCTTCCTGTTGTACATTATCCTAGAGTTTCTCCAGTTTGTTCTGTTGAGTATTAGATTGTCAATAAAGTGTTCATTAAAAATGAAAGGGCATATGCAAATGTAGTTTCTTTTTCACTTTCTTTTTATTTTGGGTTGAAATACAGTATAATATGGATATTTCTTTATGAGATTAAAGATTACTGATGTGTGTCTGGTTGGTGCTTGTTTGGTTTGTATTTTATTTTGGATTGATGACGTTCAGACACCCTGATCAGCTCTTGTTTATATTAGTGTTATACGAAGCATTTCACTGCTGGTTGACAGAATGACACGCTTCACTTACTGTGTATTTCTCTCTCACACACACACCCGCAGGAGAGAGACGCCAGCACATGTGTGTGAATGTGTCTGATATCAGTCTGATCTCTTCTGATTCATGACTGAACTGAAGTCTCATTTCGGATCTCTCATTGTTTGGCTCACTTAAATCTGTTGTCACTACAGAATAAGTGTTTGAATTGTGTCAAAGCTCCTGGACCCAGAAAAAATTATGTTTTCCATACATTTTAGGTCGATTTGTAAGTATGTTAATGCAGCTGAACATTTAGTCTGTACAGCATAATTGATGGAAAAAGTCAAGCCACCTTTGTTTATATAGTGCTTTTTACAATACAGATGGTATCAAAGCAGCTTTACAGTGATTACGAAAATAATACACAAAGTTTGTTTCTAGAGGAAAACTGTGTCATCGTCCACCTTCAGGGTTGCCAACTTGTGAGTTTAGCTTGAAGTGAGATTTGTTTCGGGGGGGTCGTCACAATGTCTTGTAGGCCAAATGTATAGTTTGTCCAATTTTAATTTGGCATATAACAGTTTTACTGATTTAAACCAAATTTGTTTTGGGAGTAAAGCTCATATATTATTGTTCTTTCCCATTTGATTTAGTAAAACTATGTTGAAACATCTGTCCCTCTAGGGGGGTTCGGGGGTTCGGCTCCCCCGCAAGAAAATGTATGTACATTTTGAGGTTAAATGCATCAATCTGGTGCACATTGAGGGCTCAAAATTAAGAGCTTTAACCGACTTTAACCCATGAACTGTGACATTGAACAAAGGAAAAGCCTCGACTTGTACCTGGACATTAAAGAGGGATCAAACATCTTTTTAGTTATGATATAATCCTCTGTTTTAGGATGCCAAACGATTATTATAATAATGTAATAATAATTTATATAATTATTCCTATTACGAAAAATCCATATACGCCTAGCCAATAAATGTACTGTGTAAATGAAAATGAATATTTCAAAAGTGTATTTTACTTACACTATTGTATAAATTACAATAGTTTTGTCCTAATTTCTTCACTTGCAAGAAATAAAAACTTGAGCTTTTATTTTGCAGAAAACAGATGACCGGTTTCGGTGTTGGGAAAAGGGAGAAGAAAGCGTTCGGCAAAAGGCGGATTTGAACTCGGGTCGAACGCGTCAAAAGCTGCTTTTATGCACCTCACGGCCTCGCCTTACGCCTCTGTAGATATTCAGAGAAGGGTATATTTTTGCTAAAGACAGGCACGTGGTGCAAATGTACGCTCTCAACTCACGTTCAAAGTCATAGGCAGCGCAGCGTCTCTGTGCGTCGCAAAAGCCCGTGTTGACAGTTTGTTTAATATAAAGATACAGTATGACCAGATACAGTATTTTGCTCGTGCCCTGTGGGTGTTGTAGGCGACTGTATCACGTGCTGTTTGAACTGACGCGCTACTGCGATCTGTCGCATTTAACAGCGCCGAAACGTTCCATATCAAGAGTAAACTTCTCTGTCTGTCGGTGTCCGTGTCATCCTTTTCCGCGATTTTTCCCTGCGTGATAAAATGCAGTGGTCCAATCAGTAGTTAAGAGCCTGAACTTGCTTATATAATACAAAAAATACAGCACAGAAGAATGTCGAATTTAGCGTGAGATTTCTTTGTTGAGCGTGAGACCGTGAGATTGAGGCTGAATGCGTGATGCGTGAGAGTTGGTCAACCCTGCACCTTAAAGGGTTAGTTCACCCAAAAATGAAACTACACATACTACACGTTAAAGCAAACGATACATAACTGTTGTTAAAGGAAAAATAAAGAAAGTAATAAAATGGCTGGATGTGTATTCTTCAAACATGTCAGTAATAACATAATAATGTTTGCACAAATCGACAAACAAATCAAAACATCAGGCACATCCACATTATACTCTATAGAACTGCAAAACCAGTGTAATAGTTGTATTACAGAATCTGAGAAATAAAAATAAAATACATCTTTCCAAAAGCACAATCCACATATACATTATAGACCCAAATTACATGAATTCAATCACGTTATACCGGTTAAATTGAAGAACTGAACATACCTGGAAACACATGGGACAATTTGATCAGTAAATTCTCTGTTGCGCCAACCTCTCTCCACCTTGAAGAACACTGTGCACAAACGACTCCACATTGTACTTAATATTTCATGAACAGAATTAACACTTTTAGACATACCAATATTTAAGTGGAAGAGAGAGAAGAGAACATGTGCGTCTTGCCTCACCAGCGTCCATGCGCGCAACACTGATAAGCGTCCCACTTAACAAAACACCTTAATTGATAGTTCCTAACATCAATGACTAACTCGAACAAGTATTTAATACAAAATGAATTAAAAAATCTCTTAACTTCATGGAAGAATTGTTTTGGGAAGTTCATCATATAAAAATAAAATTAATATTTCTCTTCTCAACTTGCTACATTCGCTCCATATATCGGGACACTGTCGGCTTCAGTTCTCTCTGATGGAAAAGAGCGAAGGGCCGTCGTCCATCTTTATGGGTTGGAACAACATGAGGGTGAGTAAAAACTGACATTTTTGGTATGGTATAAAAAATATAAAAGCTTATTTCGCAAAAGTATTCAAAGCTTCTAATGCGATACTAACACTCATGCCAGTTCTTCTTGTGACTCTCACACAAAGATTTCAGCTGTTTTTCTGTCAGAAAGCGATTAGATCTGAATATGTGGGCTTGAACCTGCAGTATTGCGGTGTGAACGGCGTTCCAGTCACACTGTAAACCTGCTTTATCTGCGATGCTGGAATATAAAGAGATGTTGAGGGAAGATGGAGAGATACTGCACGTCAGACGCTCCTCTGCCAACAGATGAAGATACGGCACCAGTCTAACGCCAGATGATGATGTTTAAATACGGTATTAACAGGAGGAAATCTACGTTTGAAAGAGAGGGAAACTCATGTACAAATATATTCTGTGATCAAACAACTGATATGAAACAGGGTGTACAGCATTAGGACACTATATGTCATTTAACATTTCAAATTGTGCAAACATCCTCCATACCCAAACGAACAGAAAGTCTGCAAATAAAAAGTAACCTTGAACAAATTTAACTCAACATTGAACAAACAGATCACATTCACAAACTGGGTTTTGTTTCCAGTCACCGGACTGATAAAGATATTATTCCCAGTTTCCCACATTCCCAAAGTCCTCTCAAATAAAGACAAACATCTACTTGAGTTCAGGAAACCTGTGATCCGGCTTGAGTTTATAGTCTAATGCAGTTATTGATTGTGGAGATCTGATCTCATGTAAGGAACAGAGTCTGACTCTGATGAAGGAGAAAGACCTGCGCAGGATTACAGAGGGTTAGATGCGGAGATGAACCTCTTACTCGTCTAAAGCACCTTCAGAAAGTACTCGGTAAATCTCAGTAAATCCACACTTGCACATTTAGATGAGCCTGTATTGGGTTACTGTTTTCCTGCGGTCAGACTAACTCAAAGCGCACAGAACTGAACTGAGATCAGAGTAAAGACTTCAGTTGCTGTGTTTCTTGGATCTTTGACTCTTTGGACATTTAAAAACATGCCTTGATGTCTTTGTGCTCCGTTTAGTGATTTGCACGATAGAGAGCAGGTTGTGATTCGAATCAGAGCAAAATAGGGGCCTTTTTATTAGCAATATTAAACAAACTGAAAGATGCGTAACACACACACACACACACACACATGTAGTCAGAGTCCGAGGGCAAAGATAACGCCGGTCTCAGAGATCCGAGATCAGTGTTAAAGCTCCTCGTGTGTTTTAATGATTACTTCACGTTACAGGGATCTGACGAATTAAAAGCAGCTGTGGGGAAAGCAGAAGCTGAGATCTGGAGAAGTCACGTTTGCCTCTTATGGTGATGGACTGAATGTCCAATCCACTCTGCCTCAATCATAATCACACACGGCTCGTCCAATGGTCTGGTTCCTCACACGGGCTTGTCTACATTCTGTCACTGATGGAGTTTTGGGAGGCTTGCTTAGTTGAGGACATTTCATTTAATGATCAACAATATTGATCTTCTGCATTGACACCATTATCTGAGAACTGAGCTGACCTGGACGATGACATCAAGTCACATTTATTTATATAGCGCTTTTCACAATACAGATTGTATCAAAGCAGCTTCACGGTGATAACATCACTGTTTTCTGGAGATGGAGATGTGTTGGAGATGGAGATGAGATGTGATGGAGATGAGATGTGATGGAGATGGAGATGAGATGTGTTGGAGATGGAGATGTGTTGGAGATGGAGATGGAGATGTGTTGGAGATGGAGATGTGTTGGAGATGGAGATGTGTTGGAGATGGAGATGGAGATGTGTTGGAGATGAGATGGAGATGTGTTGGAGATGGAGATGTGTTGGAGATGGAGATGTGTTGGAGATGGAGATGGAGATGTGTTGGAGATGAGATGGAGATGTGTTGGAGATGGAGATGGAGATGGAGATGTGTTGGAGATGGAGATGTGTTGGAGATGGAGATGGAGATGTGTTGGAGATGGAGATGAGATGTGTTGGAGATGGAGATGTGTTGGAGATGGAGATGGAGATGTGTTGGAGATGGAGATGAGATGTGTTGGAGATGGAGATGTGTTGGAGATGGAGATGAGATGTGATGGAGATGGAGATGTGTTGGAGATGGAGATGAGATGTGATGGAGATGGAGATGGAGATGTGTTGGAGATGGAGATGAGATGTGATGGAGATGAGATGTGATGGAGATGGAGATGGAGATGTGTTGGAGATGGAGATGTGTTGGAGATGGAGATGGAGATGTGTTGGAGATGGAGATGAGATGTGTTGGAGATGGAGATGTGTTGGAGATGGAGATGGAGATGTGTTGGAGATGGAGATGAGATGTGTTGGAGATGGAGATGTGTTGGAGATGGAGATGAGATGTGATGGAGATGGAGATGGAGATGTGTTGGAGATGGAGATGGAGATGTGTTGGAGATGGAGATGAGATGTGATGGAGATGAGATGTGATGGAGATGGAGATGGAGATGTGTTGGAGATGGAGATGGAGATGTGTTGGAGATGGAGATGAGATGTGATGGAGATGGAGATGGAGATGTGTTGGAGATGGAGATGGAGATGTGTTGGAGATGGAGATGAGATGTGATGGAGATGGAGATGTGTTGGAGATGGAGATGAGATGTGTTGGAGATGGAGATGTGTTGGAGATGGAGATGAGATGTGTTGGAGATGGAGATGGAGATGTGTTGGAGATGGAGATGGAGATGTGTTGGAGATGGAGATAAGATGTGATGGAGATGAGATGTGATGGAGATGGAGATGGAGATGTGTTGGAGATGGAGATGTGTTGGAGATGGAGATGGAGATGTGTTGGAGATGGAGATGAGATGTGTTGGAGATGGAGATGTGTTGGAGATGGAGATGGAGATGTGTTGGAGATGGAGATGAGATGTGTTGGAGATGGAGATGTGTTGGAGATGGAGATGAGATGTGATGGAGATGGAGATGTGTTGGAGATGGAGATGAGATGTGATGGAGATGAGATGTGATGGAGATGTGTTGGAGATGGAGATGTGTTGGAGATGGAGATGAGATGTGATGGAGATGAGATGTGATGGAGATGGAGATGGAGATGTGTTGGAGATGGAGATGTGTTGGAGATGGAGATGGAGATGTGTTGGAGATGGAGATGTGTTGGAGATGGAGATGTGTTGGAGATGGAGATGGAGATGTGTTGGAGATGGAGATGTGTTGGAGATGGAGATGAGATGTGATGGAGATGAGATGTGATGGAGATGGAGATGTGTTGGAGATGGAGATGTGTTGGAGATGGAGATGGAGATGTGTTGGAGATGGAGATGTGTTGGAGATGGAGATGGAGATGTGTTGGAGATGGAGATGAGATGTGTTGGAGATGGAGATGTGTTGGAGATGGAGATGAGATGTGTTGGAGATGGAGATGGAGATGTGTTGGAGATGGAGATGGAGATGTGTTGGAGATGGAGATGGAGATGTGTTGGAGATGGAGATGTGTTGGAGATGGAGATGGAGATGTGTTGGAGATGGAGATGGAGATGTGTTGGAGATGGAGATGTGTTGGAGATGGAGATGGAGATGTGTTGGAGATGGAGATGGAGATGTGTTGGAGATGGAGATGTGTTGGAGATGGAGATGGAGATGTGTTGGAGATGGAGATGAGATGTGTTGGAGATGGAGATGTGTTGGAGATGGAGATGGAGATGTGTTGGAGATGGAGATGGAGATGTGTTGGAGATGGAGATGGAGATGTGTTGGAGATGGAGATGTGTTGGAGATGGAGATGGAGATGTGTTGGAGATGGAGATGTGTTGGAGATGGAGATGTGTTGGAGATGGAGATGTGTTGGAGATGGAGATGGAGATGTGTTGGAGATGGAGATGAGATGTGTTGGAGATGGAGATGTGTTGGAGATGGAGATGGAGATGTGTTGGAGATGGAGATGGAGATGTGTTGGAGATGGAGATGGAGATGTGTTGGAGATGGAGATGTGTTGGAGATGGAGATGGAGATGTGTTGGAGATGGAGATGAGATGTGTTGGAGATGGAGATGTGTTGGAGATGGAGATGGAGATGTGTTGGAGATGGAGATGAGATGTGTTGGAGATGGAGATGTGTTGGAGATGGAGATGAGATGTGATGGAGATGGAGATGTGTTGGAGATGTGTTGGAGATGGAGATGTGTTGGAGATGGAGATGAGATGTGATGGAGATGAGATGTGATGGAGATGGAGATGGAGATGTGTTGGAGATGGAGATGTGTTGGAGATGGAGATGTGTTGGAGATGGAGATGTGTTGGAGATGGAGATGTGTTGGAGATGGAGATGGAGATGTGTTGGAGATGGAGATGTGTTGGAGATGGAGATGGAGATGTGTTGGAGATGGAGATGAGATGTGATGGAGATGAGATGTGATGGAGATGTGTTGGAGATGGAGATGTGTTGGAGATGGAGATGAGATGTGATGGAGATGAGATGTGATGGAGATGGAGATGGAGATGTGTTGGAGATGGAGATGTGTTGGAGATGGAGATGTGTTGGAGATGGAGATGTGTTGGAGATGGAGATGTGTTGGAGATGGAGATGGAGATGTGTTGGAGATGGAGATGTGTTGGAGATGGAGATGAGATGTGATGGAGATGAGATGTGATGGAGATGGAGATGTGTTGGAGATGGAGATGTGTTGGAGATGGAGATGTGTTGGAGATGAGATGGAGATGTGTTGGAGATGGAGATGGAGATGGAGATGTGTTGGAGATGGAGATGTGTTGGAGATGGAGATGGAGATGTGTTGGAGATGGAGATGAGATGTGTTGGAGATGGAGATGTGTTGGAGATGGAGATGGAGATGTGTTGGAGATGAGATGGAGATGTGTTGGAGATGGAGATGGAGATGGAGATGTGTTGGAGATGGAGATGGAGATGTGTTGGAGATGGAGATGAGATGTGTTGGAGATGGAGATGTGTTGGAGATGGAGATGGAGATGTGTTGGAGATGGAGATGAGATGTGTTGGAGATGGAGATGTGTTGGAGATGGAGATGAGATGTGATGGAGATGGAGATGTGTTGGAGATGGAGATGAGATGTGATGGAGATGGAGATGGAGATGTGTTGGAGATGGAGATGAGATGTGATGGAGATGAGATGTGATGGAGATGGAGATGGAGATGTGTTGGAGATGGAGATGTGTTGGAGATGGAGATGGAGATGTGTTGGAGATGGAGATGAGATGTGTTGGAGATGGAGATGTGTTGGAGATGGAGATGGAGATGTGTTGGAGATGGAGATGAGATGTGTTGGAGATGGAGATGTGTTGGAGATGGAGATGAGATGTGATGGAGATGGAGATGGAGATGTGTTGGAGATGGAGATGGAGATGTGTTGGAGATGGAGATGAGATGTGATGGAGATGAGATGTGATGGAGATGGAGATGTGTTGGAGATGGAGATGGAGATGTGTTGGAGATGGAGATGAGATGTGATGGAGATGGAGATGTGTTGGAGATGGAGATGGAGATGTGTTGGAGATGGAGATGAGATGTGATGGAGATGGAGATGTGTTGGAGATGGAGATGAGATGTGTTGGAGATGGAGATGTGTTGGAGATGGAGATGAGATGTGTTGGAGATGGAGATGGAGATGTGTTGGAGATGGAGATGGAGATGTGTTGGAGATGGAGATGAGATGTGATGGAGATGAGATGTGATGGAGATGGAGATGGAGATGTGTTGGAGATGGAGATGTGTTGGAGATGGAGATGGAGATGTGTTGGAGATGGAGATGAGATGTGTTGGAGATGGAGATGTGTTGGAGATGGAGATGGAGATGTGTTGGAGATGGAGATGAGATGTGTTGGAGATGGAGATGTGTTGGAGATGGAGATGAGATGTGATGGAGATGGAGATGTGTTGGAGATGGAGATGAGATGTGATGGAGATGAGATGTGATGGAGATGTGTTGGAGATGGAGATGTGTTGGAGATGGAGATGAGATGTGATGGAGATGAGATGTGATGGAGATGGAGATGGAGATGTGTTGGAGATGGAGATGTGTTGGAGATGGAGATGGAGATGTGTTGGAGATGGAGATGTGTTGGAGATGGAGATGTGTTGGAGATGGAGATGGAGATGTGTTGGAGATGGAGATGTGTTGGAGATGGAGATGAGATGTGATGGAGATGAGATGTGATGGAGATGGAGATGTGTTGGAGATGGAGATGTGTTGGAGATGGAGATGGAGATGTGTTGGAGATGGAGATGTGTTGGAGATGGAGATGGAGATGTGTTGGAGATGGAGATGAGATGTGTTGGAGATGGAGATGTGTTGGAGATGGAGATGAGATGTGTTGGAGATGGAGATGGAGATGTGTTGGAGATGGAGATGGAGATGTGTTGGAGATGGAGATGGAGATGTGTTGGAGATGGAGATGTGTTGGAGATGGAGATGGAGATGTGTTGGAGATGGAGATGGAGATGTGTTGGAGATGGAGATGGAGATGTGTTGGAGATGGAGATGTGTTGGAGATGGAGATGGAGATGTGTTGGAGATGGAGATGGAGATGTGTTGGAGATGGAGATGTGTTGGAGATGGAGATGGAGATGTGTTGGAGATGGAGATGAGATGTGTTGGAGATGGAGATGTGTTGGAGATGGAGATGGAGATGTGTTGGAGATGGAGATGGAGATGTGTTGGAGATGGAGATGGAGATGTGTTGGAGATGGAGATGTGTTGGAGATGGAGATGGAGATGTGTTGGAGATGGAGATGTGTTGGAGATGGAGATGTGTTGGAGATGGAGATGTGTTGGAGATGGAGATGGAGATGTGTTGGAGATGGAGATGAGATGTGTTGGAGATGGAGATGTGTTGGAGATGGAGATGGAGATGTGTTGGAGATGGAGATGGAGATGTGTTGGAGATGGAGATGGAGATGTGTTGGAGATGGAGATGTGTTGGAGATGGAGATGGAGATGTGTTGGAGATGGAGATGAGATGTGTTGGAGATGGAGATGTGTTGGAGATGGAGATGGAGATGTGTTGGAGATGGAGATGAGATGTGTTGGAGATGGAGATGTGTTGGAGATGGAGATGAGATGTGATGGAGATGGAGATGTGTTGGAGATGGAGATGAGATGTGATGGAGATGAGATGTGATGGAGATGTGTTGGAGATGGAGATGTGTTGGAGATGGAGATGAGATGTGATGGAGATGAGATGTGATGGAGATGGAGATGGAGATGTGTTGGAGATGGAGATGTGTTGGAGATGGAGATGTGTTGGAGATGGAGATGTGTTGGAGATGGAGATGTGTTGGAGATGGAGATGGAGATGTGTTGGAGATGGAGATGTGTTGGAGATGGAGATGAGATGTGATGGAGATGAGATGTGATGGAGATGGAGATGTGTTGGAGATGGAGATGTGTTGGAGATGGAGATGGAGATGTGTTGGAGATGGAGATGTGTTGGAGATGGAGATGGAGATGTGTTGGAGATGGAGATGAGATGTGTTGGAGATGGAGATGTGTTGGAGATGGAGATGAGATGTGTTGGAGATGGAGATGGAGATGTGTTGGAGATGGAGATGGAGATGTGTTGGAGATGGAGATGGAGATGTGTTGGAGATGGAGATGTGTTGGAGATGGAGATGAGATGTGTTGGAGATGGAGATGTGTTGGAGATGGAGATGAGATGTGTTGGAGATGGAGATGGAGATGTGTTGGAGATGGAGATGGAGATGTGTTGGAGATGTGTTGGAGATGGAGATGAGATGTGTTGGAGATGGAGATGAGATGTGTTGGAGATGGAGATGTGTTGGAGATGGAGATGGAGATGTGTTGGAGATGGAGATGGAGATGTGTTGGAGATGGAGATGTGTTGGAGATGGAGATGGAGATGTGTTGGAGATGGAGATGGAGATGTGTTGGAGATGGAGATGTGTTGGAGATGGAGATGGAGATGTGTTGGAGATGGAGATGGAGATGTGTTGGAGATGGAGATGGAGATGTGTTGGAGATGGAGATGGAGATGTGTTGGAGATGGAGATGTGTTGGAGATGGAGATGGAGATGTGTTGGAGATGGAGATGTGTTGGAGATGGAGATGGAGATGTGTTGGAGATGGAGATGGAGATGTGTTGGAGATGGAGATGGAGATGTGTTGGAGATGGAGATGTGTTGGAGATGGAGATGTGTTGGAGATGGAGATGAGATGTGTTGGAGATGGAGATGTGTTGGAGATGGAGATGGAGATGTGTTGGAGATGGAGATGAGATGTGTTGGAGATGGAGATGTGTTGGAGATGGAGATGAGATGTGATGGAGATGGAGATGTGTTGGAGATGGAGATGAGATGTGATGGAGATGAGATGTGATGGAGATGTGTTGGAGATGGAGATGTGTTGGAGATGGAGATGAGATGTGATGGAGATGGAGATGGAGATGTGTTGGAGATGGAGATGTGTTGGAGATGGAGATGGAGATGTGTTGGAGATGGAGATGTGTTGGAGATGGAGATGTGTTGGAGATGGAGATGGAGATGTGTTGGAGATGGAGATGTGTTGGAGATGGAGATGAGATGTGATGGAGATGAGATGTGATGGAGATGGAGATGTGTTGGAGATGGAGATGTGTTGGAGATGGAGATGTGTTGGAGATGGAGATGAGATGTGTTGGAGATGGAGATGAGATGTGTTGGAGATGGAGATGGAGATGTGTTGGAGATGGAGATGTGTTGGAGATGGAGATGAGATGTGTTGGAGATGGAGATGTGTTGGAGATGGAGATGAGATGTGTTGGAGATGGAGATGGAGATGTGTTGGAGATGGAGATGTGTTGGAGATGGAGATGAGATGTGTTGGAGATGGAGATGTGTTGGAGATGGAGATGAGATGTGTTGGAGATGGAGATGGAGATGTGTTGGAGATGGAGATGGAGATGTGTTGGAGATGGAGATGTGTTGGAGATGGAGATGAGATGTGTTGGAGATGGAGATGAGATGTGTTGGAGATGGAGATGTGTTGGAGATGGAGATGGAGATGTGTTGGAGATGGAGATGTGTTGGAGATGGAGATGAGATGTGTTGGAGATGGAGATGGAGATGTGTTGGAGATGGAGATGAGATGTGTTGGAGATGGAGATGGAGATGAGATGGAGATGTGTTGGAGATGGAGATGTGTTGGAGATGGAGATGGAGATGAGATGGAGATGTGTTGGAGATGGAGATGAGATGGAGATGTGATGGAGATGGAGATGTGTTGGAGATGGAGATGGAGATGTGTTGGAGATGGAGATGTGTTGGAGATGGAGATGGAGATGTGTTGGAGATGGAGATGAGATGTGTTGGAGATGGAGATGGAGATGAGATGGAGATGTGTTGGAGATGGAGATGTGTTGGAGATGGAGATGGAGATGTGTTGGAGATGGAGATGAGATGTGTTGGAGATGGAGATGGAGATGAGATGGAGATGTGTTGGAGATGGAGATGTGTTGGAGATGGAGATGGAGATGAGATGGAGATGTGTTGGAGATGGAGATGAGATGGAGATGTGTTGGAGATGGAGATGTGTTGGAGATGGAGATGGAGATGAGATGGAGATGTGTTGGAGATGGAGATGAGATGGAGATGTGATGGAGATGGAGATGTGTTGGAGATGGAGATGGAGATGAGATGGAGATGTGTTGGAGATGGAGATGAGATGGAGATGTGTTGGAGATGGAGATGTGTTGGAGATGGAGATGGAGATGAGATGGAGATGTGTTGGAGATGGAGATGAGATGGAGATGTGTTGGAGATGGAGATGTGTTGGAGATGGAGATGGAGATGAGATGGAGATGTGTTGGAGATGGAGATGAGATGGAGATGTGATGGAGATGTGTTGGAGATGGAGATGAGATGTGTTGGAGATGGAGATGAGATGTGTTGGAGATGTGTTTGACTGCGTGAGGCAAATGGTGGTCACGCCAGATACTGACTGGTTTTTGGATCTGTCTAATCAGCATCTTGATCATCGATGACGGATCATCTCGGCAAAGGAGAAGTGCTCACTAACACAATATTTGAGAGAAATAGGCCTTTTTTGTAGATAGAAAAAGTCTTAGATCATTGAGTTTCATGAACACAGGGGCAAAAACAAAAGTGTTGCGTTTATAATTTTGTTCAGTGTATAAATAAACTAAATTAATAAAAAAATGAACCATAACAGAAGTTACTTCAGCTCGCTCTTTATAATAAAGGTGACTGACTCGGTTAAAGCCGAACACATTCTCTTCAGACAAGCCGTAATCTTCTCTGTCTTCGGCTCATGATCTCATGACCTTTCACCCCTCGCTGACCCCGATGTGCCCTTTCACCCCTCGCTGACCCCGACATGACCCGAACCATAGTGTTCGTCAGAATCATGAAGCTCAAAGACGCTGTTAAACTCTTTTACATTCAGACATCTGATATTTCCTGACTGAATCAGACTCGAGTTACACAAACCTGACAGAACTTTACATCTGCAAGCTTGAGTTTAATCTCGAGGATATTCAACACCTGTAATCCTGCCCTGAGGAACACACACACACACACACACACACACACAGCATTTAGACATGTTTCTGATGGGTTTGTTTTTTGTGTTTGTGTTGTAATTGGTGCTTCAGGATTTTTTGTTGTTGTTTCGCCTTTTTGTTTTTTGCAAGTAAATTACTCACTAAACAAAACAAGCTGCATTTCTAATTTATTATTTATGCTGTACTACGGTCAGTAAAACAAAAAGATGTTCTTCTCTTATAATGAAATATTGATTTGTGTGAAATATCATTTAGCTGCTGTTGTTAGTGTGCCGGTGTAATGGAGTTTGGAGATATGAAGAGTTTTGCTGGTGTGAGTTTTGGAGGACAGATTGATGTTGGTTATGCAGACCTTCAGTAATGGACAATGCTTGCTGACTATTGGGGAAAAGAAACTGTAATTATCTGATAAAAATGTGTGATTTTTTTTTGTGGAGCAAACAGAACGTGCTGAATATTTACTGTTTCTTAAAGTCGAGCTAAAAACGTCCAGACGATCTTCAAACATCTGTCAGATGTTCAGCCTTTCCTCTCTCGCAACACAGTTTCCCTTTCATGCCGAGAGATGCAGATATAACCGTCCCTCATGTCGAGGTGTCTGCTATCCGCTTATCACTGCTGTTTTATATCTGTCCACAGACGGGTTTCATTTGAATCTTTGAAGAACCAGGTGCAGACACACACACACAAACAAGCAAACACACACATGTTGTGTTTTCATGTTTTAAGCGGACTCTCTATAGACAAAATGTTTTTTTTATACTGAATAAACTATATATTCTGTCCCCTTACGAACCCTCCCCCTAAACCTGCCCAACACACACACACACACACACACACACACAGACACACAGACACACAGCAACATAGTGTCGGCCCAGATCTGGCCCACATCTGGCACACCTGGAGTCCGCACGGCCGGTGTTATTGTCTGGGAATCTGGCCAGAGAAGCCCCATGTTGCAGAGCGTAATTAAATTGCGTATTAAGAAAGGGCTGTTTATGCTTCTCTTGCTTTCGCTGCTGAAAGGGTCTTAAACTGGAAATCAAATAAAACACTGAACTTGTAAATATTGTGTATATTCACAGATTGCTCCAAGATCTCGGTGAGTCGTTAGTTACTCATATAAAGCTCGTGTTAATGCTCAGAACAGAAGTGTTTTTTCGAGTTAGCTTAGCTGTTTACATTAGCAGAAAGAAAGCGTTTCGCATGAGCGCGCAGATACGAGCGGCTCTCAGACACTGCGGCTCCTCGCTGTCTCACAGTCACTGAGTGTGGAGAGATCATTAACTAAACTACATGTATCCAGTTTGACATGATTCAGGATCTGAGACGTGTGCTGAAACTCTAACGCCGGCTGACGAGGTGATAAACTCTGTTTGTGTGGACAGCGACGTGTGACGACAGGCCACTGTTGCAGCAGGAATGTTAGTGGCTGAAGTCTGGATGATGGAAAAGCAACAAAATCCAGAGAATCAGTCCAAACACAAACTCTTGATCTCAGGACAGAAACACTTTTTCCCAGATCCGAGATTAGCTTCACATGTCCTGGTGGTTTGTTTGATCTGATAGTGTTGCTGATTGTCTCTCTCTATCTTTGTTTTAATTCCTTCATACTGTCATGTGGAAATATCTGTCAGCAATAGTTACAGGCTCCTTTTCAAAAGCTTTTGTGCAATATTGAAATATAGAAGAAAAAAAATATTGCAGTTATAAATCATAAATGTCCTCTTTCACTGTTATAATCATCATACATCAGATTAATATCAATTATTTGAAAGTAAATAGTTTTTTTTTTTGTTACTTTTTCTGAAAGGTATACATTCAAACTTATTTAAATATGACTAAATAATGACTTAAAAATAATAACAACTGCGATGACCCCTGACCCCTGCGATGACCCATTAGTGTCTGCGTCTGTGTCAGCTGTTCAACAGAATCGCTGATCCCCGGATCCGGAGTTCCAGAGTTTACCTTTTAGCTTCAGAGGATTACCATAATCAAATCTAATCCAGTGTTGGACAGTATTCTTGGTTAATACCTGCAGAGGCTTTTTGTCCAATAATTAGAATATCTGTATTTTCAGAATTAAGTACTAATCATCCATCTTTTTCATACCAGCTATGCGTTCCGTCAATAAATGATTAATAAATGTCTGAGTTTGACCGCAGCAGATTTATGAATGTCAGAAGGTGCTCCTGTGTTTTTTTGTGTTGTAATGATGTTTTAGCCTCTCTCCCTTCTGTTCTGGTGGTCTCGAGGACAGATACGATCCATCAGGGACCCTCAGGTTTCTCTCGCCTCAGTGACAGCAAACACTCACAGTGAGAATGAAGGACCGCACGCGTCTGTCCGTGACTAAGAGAACATTTCTAAAAGCGTCTGGTCAAGAGCAGCTCATGGTCAACATGACGTTTAAAGAGTCAGAAGTCTAACACTCACTCACACACACACACACACACACACACACACACACTGTCTCTCTCTCACACACACACACACACACACACACACACACACACACACACACTGTCTCTCTCTCTCTCTCACACACACACTCTCTCTCACTCACACACACACACACACACACACACACACACACTGTCTCTCTCTCACACACACACACACACACAACACACACACACACACGCACTCTCTCTCTCTCTCTCTCTCTCTCTCTCTCTCTCTCTCTCACACACACACACCGTTGCTCATCCGTGTAGAAAGGCAGCATGATAAGATCCGCAGCTCCTCGATAAGACGCAGATGGAGAAGCTTGTGGATGAAATGATAACATCCTCTTTCTCTTCTTCTCTCCCAGAGGAACACACACACTCTCTCTCACACACACACACACACACACACGCTCTCTCTCTCCCAAATGAACACGCGGGCGTCTCACCAACAAATGAATGCAAATACCAGGAAAAAGCTGCTGTGGATCCGCATGGACGGTCCGATTGGCTCAAAGTGGAGATTATTCCTGCGACTGAAAGAGAGAGAGATAAACAAACTGAGCGATACGAGTGAATCTATCTGAGATACAGATGACTTTAATGAGTGTTTTAGGAGAGATTAGACAGAAGCTGCATGGGATCAGTGCTGTAAACAAAAGAAAAATACATTTCATTTCAAAAACCTCAACAAAATAGATTTGGCAGAAGGCATTTTGAAGACTGATAATGATATCTTCCCATTCTTAAATAAAATTGTGATTACATATATTTTATAAAACACTAAAGCACTTATTAATACAGGAGACGACTTTACAGTAATAACGTTTAGAGAAAGCAGGAACTCAGTTTTGTTTCATCATTCGTCACTACATCATTTCCTTCTGTGTTAATAAATATTATTATTCTAACATGAGGAAAATGGTGGATTATTGATGGAACATAATGAGGTGTGTGTGTGTGTGTGTGTGTGTGTGTGTGTGTGTGTGTGTGTGTGTGTGTGTGTGTGTGTGTGTGTGTGAGGGGCGTGTCAGGTGTCGTGTTTCTCTTTTGTCACCTGCAGCATTAAATATTTGGCTCTTTCCCCTTCAGAGGCACACACACTCACACACACACTCACACTCACACACGCGTGCGCGCAGTGATGGACTCCAGCAGCGCGCGCTTCTCGCTCCTCGCGCCGCACGCGACGCTCCTCCTCCGGCAGGGCGACAGGAGTTTCCCGCGCAGCCCGAAGTGCGCGCGCTGCCGGAATCACGGGATGGTCTCGGCTCTCAAGGGACACAAGCGCTTCTGCCGCTGGCGCGACTGCGCGTGCGTCAAATGCGCGTTGATCGCAGAGAGGCAGCGCGTCATGGCGGCTCAGGTGGCGTTGCGGAGGCAGCAGGCGCAGGAGGAGCTGCAGGTGATCTACCCCGCGGCAGGAGCGACGCAGGGCGGCGCGAGCGTCTCCAGAGCAGCGCTGAGCGCGTTCGACGCCTCCAGGCCGGACGGTAGATGCTGTTTTAATAGTGTTTTGGTTAATATGTGGACCGATTCAGTCCTTCTCAGCAGATTCGTGTTTAATCAGTTTTAAACTTAAAGGATATGTGGCTTTTTATTGTGTATAGGCTATAAGTAATTTTTCAACAATAACAGCAAAAATATTAATATAGCCTATTAAGAATAATATTGTCAATATAAGAAGCATATAAATACCTTCTACAAATAATAATAGGAAAGAGTAATACATTATAATACTGTTCCTTCATTAAAGAATAACTACACCGGAACAAATGAGTAACACACTATTAACATTCTACTAACTAACAAGAAACTGGTTAACCAATTAGTAAGTAATAGCGCTCAGTTGAATGTGGTAGGCTAGTTCACTATTAGCTTATCAATCAACTTTTTCAAACCTTCCAGAGAACTACGGGTTCATAATTAACATGAATAAAGCATAATGTTGAATATGAGGTAATGGTCACCCACTAGTAATGACTCAAGTGTTTCTACACTCTTCTAAACAAACTACTAATTATTTGGATCTGTATTCTAAAGTGAAAAGCTTGATATATTGACTGAAGTCTTTAAGCTTTTGAGTTTTTTTTGTTTTTTTTTGTAATTTGTAGTTTTTTTGTAAGTTATTCCTTCCGATGCATTGAACGCTTTAGTCATTACTAGTATGTTCCCTTGATCGTCCCATGATCTACTGATCCAAATTATTAGTAGTTCCTTTAGAAGAATGTAGTAAAACTTGATTCATTATTAATGGGTTACCATTACCTTATATTATGCAGTATGCATTATTAAAATTAATTATGAACCTGTATATATACACTGTAAAAAATATTGTTGGTTTAACTTAAAAAATTAAGTAACCTGGTTGCCTTAAAATTTTAAGTTTACTGAACTGGAAAAAGTGAGTTAATGCAACGAAGGAGATTGATTTAATCATCAGAAACTCAAAATAATAAGTTATCTGAACTAAATAAATGATTTAAGTTGATTTGACAAAAGAACAAATTTTGTGATAACAAATCTTGAAAATATATATTTTTTTACAGTGTGGGAGGTATGGAAAAGATAGTAGATATTGATTAGCTAATAGTGAAGTTCCACATCCGACTGGGCGCTCTTACTCACTAATGCGTTAATCAGAGTTCCCTTTCGAAGCGTTTACTCGTATGCTGTTGCTAGACGTTTATGGGGCAAACTCCTTTTCTCCGGATATTGAAGCCATTAGTGCCCACGCTTGAACTGCTACATGGCGGTCCTCGTATTTCAGGCCAAACTCCTCCGGTCTATGGACGAGTCGACCCATCCCCGTTTCGGGATCTCCGCAGCCTACAGACCTGGCCCTGCGCACGAAGGCCATCGGGAGAGCCATGGTCAGCCTAGTGGACAGAACCGCCTTCCTTGATTCTCCGATCTCCACCACTGTTCTCTTTGGCCGTGCGCTTGAGCCTTTCACAGCGGCACAGAAGTCAATGCAACACAACGCTCCTGCCCAAACGCTCCCGCTCTGTTACATCGAGTCGCCAACAGAAAATGCGTTTCAGCCTAGCCAGCCAAAACACTTCCCTCCTAAACACCAGGGACCCCAACCTAAAATCCCGCTGGACTGGAGAAGCAGTCCTGATCCGCCAGGAAGGAAGAGGGAGGGTTAAGTCTTGCTGCGGCCGGGCCAGCCTCCAAAAAGTCTCGAGTGTCCCCTCAAACACCCTGTTCAGTTCCGGCTGTCGGAGTAAATGTAACAGTTGCAGAGTTTGGGCCCGTTCAAGTTCACGCACCCATGCAAGTGACCGCTGTTATAACGAACAAAACGGTTCCTCCTCCCCACAGCGAGTCAGGCTTCTACCGCCGGTACTTCCTTGTTCCCAAGAAGGATGGTGGCCTCACCATACAAGTAAATGTTTAGAAAGGGAACGACTTGGTTACTTAGATAACCTCGGTTCCCTGAGATAAAGTAGACGCTGTGCTGATACGACACACAACTGGAGTTCGTCTAATTAAACCTGATTCCCAAGGTGAAATGCGCTGATTTTATAGGCAGACGCCCGCCGGTTTGCCGCGCTCACTCAGTGGAACGCACCGCGATTGGCTCACGCAGACACACTGCTTCGCCATAGGTACGTGCAGTACGTCCAATGAGCACGCTCAGATCGCCGCTCTATTATGGCTGTGCCGTGGCACTGCGTTTTTGAACTAAAGGCTTCAATATTCTGAGAAAAGGAGTTTCCCCCGTTAGCATCTAGCGAAGCGATACTCGTTCCCATTCTCTCAGGGAAGTCGTTTCTTGTTTCTTAATAGTAGGTAGTAGAATGTTAATAGTGCGGTACTCATTTTTTCCTGTGTAGTTATTCATTAATGAAGGAACGGTATTCAAAAGTGTTATAATAATAGTTCAGAAAGCAGTGTGATTGTCGCCTTAGGGTTAGATCTGAGCTCTTCTGAAACAGGGACAGTGTGAATGCAGAGAGCTGATTTTCCCACTACAGTGTTTGAAGAATCTGTCATCAGCAAACTGTGCTTTATTCTTGCAGAGAAAAGCCTTCAGAAATGCAGCATGTTGAGTGGGTTGGTGGATCAGGCGTTCTTCACCTCAGGAAAGAGTGAGCCGTCTCCTGGAGCGGATCTGGAGTCGGAGAAACAGTGGGAAGCTCCCGGACGAACCCCCACTGCCGTCCTGATGAAGATCTTCCCTCAGGTGGAGCGGGACGCGCTGGACTCGGCGCTGGAGGCCGGATCGGGAGACGTGGTGAAGGCCATCGAGCTGCTGCTCGGCACCCGGGAGGGTCAGAGGTCAAGCGGAGCCGGCGGGTCGCGAGGACACTCCAGTTCGGCCTTCTCTCCGCTGCACTCTTCTTCGTCTCCCTCGTTCAGCGACGGGATGTTGGGGTTTAACCCTGGGTTCGCCATCGGCCCGCTGAGACTCTATCCCACACCGAACTTCCTCCCGCCGCTCCTGACGTCTGGGTTCGTCCCGATGACCCTGCGGCCGCCGGCGGACATCCGGCTCCTGCGGGACCTTCCGTATCCCAGAGACTCCTTCAACCCTGTGGTGTTTCACTCCGGCCTCGACCGGGACAAATGACCAGACCACATCTCCTGCTTTCCCAATGAACCAGGTATGGATGATGAATCCAGATGTTAACTCCTGGGTGACCTTATGGGCATTTTGGTCTCTTTCAGTTTTGTTTTTTTGGATCACTTTGCCTGTTAATGCCAATTCATTTTGGCACTGGTGTGTATTTCTATTTGAATTTTACTAATTTACCCCCATTTCCTTTAATAAAGCTATATTGCACTAGAAACACAAATAGCTCCACTCAGGACCTTTTAGACAAAATTGCCCCCATTGAAACCTATTATTTTTTATCCCAGGGTCATTCAACTATAAAATAATGCAATCCTTGTTAATAGGCTTTCATTCTTTTATTCATCGCTTCAAAATTGTTTACCAGATGCTGCCATTTTCTCAGGTTTGGCCTATAATATAAATACTCGCTTAATTCCTGTTGTCTGCACATTATATAGCCAATTGATAAACACTTGCAGCTATGTGTGTGTTGGTATGGATGTCAGAATGTGGTTTGCATGTGTAATAAAAAAAAATGTGTGTGCTTGAAATATTTGAGAGAAAATCTGCAAATCCCAAATCCAGCCAATGTGTCCCAGTGGAGCTTCACTGACATCTAATGGGCAAAATGCGTCCAGTTTTATTCAATCGTGTTTTATATATCTTTATATATTTTGAAAATGTATTTTTATGCATATTTGAATGTCAAACTTTGATAATAATTTTAAATATAACTTTATTTAATTGACTATAGTAGAAAAAGCTTGATCAATCCTGTTTAAAGTATATGTGAGGACTATATCTGTGAAATATGAATCTGTGGTTCACAGCTGAGAAAAAGTGATTTAGATTGACTATAAATCAATAACCGAAACCTTCAGCTTGAACATGCAGGTGAATATAGTTAAATCGGCATTAGGGTTGGGTATCGAGAATCGAGTATCGATTGGAACCGGGACTAACTTTTCATTTTTCCCGGAATCGTTCAAAAGTTAAAATTTCGATTTCTAGTTTCGATATTCACAGTCCGCCGAGCAGAAGAAGAAACCGCTGAACAACACCAACGAAGAAGCGTCTACCGGAAGTGTTGGCATAACCGCGCGAGTCGAACATGAGTAGCTTACGTCGGCGGTCCAAAGTGTGGCTTCACTTTTCTAAAAATAACGAAATCTCGGCAAAATGCTAAATTTGTGACAAAAGGAGTATTTGTGACAGAAGGAGTATTTCCTTCAGAAATACCATTGGTTAGCAAGGTTAGCTAAACTTTTTTGACCCTGCGTCTTAAAAGAATCGGAATCGCTAGGAACCGGAATCGAAACAAGGAATCGGAATCAGAATCATTCAAATTCGAACGATACCCAACCCTAATCGGCATCAGACCAGGTGACATTTTCACACAAAACTCAACAGAAATGCAGTTAAAGTGTTAGAAACGTCTGGCATCATTTGCATCATGTTTGAGTTTCTTATTGTGTGTGTGTGTGTAAGCAAGAGAGAGTGAGAGATAGATAGTGTGTGTGTTGTAGAGAGAGAGAGAGAGAGAGAGTGTGTGTAACTTTTTTGATGTTCATACAAAACAATTTGATGAACTTCTTCGACTTGTACAATTTTTTATGTCCTATTCTGGAAGGCCGTGAGTTTTATCAAACTGTTTGGTTACTGTCATTCTTCAAATATCTTTTTTGCTGAACAGAAGATAGAAACTACAAGTTTAATTTTTGGGTGAATATCCCTTTAACACTTCATATCTCAAAAAGAGGATTTAAAGGTGCAGTCGGTAATAACAAAGAACGTATATTGACAAGAAGTGAAAGCCAATAGATGTCCCATTGCAACACCAGCGCCAGCAGCAGCAGCAGCCCTACGCTCCGCCATTCCGGGGTGAAAGCGACTCGGCAGTCATATAATATACATATATTTAGTCCAGTACAGAGATCATTTTTAGGTTGAAATAATTAGGCTAGGTGATTATTTAACGAACAACAGTTAACTTTATAGCAGTTAAAAAAAGAAGTTGCTACTTAACCGGGCTTTTACCCCCATAACTTGAGACAGGGAAGTTCAAGGATTTAATTCATTATATTACTCTCCACATTAAGAATAAAGTGATATCAGTTCATAAAGTTATAATAACATAGACCGTTTCCCGGGAGGTAGGCCTACACATAACGTTACTTACAAAAATAAGTTATCAATGAAATAAATTCAGCAAATAAATGTTGTACTAAAATGTAAATGTTTGACAATAAATATATAACAGCAACAGAATAGCTTTACAGTAAACAGTTTTTTTTTTTTTTTTTGCAGTACTAGCCTATCTTATATTAATGACACAAGACCATGTAAACAAAAAAAAAAACACAGCCAATGTCCAAAGTGGCAATTAGTTATAGGATAACGGACACAGCGCATCAATGATCATCATGTTTGTAGCATGATCCAGGGGATTAAAACGTCCAAAATATATTTCAGGCCTAGTGGAGTTGGTAACTAATAATAGTAGTAAACGTGTAAAGTTGCATACAGTGGAAATACTCACTAATGCAAGAAAAAACTACCTCAAAAAACTGTTATCTGTGCTGTTGTCCAGCAACTCCAGTTGGCATTTTCACCCCGATATGGCGGCCGCGCTACCGAAGCGCCATCTAGTGGCTGTTACCAAAAAAGCATCAGAGTTTCGCCTCTTGTTCTTCTATACTCTTTGGTAATAATGACAACTAGTGGTCGGTATAGGTACTGCAGGCCATATTTTTATGCCTTAGAACAGTGAAAGTAACATACAGCACATTTAAATTTGATGTAAATCTTTAACTTTCAGCAGTTATTCAGTAAATCAATATGTTGTAGTTAAGACAATAAATACTACCTACCCTGAAGAGAAAACACTCATGAAGAACTTGTAAAAATACTCAAATCACATAATACTGACAAAACTAATCTTTAAATACAAAAAATAAATTCTCAAATGACCAAATTAGTTCACTTAAAACATCAAAAGTTTTAAAATACATATTCAGAGATGTTTGATCTTCAATCACAAGGGAAAGTGAGGGTGCGATTCTCTCATTAAGTGTGTGTGTTTGTAGACACCAGCAGGGGTCAGTGTTTCACTCCCACTAATAACACTGGGAAAGAGTCACTGGACTTTATGAGAGAGTGATTCTCATGTAAAAGATGTCCAACATCTACAGACTCTTTCCCACAAGCTCTATAATCATATTCTGTGAATTTATTTTAAAAAGAAAAATGAATTAGTTTTGACGATTTCTTCCCCCCTCAGAAGCTCTTTCTCTTCTGAACAGCCTCGTGTCTGAACTATGAACTCTCCGTGTTTGAGGAATCGCGGTGATTTGTTTTTGGATAAAAGCATCAGTTAAATCAACAAATGTAAATGTGATGGTTTTCTGATCTTCATTAATGTCACGCAGAGAATCATGTCAAAAAACTCCAGCAGATCCAGTACAATTGTTTCAATTTCTCTTTTATAAAAATAGATTATTTTAAACTTCCAAGCTTTTTTTTACCATATATAATCGCTTTAGGAATTCTGGCCTTTTTACATAAAGTAAACAATTTACGTTAAGTAACATTATGCAACAAAGAAAAAAAAAAACAACTTAAAAAAACACAAAACTCACAAGTCAATGTTAAAGAAACTAAATTAGTAAATGAACTTTAAATCACTTAGACCAGAGAAATGTAGAAATCTAAAATAGAAGACGACTCGAAAACAAAACACTCAAAGTTACAATGGCTGTTACTCCACTGAAACAGATGTTTTTAAAATTAAACCACTTTAAGAACACAAACAGTAGAAAATATTGAAATATTGGCCGTGTTGGGCTCAGGCCGTGTGTGTTCTGCTGGTCTTGAAGGACACCTGCAGAACCCGTTCCCCGAGCCGGTACCCGTTCAGACTAGCGATAGCGACGGCCGCCTCCTCGTAGCTGCTCATGGTGACGAAGCCGAAGCCTTTGCACTTGTCTGTGCCGAAGTCTCGTATGACCTTGACGTTGATGACGGCGCCAAACGGGCCGAAGATCTGCCAGAGGACGCTCTCATCCGCGTCCGGGGCGAGATTATACACGAAGATACACCAGCCAGCGGCGTGAGGGAACCCGACTCCATCGATGGACACGGGAGAGAATCTGCAGCCAGAAACAGAGTTCAGATGAACAACAAACCTCTGGACTGTTCCAGGATTCAATAACATGCAGCACATACCCATCACTTCAGACCTTCACAAACAGCAATTAATGAATAATAAAAAATACGGTTGAAAAAAACCCCAAAAAACGCGTGTAACAGTGTATTGGATCCGTGCAGCTCTTAAAGTGACAGTGGCCTAATATTCCTGCTAATGTTAATCCCACAACAAAAGACAAAGATAAAATCACTCACTGCTCTCGACTGAATAACTTTTGTAACTTTAACGAGGATTAATCTAGATTTAATTATACGGTGAAGACTATGCAGTGCTATTTTACATTTGATTAAAGGGGGGGTTGACTGCTTTTTTTCTTTGCATGATTGTATTTATGGGGTGCAATATAACATCTTTTTTTTAAAAGTCTTATTTTTCATAAACTTCAGCTTTATCGTCAGCCGCGCTCTCCTCTGTCCTCGAACGAGCGGTTCACTTCCTGAGTCTATGAAAACACTCCCTCAGAAACAGGCAGTGGGCTCAGATTGGTTAGTTTGGGCCGGTGTGTTGTGATTGGCTAAACTGTCGCTCACGTTGTCCGGAAGGTTAACGCCCATTACCTTTACGGGCGAAACGTGAGCTCCGGTCCAGATGTAAATATGTGTCGAACTGCAGTATCGGTTTGAGGCAGAATCAGACCGAGAAAGCGGCGATGAAGAGATTTAAGCAGAACCTCACCACACACGGCTCTTAATAAACGCTTCTGAATGATAATTTGCTACATTTTCTAACGTTATGCACGTTTGTTTTACACAATAGCAACTGACTGGCTACTAATGTCATACTCAAACAGCATTGGCAAGTTTGCGTTCTTGATCAAATCAAAAATAACGTCATAGAGCATATATACATTAAAAATACGTTTAAAACATTAGTACTTATAGAAAATTGGGTCCATAATGTTTGTACGCGTTTGTCGTAGACACAATAGCATTACTAGTAGCCTATAGTGGCTATAAAGGCAGCGCTGGCATTTGGAAAAAATAAAACACAAGGCTACGTCTGGAATTATACATGCAAATACATATAAAATGATGAAGTCTTCGCCTACTTACAGGTTGTGTTCAACAACTGCTGCCTCTGGTTTTAAAGCTGGAACTGCTTCATGTTTTAGTAACAGTTTGTTGTTGAATCCGGTGTTGAACTCGTGGAGATTCTGGAAGCTGTCTCTCGTAAATGCGCAGCACAGAGAGCTAGATTACGATCGTCATTTTCCGGAACATAATCAAACATAAATTATATCCATTGTTGACGAAGTACAGCGTCCGTGGGAAGCCGAACACAGAAGACCTGACAGCTGGATGAACAACACACTCGACGTGCTGCAGAAATATGACCTGCCCTTTCCTCCATATTCCGGAGGGAGGGTTGATGCAAATGTGTGGGTTAGTGACGTACCGTAACCCATCTGTAGTCCCAATCCAGTCGCTTTTGTAGGCAATTATACTTCCTGATTTTAAAAGACGATATCTCTGCTTACACTGAACTTTCAGCGCTGCAACTTTGCAGATACTGTTCATGCACCAACAGCAACATTACACACTATTTAACATCAAAAAAGGGAAATTGCAGTCAACCCCCCCTTTAACAGTAATTTACAGGTAGAGAAAATAAATAACTGGAAAGCGTGATTGTTCTATTGCTCAATTTAATTATTTGTTCTAAGTTTATTCCTGACAGTTTATTTGTCTAACAATAGCTATGCTAGTAGTTTTTGCTGTCACAATCTTATTACGGTTAGGGGTCAAACATGACGAAGACAATGACAGGACCCATTTAAATGTATTAATTACGTTTTGTGATGTGGCCCGACCGCCGAGGGTTAGGGTTAGGGTTAGGCCGAGGGCAGTCTGAGTTGAATACGACCTCTTACTAGTGTATGGTCCTGTGTTAGAAGTGTCATGAGACTCACATGTACCTTTTGACTCCGTAGGAGGCGTTGAGGAGGTTGTCCAGCCTGAAATAAACACACGGACTCAGTGAAGCAGCTCCGACTCGAGCGAGCGAGGGAATACCTGAATCTGTGCTCCGGGTGCGTAAGGGAGAGGGAATACCTGAATCTGTGTGCGGGGTGCATTAGCGCTCCAGCGTAGCGTCTGCCGGCCGACACACACGGCAGGCTCTTCTGACTGGGGTTGTTGGCGAACTTCACAGTGATGGGCTCAGTGGATCCGGGCGGCTTCTGGGCGTTCAGCCCTTTAATGGCCTCCTCGGCCTCCGAGCGCCGGTCGAAGCGGATGAAGCCCACGCCTCGCGACACGCCTGAACACACACACACACACACACACATTAGTACTGCTCTGCCTTCGTAGGGCACGAGATTTAGACACCAAATACCATAAAACACTTCACACATAATAAACAAAAAAAACCAAAAACATACACCACAATGCTTTTGATAGCGATGTAAATCCTGCTGTGATGTTAACTTTGCCATGTTAATCGTGATTAATCACAACTGCTTAGAATTTTTTTTACACTTCATTTGAATTATTGCACTCATGCAAGCACAAACCAAAAGACCGTCAGTCAACTGGTGGAAAAAGACGCTTTTCTCAAAAGCTAAAATAGTGAGAGTGCTATCGAATTTTTATTCTGCAATCACAACCTCAAATAACGCAGTAGAGATCACGCTTGTATTTATTACAGCAGATTTAAGATGTGTAACAGTTGTGTTTCGGTTCTCTTGGTCCAAACCAAAACAGAAAGCAGCGTATTTGCTAAACTCTAGCGTGAAGGAGCCCACTGTCGCTAGTGGCGGAACGAATGTGCAAACGCTAGCGCTCACCTACTCCCGCCCACGGTTTGATTCCAGCAAATCAGTTTGAGTGAATGCTGACCGTGATTAATATTCATGACCCCATAGTATCTATTATTCTGGTGAGTAAACTAAATAAGATTCACTGGCCAATGGCGATCCCGTTGCCAAAGTGTGTGACGAGGGTTTCCAGGGTTCAGATGCAGCGTCACATTATTCACCAGAAACAGAGCAAACTCACAAAACTGTTCATCTTTCCTTGTCTGTCGTCTTTGTCAGTGTCAGTAAACACAGATGAACTGGTTGCAAAGTAGTTCACACACACACACACACACACGCACACACACCTGAGAGCTGGTCCAGCAGGATCCTGGAGGTGATGATGCGGCCGAATGGGCAGAACAGCAGGTCCAGCTCGCTCTGGGTCATGGTCTTCGGGAGGCCGCTCACATACAGGTTAGCGTCACGGATTGAGGCGGAGCTCGGGCGAGCGAACGACACCTGGACAACGCACACACACACACCTGGATCGATTGCTCCTGTCTGTCTCGCTGCCTGCTGGGCTGTGTGTTTCTTTGCTCCAAGGCTGAACGCTCCGTCTAAACCTCGTATTAGCTCCATATTTCTTTCCGTTTTGAACCATTATTTCTAGTTGTTTATACTACTAAATACATCTTAGCCAACAACTCAGATTAACCTTACACCGCTAGCTTCTGTTATTGTTAGCACAACACGCTAGTAACTCGCTAGCCTGTTAACGCACCACCCGTGCGCTCGTTTATTTATTTTCTCTAGCGCGTTGACGCAGTTTTCTTCTAAAAACAAACTTTAGTATTATTATAGTCATCACTGTGCAGCTGCTTTGATACAATATGTATTGTAAAGCGCTATTTAAATAAAGGTGACAACATACACACACACACACACACACACACACACACACACACACTGGAACAGGCACCTGAACACACACACTCACACACACACACACACACTGGGAGACGGATCTTACCTTGATGGTTTTGGCCTGCAGTTTGAGTCCATTTAAAATACTTATGGCCTTTTCTGCATCTTTGGGCTCCACATAGTTCACAAACCCGTAACCCAGACTCTGACCTACACACACACACACACATTACAGATATGAAAGATAAAATCCCTCACTGCTCTCGACTGAATAACTTTTGTAATTGTCATAAGGATTAATCTATATTTAATTATACAGTGAGGACTATGCAGTGATCTGATTACTTTATTCAGTTTCGTATGATCTGATCGGCACTGTTAGCACCTGAAGCACTGTTTATTTCATTTGTTCTGTTGTATTTATAATATGTCGGTTCTGTTAGTAATTAGTTTCCTTATTCTTATTGTATTGCTGACTGATTACTTGTGGAAGACCTTTACTTACATTAGTTAACCCAGTACTAGTTTGATGAATTATCAATATCTAGGTGTTTACTGACGTCTTTAATCAGGTCATGAAATAAGACTTTGATTTAAATAATCGTTTGTGATTGACCATAGCCTGGAGAACACACACACACACATATCCCTCGCTCTGTGCGTGTGCACACACGCATCTTTTGCATCCATAAAATGAGATTGTCAAGTTGTAGTCACGTAGCGAATCAAAGGAAGGTTTAATCAGCTGATTCGGTGGCTAATTGTTTGGAGTTAGAAATATATAACTCGCGCAGCATATTTAATCATTTTGCCTCGGATACAGGATTATACATTCACTTTAACAATCAGTTGTTCATTACCACGGCAAACTGTTAGCGTGTTATGATGAGAGACGGAAAGATGTAGATAACTATACAGGTTTATTTCTATTCGTTACGTTCGGTATTGATAAATGAACTGTTAATGAAGGCGTTCCCCGTTGCGAGCGTGCACTGCTCTAAACTGTAGGCTGCGCCTTTCCCCAAAAACAACATGACATCATGACTTTTGCGTAAACATACACGCCACTTTCGAGTCAAGTGGCGTGTTATCTCTATGCATTTTGAGCTATCCGCGTGTATGTGTGTATGTCTACGCCATTAACGTCCGAGTGATTCCGCGTGTCTGTACACGCCGTTAAATGTCCGAGCGAAACGAAGCAAAATGTAGATCTACATCTGGGGGGCGATCTTTTTCTTTCCTAGGATGGTGAGGGAACAGTCATAAATGCCATTAACCCCAGTGACGGGTAGGTTTAGGGACGGGGTTGAGGCAAGTCATATATTTATATATACAGTAATAACGTTAAGTCAACGGCGTTCATAAACACGCTGAAAAGCGATTATGCGTCTTGATAGCACGCCAAAAATGGAAATACGAATTGGCATGTCATACATGCGCTACTTCATGAGATCAGCCAAAAAACATCTCGTTAACAACAACAACCCTTCAGAAAACGCAATTCCTTTGTGGATCCGCTTGATCTGCTTTCTCCATGTTTGACAGTACTCAGTGTCTCACGCCCGTGAGTTAACCACGCCCACTTATTTGCATGTCGCGGTGTACACAGAATAAACAAATCTGTTACGGTTGACATTTTGTACCGCAGTGACTATATACACCACCGGCCCGATTGAGCGGCAGGCGTAACTTCTCGTACCTGTGATCTTGTCCCGTACGATCTTGCAGGACTCGATGTCGCCGATGCTGCCAAACAGACTCTTCAGCTCGTCCGGCGCCATGTTCTGCGGAAGGTAGTTCACGATCAGGTTGGTTTTGCTGTCGTCTACTGGCGACGTGCAGATCGCCTCGTCACACACCTGCATCTCCATGACGACGATCACCTGCTTCAGACACACGACCAAAACAGGAAGTGACATCAGATTAAACATTCAAACGTGCCACATTCGAAGATCGGTGAAGCAAGACCAGTGAACTCGATCAGAGATGATTTTCAGCAAAGTTGAGAAATGCGAAACTATTCATTTGAAAAGAACCGACAGGAGTGTGTGTTCGTGTGAGGAAAGAGCAGCATTTCTTGACATTATTCCCACGACACGGGCGCTTCAGCTCAAAACTTCCGGTTCGGGCTGTAAAACAGGATCTCTTATGCCGTCATTGACACAAAAAGACAGCAGAAGGTCAAAGTTTGGATTTTAAGAAACATTCAAATGAAGGTCACGATTAATCAGGGCCCATTTTTTTGACCCAGTTAAAGATAATAGTTTAAATAAACAACATTTACATAAATATGAATGTAAAACATACAAACTAAATGCCACAAAACTCCAATTTAGAATTCAGTAGCTTTTAATTAAAATGAAAACAGGTTTCTGGTTTCATTAAATGCCTCTATGAATCATCAGGCCGATAGCATTAGTAAGCATAACGGCGGGGTCGAATGTGCGACTTATGTTCACAGTGAAATTATACTCAAGTCGTTACCTTTGTACAAAATACCACTATTGACCACAGTTAAAATATGCATCTGTCGCAAACATAATCTCTTAATTACACTTTTCTGAATAATGTTATTCGGCCCTGTTATTCGGACATGAACTACAAAGAACAGAATAAACGCCAGAGGAGTATAAAACCATTAATACGGATTCACGCCAGTATAGCACGACGTGGCGTTCAGGTGTGATGAAGTCACGTGACGGGGTTGTACGCGTTTAGATTCGTCATGAGTCGGCGTTTGGAGCTTCACTAACTCCAGCATCAGCCGGGTCAAACGCACAGCTAAACATGCTAACTTGTGTTAAGAGTTCACCACAACTACAGAAAAACATCTGATAAATAGAGACACACAAGTTAACTCGACTAAATAACTCAGACAGGCTACACACAGCACAGAATTACACAGGTAACCTCAGGTCAGGTGTGTACAGGGGTAAACGGGAAACCGAACTAGTACTTTCCACACGCGCAGTAACTGTAGAAACACAGTGTAAATGTAACGTTACATCATAAAACTACCGAATAAAACATTAAACACCGCCAGTTCTCACAAACAAATCTGAATAAACAGCTTTTACATTTAGCGAGAAAACACTTATATCCATCATATCAAAAATAACCGCCCAATGTAGAAATAGATTAAATAAATCGCTTTATTACCTGATGTGGGTTTATATCACCGGTGTGCACTGATCAGCGCGCGCGCACGGTAAGGTGGGCGATGGCGGGAAACAGCGGCTCTAAGAAGACTGGCATGTGAACGAGCCAATCATGGAGTGTCGTTACAATTCCCTCACACGCTATTGGACGGTGTGAAGCGCGAGGGCGGAAGCTGCGTGAACCAGCAGGTGCGGCGGATGATGGTGTGATGAGGATTAGAGTCAGCAGGGTCATTTACTAAAATAGAGTATTTTTCCCATTTTATTTGAGGGTATACTATATTATGAAACCAAATATAAAACCAAAACTAATGTGTTGCAAAATGAACTGTTCAAATCAATACCCTTTTAAAATCTAACAAGAAAATGATCTGTAAGACTTTTTTTCTTGAACTTTATTTACCACTACATATGTATTTGGCAAAGTATAGATGTCCTTTCATAATAATAACCCTTTTACGTATAACAACACAGTTCGTGACCGAAACTCTGCGTCTCCGGAGAGGTTCGATCCTTCGCTGTTTTTGATATCCAACAATCCTTTGCGCTCCATGGAGATAAAAATAAAGATGCCATCTGAAATTTGATGTTGGTGGTCAGTTTGTGTAAAGTGTACATTTTGACCAACTTTTCTCATTTTTGATGACATTTCTAGAGAAGTTAGTATTGCATGAATTAAATATTCAATTGGTTAAAGCTCTCTCTGTTGTCATGGATCATTAAACTGCTGCGCTGCCTCATGAGAAATCTTCATTAAAGAGACAATGTGTACTTTTTAATGCATTTCGTTATTTAAAATCAATATTTTTATTCATAAAAATGTCCTCAGTGGACTGAAGCAGCAGAGGCGGAGGAGCAGAGCGGCGAGAGGCACTTCACGGCCCAGGACGATTAAAAGCTGCATTGCAAATCCTCGTTGCCAGAAAAGCCAAAAAAATTGATTGTAAAAAAGGAAACATGACCGGAGATTACAAAACACACGAGTTAATGTCGGGATAGCTTTCTCCAGGTGGATAGAGCTAATGCAGGAGAAAGTCCTGCTTTCTTCTCGACTAGTCAATGTTACAGTCTTAATTACAAGCTTTTTTTCACTGTTTGGTTGTGTACTTTATTTTATAGACAGATGAATATTTATAGTTAAAAGTTGATGATATCTATGCACATACTTTAGAAAATATAACGAATAAAGAAGGCATAACTACTTATTCCAGTATAGTTCATGTTTTTCACAGTCAGTAATTCATACTGTAACATTCGTTTGTATGTTGTGTCAAGTTTGTGTGAAATTACAAACCTGTTCACCCGAAGGAACACTCGGCGCTATTAGAAGACATCCTGTCATAGATTGCATTTGAAAAAGCAGGCGGTTTGCAATTTGTTTGAATGCAAAATACAATTTCACCACTAGATGGGAGAAATTCCTACACAGAGTCCCTTTAAAGTCTCTGCTGAGGTTAGGAATAGGAATATAAAAGGAACAGGAATATAAAAAATAAAAACAGAGTTTGGAAAAACTACTTTTAGTTACAGTGCCCTAACTTCATGGAATGAGTTGCAAAATCAGCTAAAAAATGCAGGTTTTAATTTCACAAATCTGAATTCAAGCCCTACCTAAATCAAATTTATCAACATTTGCAATTGTTTTAAAATGTGATTTTCCTGCGCATCCCTGTCTGTTTGTTAGTTGTCTGTGTAAGGGTATCCTCTGCTGTCTTCTCGGCCACGGCTCTCTTGTGAGATTGAAATCTCAATGTGATTTTATTCCCTGGTAAAATGAAGGCAAATAGCATTAATTTCAATAGCAAAATAATATCCATTTAATCACACCAATGTCTAAAGAGTGTCGTTTTAGATTGAGAAGTTTCTCAGTTTTGGCTCAGAGTTAACGAGAAATGTTTGGTTTCACATGTAAGGCACAAAATATCCTCACTAATATGGTGAAACTTGAGATTATGTTTAATATACTTTCTGTTGTTCTTGTGAAAAGAAATGGGGCTCTCATGACGCAAAGAAAAATACTGTCATGGGTCAGAAAACACAGAAATACAGAAAAAGTTTCACACATTGTCCAGAAAAGTACAAGCTAGAACAAGGAGGGAAATAAGAAATAGAGAAAAAGAAGTTGTTTATAAGTCACTTGCTTTAAATGAGAAACTCATTCAGAGCTTTAACACAATCATCATTCACAAGCCGAAAAATGAGAAATAAATTACGATTTACAGTTTTATTTAAATGATGTAGGCTACATTAGCGTATGAAAACAAGTTAAAACATTAATACTGTGATCAGGGCGTATATATTAATGATGATGATGATGATGATGATTAGGGCAGAGCTGAGAGTCTCAGTCAGACTCGGGATGAGGTTCTTGTGCTTCAAGCGGCCCAAAACAACATCTGTATCAAAGCCTCCTCACGACCCTCACTGAAGCCGATTTCATTAAAGTCTCTTTCAGACTGTTAGCTGAACACACAGAGGACTCCTTCAGACTTTTACACACTTTTACAGTAAAACTTTCCATCAAATTTACACGCGGCTTTCCCCCGCGGCTGATGCTCGCCTTGGATTTGATCTGATAGAATCGAAAGAAACGTTTCATCCTCGCGTATTTTAGTCTCTAATGAAAGTCCGGACTCTCTGCTTGCTGTTCACTTTGTTTTGACAGCAAAAAAACATTTAATCGCTCCAGTTTTCGCCCAAATGTAAGAGAAGAAAACACAAGAGTCTGTGGCTCGTGGACGCGCACAGACACAAAGCGGGCGGGTTGAGTCTACGAGGTTCTCATGTGTTGTTTAAAGGCGCAGCGCCGCGCGAGCGTTGATCATTCATTGCTGAGAGCAGACTGTGTGAAACCCTGCAGATCATCCGATCATAGAGAGAGATATGGCAGAAACCGCCCCCGCCCCGGCTGCTGCCGCCCCGGCCAAAGCGCCCAAGAAGAAGTCCGCCGCGAAAGCCAAGAAAGCAGGTCCCGGCGTCGGCGAGCTGATCGTCAAAGCGGTGTCCGCGTCCAAGGAGAGGAGCGGCGTGTCCCTCGCCGCGCTGAAGAAATCGCTCGCTGCCAGCGGCTACGACGTGGAGAAGAACAACTCCCGCGTCAAGCTCGCCATCAAGAGCCTGGTGACGAAAGGCACACTGGTTCAGGTCAAGGGAACCGGCGCATCGGGCTCCTTCAAGCTCAACAAGCAGAAAGCCGAGAGCAAGAAGAAACCCGCGGCCAAGAAAGCGGCTCCTAAAGCGAAGAAGCCCGCGGCTAAGAAACCCGCCGCCGCCAAGAAGCCCAAGAGCGCCGCGGCAAAGAAGCCTGCAGCCGCTAAGAAGTCGCCCAAGAAGGCCAAGAAACCCGCCGCCAAGCCCGCCAAGAAGGCGACGAAGAGCCCCAAGAAGGCGAAGAAGCCCGCAGCCGCTAAGAAAGCAGCCAAGAGCCCGAAAAAGGCCAAGGCAGCGAAACCGAAGGCGGCAAAGCCTCAAGCCGCCAAGCCTAAAAGGGGACCTCCCAAGAAGAGATAAACATCTACTCTCCCCCACAACGGCTCTTTTAAGAGCCACCCACCTACTCTGAGTAAAGAGCAAACTCCGAATCTCGTGTATATTAACAATTTGTTAATTTAGAAAACAAATAACCAAGATTTGGCTTTCAGCTTCTTGGACTTATAATCTGAAAGAACAATAGAAAATGCTTTTTTTTATCTAAAATAAGTTTTGAAAAACTTAAACCTAACTTTTTTTCTTGTATGCATAAAAATGGCCAAAAGCTTATGAGGGTTTGTCAGTGATCATAGTTCAAATAATGTTCTACTAATGGTACAGAATATATTCACATAACTCTATTGGAGAATTATGACAAGACAAACACCAATAAGCAGTGGTAAAACTCCAGTATTACAATAGTAACATAATTCTGTACAGTATTGGGTCAATGTGCTCAATATAGCAGAATCAAATCAAATCCTTTTATTGTCACACAACCATTAACACAAGTGCTACAGTGGGTGAAATCCTTGGGTGCAGTTCTGAGCAACATAGCAGTCATGACACAATGGGACGTGTAACAATTTACAGCAAACATCAGATTTACATAATTTACAGATCTAATGCGCACAATTACTCAGTACCTTATAACAAAACAACATACAATAGACACACATACGATACAAATTATATATGTAATATACAGTAGGTTGTCTTGTGCTGTGTTGACAATTAGATTGTTTATAGTTATTAACATAAACAATATGTAACTATATGTAATATACAGTGTTTGAAAGGTGTAACAGTTTTAAAAATCCATATTTGTAACTATTTGAATAGTCTCAAAAACAAATTTTAAATAGTTCCATTTCTTCTTCTTCTTCTTCTCTCGAAAAATGGCGGATTGCAACCAACTTTGAAGTGCATACCGCCACCTACTGTACTGGAGTGTGTAACATCATGCTATTTAATTGATCTCATATTCTACCCATCAACCCTGTGACTTTAAGAAATTTAAAAAGTGCCATTCTGGTGCTTATAATCCCTTTCCTCTCTCCTTCTGTTCCCAGTATCCCAATCAGATTCCATTCCCGTCCTGCTTCCTGAACCCCATCTTGTAACACCCGTCTTTCCAATTCATATAATATACAGTGTAATATGACATGTTCAGCATTTTCTTTAACCCCACATTTTTTAGTTCCATTTCTTCTGCCAAATACTTAATTTATACTACATAAAAGTATTGCCGCCAGAAAGGGGGTTGGGCTTTGGAGGGAAGTTCAATGATTGGTTTAAATATTTACAGACTCTAAGCCAATGAGCGACTGGGGCTCTCCTTTAAACACAGTATGTGGAAACGCTCCAGCACTTCATTTTGTTTTCTTAACTGTGAAGGTATTTAGAGACTAATTCATAAAATGAGCGGCAGAGGCAAAACCGGCGGCAAGGCCCGAGCAAAGGCCAAGACTCGCTCGTCCAGGGCAGGACTGCAGTTCCCCGTCGGCCGTGTCCACAGGCTCCTCCGTAAAGGCAACTACGCCGAGCGCGTCGGTGCCGGAGCTCCTGTGTATCTGGCGGCTGTGCTCGAGTATCTGACCGCTGAGATCCTGGAGCTGGCTGGAAACGCCGCTCGGGACAACAAGAAGACCCGCATCATCCCCCGGCACCTGCAGCTGGCGGTGCGCAATGACGAGGAGCTGAACAAGCTTCTGGGCGGAGTGACCATCGCTCAGGGCGGCGTGTTGCCCAACATCCAGGCCGTGCTGCTGCCCAAGAAGACCGAGAAGCCCGCCAAGGCCAAATAATGCTCCGGTCCTTCACTGACAACCAACGGCTCTTTTCAGAGCCACTCATTCAATCTGATAGAGAGCGTTTTTTTCTAATAATCATCATGGACGTATTATACTCGTTTTGTGAATAATGTTGTTAGTTGTAAACCCAGGGTATAATATCTATTGACTTCAATCTTATAAGTTACACAAAATGATCAAAAAAAAAAAATACTGCATGCAATTGGACCCTAAAATGAAATCAATCTAAACATTTTCATTTTAGTTTGTTGTAACAGTACTAAAATGGATAATTTAAAAATAGTTGATGTTTTCACTCAAAGTATATTTAACTGAATGCTTAAACACATTTATTCAGTTTTTTTAATGTGAAACACAATAAAAAGTAACGTTTCATATCCAAATGTTGCTCTCGGGCAACAACCATAGACGTCAGTGTTCTAATCTTCATCATCTTCACTGTCACCCTATCCTTCTCTTCCTCGTCAGTGTGACTCCTCATCCTTGCCCTCATCAACTGCAGTTTACACCTTTTTTAGTTGCTATAGAAAATGTGTAATCATTATTTACAGAAAAATAAAACTTTTTTAATTTAAATTTTACTCATTAATTCTTAAAAATTATTGCTGCCATGTGGCAATTGACATGCTAAGTATAGCATTATTTCTAGTGTAACAGAAACTAATTAATGTTACTGTGGGTCCTTTTTGCTCTTTAGTTACTATCCGGATGGTCTAACCCTAACAAGTATGCCTTAATTTCTGGCTGCAGTGCTTTTATATAGACACATTAATATGATTTTGTTCTGATCCGAGATCTGCACAACTACTGGGAATTAAGGCGAGTATTTCAGAACAAATAAATGCAGAAATGTGAGATTTGAGAATAAAACCTTTATAGTTTAGGGTTGAGCAAAGTAATAAACAGAACAAAGCGTCTTGAGCGGGAAACACTCCACTTGTTTGAAAAGAGGGAACGTGCAGTCATTGGCCAGCAGTCATTAACACACGTGACACACTAGCCAATCACAAGCCTCTACATCTTCGTGACGCTTGAGCTCGTGGCGGTCCAATGCTATAAAACCAGGAGGTGTGTAACAGAAACAGCATTTCTAGCACAAGCAGAAGAAATACAGCAGAAACTGCAGCGATGGCAAGAACCAAGCAGACCGCTCGTAAATCCACCGGTGGCAAAGCCCCGAGGAAGCAGCTCGCGACTAAAGCAGCCCGGAAGAGCGCGCCCGCCACCGGCGGCGTCAAGAAGCCCCATCGGTACCGGCCCGGGACCGTGGCTCTGCGGGAGATCCGCCGCTATCAGAAGTCCACCGAGCTGCTGATCCGCAAACTGCCTTTCCAGCGGCTGGTGAGAGAAATCGCCCAGGACTTCAAGACGGACCTGCGCTTCCAGAGCTCCGCTGTCATGGCCCTGCAGGAGGCCAGCGAGGCTTATCTGGTGGGTCTGTTTGAGGACACCAACCTGTGCGCCATCCACGCCAAGAGAGTCACCATCATGCCCAAGGACATCCAGCTGGCGCGCCGCATCCGTGGAGAGCGCGCTTAAATCCGCCCCCGCTGCTATGCACGCGCATCAAACCCCAACGGCTCTTTTAAGAGCCACCATCACTTACTTTAAACGAGATGATTTCCACTTTAAAGCTGGTTATAAAGCAACAATGTTCCGTGCAGTATGTGTGATTTTATAACTGTAAAAGCTAGCGGCGTGCATTTAGAAAGGGCTGACACACTATCATACTTTTTCCTAAAATATACAATTAGCCATTTATGTTTCATTAGGTTAGAGTTTATGGCATTTGGATCAAACAGCCAATAATTATCACTTAATATAAACGAAAATTTCCACTAACGCTATATATATATATATATATATATATATATATATATATATATAAAAGACAAGGTCCTGTGCAGTGTGTGAAATCTGACATCAGTAAAAGTTGGTCTATGCAATTATTAAGGGAAAGAATAAGCATATGCTATTGTTTCCTAATACATACAATTGGCCACTTCTGTTTTATTTTGAGGGCTTTTGGATTAGACAGCCAGTGGTAACAAAACTAAATTGTTCCAATGTGCCTATTTTCATTAAGGGAAAAAGGGTGTTGTGTTTTTTATTATGTAAGCTTATAAGCGTTTTTTTTAAAATGTGAGTGAATTTGAACCGGAATAGGACATACACAGGGGGGCATAAATAGAATAATATCACAGCTGTCACTATTCACAATTTTACTGTTATCAATATTGTGATTTATTTGATGACTTGTGTCCCTCTTTGTTTACTTTGTTGAGCTTGTAGAACAGCACTATTCATTATTAACCAGTACTACTGAATATATATATTTATATATATTCAGTAGTACTAACCTGAATAAATATATATATATATATATATATATATACACACACATATATATATTAATATTTTATTTAAAACAAGGGAATGGCTCCTCCAGGAGTGGCGGTTAAATGTTTCGCGCTCTATATTTTGGGGGAGGGGCGCGTGCATGTGACGCCTCGCTGGTTTCTGTCAGGTCCTGTAAGCACAAGTAAAAGGTCTGCCTTCAGCCTCGTCCTTCATTCTTCGTCATTATCTGACTTAATCAACGATCTTGTGAACATGTCTGGAAGAGGCAAAGGCGGGAAAGGGCTTGGAAAAGGAGGCGCGAAGCGTCATCGTAAAGTTCTGCGCGATAACATCCAGGGAATCACCAAACCCGCCATTCGGCGTCTGGCTCGTCGCGGCGGTGTCAAGCGCATCTCCGGGCTGATCTACGAGGAGACCCGCGGTGTGTTGAAGGTTTTTCTGGAGAACGTGATTCGCGATGCCGTCACCTACACCGAGCACGCCAAGAGAAAGACCGTCACCGCCATGGATGTTGTGTACGCGCTGAAGCGGCAGGGACGCACCTTGTACGGCTTCGGGGGATAAACGCCTGAAACCCGGAGAATCTGACGGACCCAACGGCTCTTTTAAGAGCCACACAATCTCGCAATTAAAGAGTTAATGTCAATCATACCGATAAAAAAAAATTCTAGGTCAAGAACATATTCTTAATGACTTTTTAATTACAGTTTAATGTGTTAATATACTTCAAAAATTTCATTTTCGTTCTCAAAAGAACAGTTTAAAAATACAAATTCAGCTGCAGTTGTTCTCATTTGCAGATTGAATAAATGACAATAAGTTTAGAAATCATACCAACGTATGTTTTGTTGCTTCCCCCCACTGAAATGGGCTTTATTTGCTGCCCCTGTAGTTTAATCTGATGAATGGATCTATGAAGTAGGGATGGGGAAATGAAGCTTCATGAAGCAATGAGGCTTTCCCCTGACTGTTCCGGGAAAAGATTCAAAGCTTCGAGAGTGTCGAGAACAGCGCCATCTGGTGCTTATTTAAAATAAAGCAGCCAGAAGCTCTGGCAGATGAAGCAACCACAACACACTACAGAGTTTCAATGTTATGTCTACAAATAAAAACCTTACATGTTTGTGTTTGATTTGTTCATTTGATAAATTCATTTTCCCATTAAAGTGTATATAATATAAGCTTAAGTGCAAAGATATAAGCTTAAGTGCAAAGATTTTACAAAAACAAAAAGACAAAACAAAAAAGAAGACTAAGTAGTGAAAAATAAATGTTGGTTATTTAATGAATTATATTTATTAACTTTCAAAGTACAGCACTCTCCTCAAACACCCATCAACCAGACTGAGGCAACATTGACTCGTTAAAGTTCGAGCCTTCTGACACCCAAAGCGAAACTCGCACGTGATCGGACAGAAAGTGAGGCTTCGTTTGTCATCGATCACGTGACTCTGGGAAAACCAAAACACACCACGATACGGGGCTTCACTAGAAACTGTGTCGCATATGTGATACGCGCATCGAAGCTTCAGTGTCATACGTAACATCACTACTATGAAGTTCTGAGGAAAATCTGTTTTTAAAGGGAGTCTGACCATTATTGGTTTTATGCAATGATTTATGTACTTTTATGCAAAACTCCTTCAAATGTGTTTATGGGTTTTTTATAAAATGATGGTGCAGAATATGTCTTGAACAGCTAAATTTATCAAATTATCACTATGTATTAACTTTTTTCGAGCAGTGACATATAACAAAGGAAATAAGAAGTATTTGTTTTTTAACAAAATCAATCAATTGCTCGAAACAGAGTAGGAAAGATCGGACTTATTTAGAGAGAGCGGAAGTGAAACAAAAGAAACAGTCGTTCAAACCAGAGCCGTTGAAAAACATTACTGGCTCTGGTTCAAACATCGGGCGGTGGGCGGGGATAGAATTTAACCGCCTGTGATTGGCCTCTGTTCCGCTCACGATGATTTGAGCTGTCCAATGAATTTACGGGTTCGGCCAACGAAAACGGGCCATCAGAAGAACCCAGTGCTTCCTCTAAATTAGCATAGCGCAGTGAATAAAACCCTCACAATCGCTCCTGTGTTCACACACTCACTCGTCAGCTCTGAGATCACTTCATCATGCCTGAACCAGCCAAGTCTGCGCCTAAGAAAGGCTCCAAGAAGGCCGTCACCAAGAGCGCCGCGAAGGGCGGCAAGAAGCGCAGAAAGTCCAGGAAGGAGAGCTACGCCATCTACGTCTATAAAGTGCTGAAGCAGGTTCACCCTGACACCGGCATCTCCTCCAAGGCGATGGGCATCATGAACTCTTTCGTCAACGACATCTTCGAGCGCATCGCCGGTGAGGCGTCTCGTCTCGCTCACTACAACAAGCGCTCCACCATCACGTCGAGAGAGATCCAGACCGCCGTGCGTCTGCTGCTGCCCGGAGAGCTGGCCAAACACGCCGTGTCTGAGGGCACCAAGGCCGTCACCAAGTACACCAGCTCCAAGTAGAGCCGCAGCCGCTCACACACACAAAGGCTCTTTTAAGAGCCACACACACTCTCCTGTAAAGAGCTGATGATGCTGTAGATCTATTTGAAATCTCATCTTCTAAACGTAAATTAAATGTTCAAAAGCGTGTAACTTTGTTTATATGAAACCATCTTATGATTATTTATTTTTTAGCACCCATCCAAAATGACCTGTTATTTAACAAAAAACAGAACTGGTTTAAGAAGGTTCTAGATTAATGATTGATTAGTTGTATTTAATTATGTAAAGTAGTTGTAGATTTAAACCAAGTTATACCATACCCACCCACAGTTATATATATATATATATATAAAAATTAATTTAGTATATTGTAACATTTGGGTTTCATATGTTTATTCAAACAAAATGTCATATCCAGCATCTCATCCATTCCTCTTTTTTTAATATAATTTTCCTTTTTACCAAAAATGTGTTTTAGGTGGACAGATCAATACCGTACAAAAAAAAAAAAACATTTAAAAAACCCTTCGTTATTGCAGACTCGCCATGCTTAAAGCTAACTCTTGGTATTTCTAGCTGATGTGATCTAATGATCTAAGTGATCTGTTGGGTTTATATTCAGTGAGCATATCTGCAATATATTGAGGTCCTAACCCATTAACTTAAATGATTTATATACCAGTAACAATACTTCATCAACCTTAATGTATCTGGTAGGCAGTGTATAGACCCGAGGACTGGTGTGATGTGTTCATGTGTTCTGGTTCTGTATGAGCTGACACTGTCTGATGGTGTGTTTGGGAAGGCCAGTGAGGAGGCCATTACAGTAATCCACCCTGCTGGTGATGAAAGCATGCACAAGTCTTGACTGGAAACAAAGCATCTAATTCTTGCAATATTTCTCAGATGATAGTATGCTGATTTAGTTATTGCTTTGACATGACTACTGAAACTGAAAGATTCCTGACTTGATTTTTATTTGTTTGACTCTAGACTGAAGGTATGTGTTGACCTTGAGAAGTTCGTCTTTGTTTCCAAACGCAATGACTTCAGTTTTGTCTTTAGCCGGCGGTTCATTGCTAACCCTGCAGACACTGACCTGATGATAACAGCTGAATATTACAGCTATAGGTTACATGGATCCGCTGTTATGAGCCTTTTTAAACTTTTGTACAAAATAAAAGCATTTCAAAACTTCCTGGTTAAACATTAAAGCACTATAATGTGATAAATTAAAGAGACTATTTAAAAATTTAATTCAAAGAGACTATTTAAAAATTTAATTCAATTTTGTCAAAATTACCCCTTATTTTTTGTCAAAAATAAACCTGAGGTGTGTTATTTGAGATTAATGAGGCCTGCGATCAGTAGATCCAGAACGAAACACAACACGTGCTAATGCTAATGCTATTCCTCAGAAACATGTGCATGAACCTAGCCTGACTTCGTCATACTCGTATTCAAGAAAGAATACAAGTCTGAAACTCGAGAGTTGGGGGGCCAAGATGGCGGCTTGACTAGACGCACGTGTTCTAGCGCTTACAACAAAATAGGGTATATTTTACAAATGTTGATGTGAGAAACAAATCACACTTTAATGAGTGTTATTGAGATTCTTATTAATAAGTTAGAGTTAATTAATACTAGTTACAAGTTTTTTTATTCGATAGAGAGTCTAGAAGTTATCATGAACGTGTCAGCCCCTGAAGTGATGGATACTGAACTTCAAAGACTTATCAGCGAAACTCACTCCTACGCTTGTCAACAGAAAAAGGGAGATGAATGTGATTCGACTCCAAATACACCATCCAAAGCACCTCCGTCAAAAAGCAAGCAAAAGGTGATGTAATGGATGAACTAACGCTAGGTCAGGCACAGCAAAGCATCATTCAAATAATTAGACAGTCATCCGAGGAAATAAAAAACATGGTAAAAGAAAATTCGACCAGCATCAATCTGTTGAAAGAAGCGTTAGAAGTGGTGCACTCTGAAATTTTTGACATTCGGAAGGAGAATGAAGAGTTGAAAAACAAAAACGAGGAGAATCTGAAGCGCATCTCTGAAATGGAGGAGAGAATAAATGATCAGGATCGGTACTGTCCTGGAGGGGCTGACCGAACGTGCAGAGGATAATGTCAAGGCTCGGGTAATGGATATCTGCAGAGCGGTGGTTGTCGAAGAAGATACTAACTTCGTTGCAAACAATGTGGACATTGCTCACCGAGTTGGAAGACCCATTTCAGATGGCGGAAAGGATAAGAGACCAAGGCCGGTGATTATAAGACTCACTTCCAGAACAGCGAGGGACCTCACAGGGAAATGACTTTCTTAAGAAGAACAAGATGTACTTCAAAGAGGACCTCACGATCAAAGACAGGGCTACGCGGAATCTCCTTTGGCCTTCGATCGACAAAACACGGAAAGAGGGCAAAGGGGCCTTCTTTGTGGGAATCAAGGCAATTGTTGACTATAAAGAAATTAAAATGTAGGCTAAACCACTGCACCCTTATTATGGGTTCTGATTCCTTAAATTACTATGAAACGAGAAGTAACTGTTTGCTTTAGGTTATTCTTTAAAACTTGGACGAATTATATAAGGTTTTTATTTTTTATTAATGCTTATATTCATTCGTAATGTGAAACAACAGGAGACTGTTATTCCTTTTATGTTACTCAAATTTAATCTAAAAGGATCTCAAGAATGATACTGAAATGTGACGGTTTACCCTTTATACACTCTCAACACTTTCAAGTTTCAACCTTAATTTGCTCATTGTTCACCTCATTGTTCTATTAGGGTTTTTTTCTGGTCTTGTTTGAGTTTATGTCAGTAACAATATTTTCCCTTAATGCTAAGGGGATTACGTGACATGCTGAAAAGGAAAGCTCTATTTTTGTTTTGTAAAGGTAAAGAAGCAGATTTTTGTTTTATTCAAGAAACGCATGCCTGCCAAGATGATGCACTTTTTTGGAAGAATCAGTGGGGTTGTGACATTTGGTTTTCTTTTGGTACTTCAAATAGGACAGCAGGTGTCGCTATTTTAAAGGATAGGTTTTCAGGGAAGGTTATAAGTCACAAAACAGATAATCAAGGTCATTGGATTGCTTTACTTATTGATATAAACCAAGCTAAAATAATAATACCAATAATAAAAAAACAAATGAGTTAATATTTCAAGATATCGAAGGCTATATTAATAATTTACATTCAAAATTCCCTTCAGCTGAAGTCATTTGGGGTGGTGACTTTAATACGGTGTTTGATCGATTGCCACCTAGAATTAATAATATGGCAAATGAATTAAGCAATGTATGTTTCAATTGAACATAATCGATATTTGGAGGTATACAAATCCACAATCACTTGTATATATGTGGAGTAATAGGGACAGATCTCAGCAATCGCGGATTGATTTTTGGCTCATTCCAGAACACATAAAAGAGAGAGTTGAATTTGTTACTATTGAACCATCAGTTTTAACAGATCACAAAGGCATATCCATTAAAATGAATGTGGTAATCTCTCAATCAAGTGAAATTAAACGAGGATATTGGAAGCTAAATAATAGTCTATTGAAACATAAAGATTTTTGCGACCAAATTAAGAATTTAATTATTAAATATTGGCAACAAGCTTCTTTGACTCAAATTTATGGGAAATTATTACTAAAATTTGAAATAAGGAAGTTCACAATTATGTATGGAAAATCTGTTAAAAAAAAAGAAAATGAAAACAAAATAATTAATGAAATAATTTCCCTCACTTGTAAAAATAACAAATATGTCAAGCACTGAAATATTAAAGCTTGCTACATTGCAGAATGAGCTGGATAACATTTATGAAGAAAAAGCTAGGGGTGCTTTTGTTCGGTCTAGACAAAAATGGATGGAAGCAGGAGAAAAAAATACTAAATATTTTTTTGGTTTAGAAAAAAGGAATAGAGAAATCACTTCTGTAAATAAATTAATAATAAATGGACATACTAATGAAAATCCCAAAGATATTTCTTGTTTTGTTAGTCAATTTTACAGTAAATTGTATAGTCCAAGTAGTCAGCTAAATGAGGCAGATTGTTTTCTCAGTAATTTATCAACCAGTATTAATAAGATTACGTCAGACTATAAGAATTCATGCGATAAAGAATTGAACATAGAGGAAATTATAAATTGTATAAATAGTCTTAAAGAAATTAAATCTCCTGGGAATGATGGCTTGACAGGGGAGTTTTATAAACATTTTTGTAATGACCTTGCACCCTTTTTACTTGCAGTCTTTAAAGAAGCGCTTGATTTGGGAGAAATGCCCGCATCACTAAAACAAGGGGTAATTACACTTATACCCAAGCCCAATAAAGATAGATTAGTTTTAGAAAATTGGAGACCAATTAGTTTATTAAATAATGATACTACAATTTTTTCTTTAATTTTTGCAAAAAAGACTTAAGAAACATCTTAATACAATAATTGATGAAGAGCAGTCCGGTTTTTTGAAAGGTCGTTACATTGGAAATAATATTAGACTAATTTTAGATTTAATTGATTATAGACACCTTATCCCAGATGATTCTTTTATATTATTTATTGATTTCTATAAAGCGTTTGATACTGTTGAACACTCATTTATGTTTAAAGTTATTGATTTTTTTGGTTTTGGTAATTTTTTTCAAAATGCAATCCGTACGCTTTATAAAGGTTGGAATAGTTCAGTCCAGCTATCTCACGGTACCGGTCAGAGATTTGATATGGGCCGTGGGATAAGACAGGGATGCCCTATATCACCTTTTCGCTTCACATTGGTTACTCAGGTCATGGCTGCTCATATATAAAAGCAAGTTTTCAAGGAATTTCAGTGTTTGGAAAAGAGATTAAACTTGATGATAGCACAATTTTTCTCAAAAACAGTGACCAATTAGATGAAGTTATTAAATGTATAGAAACATTTTCTGGAATCTCTGGTTTAAAGATGAATAAGAATAAATCTACTTTATTCTCTCTTAAAGATTGTGCATTTAAAGAAATTTGTGGGATACCAATAAGAGATAATACCACATACCTTGGGATAATGGTGTGTAAAGATTTGAATCAAAGAAGCCGGCTAAATTTTGAACCTATTATTGAGAAAATTAAAAACAGATTCAATCTGTGGCTTATGCGAGATCTTTCCCTAAATGGTCGTATCCTACTTTCGAAAGCAGAAGGGATCTCATATCTATGTCAGCAGATGTTCCAAATAATGTTCTCAAGGAATTAGATAAGAACCTTTATGATTTTATTTGGAGGAAGAAAATACACTATTTACGGAAAGATATTCTAAATAATAATAGAGACTTTGGTGGCCTTGAAGTTTTAAATTATACAGATTTAAATAATGTGTTTAAAATAAAATGGATAATCGAAATTATTAAAAATAAAGATAGTATATGGAATGTTTTCCCAAGTTACATATTTAACTCTTTAATTTTAAAGTGTAATTTCTCAGTAGATAAAATCCCTGTTAAATTGGCAAACTTTCATAAGCAGGCACTGCTGGCTTGGCAATTAATATACAAATACAATTTTTCACCGCATCGATACTTCATATGGAACAACAAAGATATCTTGTACAAAAAAAAATCAATCTTTAATCAGACGTGGTACGACAATGGAATCCTTAATGTTAATCAGTTGCTTAATGAACAAGGTTTACTTTTAACATATCCTGAATTTCTCAATAAATTCATGATTCCTGTGAGGCCAAAAGAATATGCTATTGTTTTAGATGCAATCCCTGGCAGAGTAGTTTCACTTTTACGAAATTCTGGATTATGCCCTATAAATATAGATCGTCAAATCAGTTCTTGTTTTGACACAATATTTATTGGGGATATTAATATATTAATAGATAAATGCAGTAACAAATATATTAGAAATACTTTAAAAACAAACTTTTTGCCTTGCTCAACAGGTTTTTGGTCATCTAAATTTGAAAATATTAATTGGAAAAGAGTTTGGTCTGTAACAAGTAAGTTTTGTATTGATAATAAAATTAGAGAGGTATCATATAAAATTGTACACAGAATTTACCCTGTCAAGGAATTACTTTCTGAACGTTTCCATTTGAATATTGAAAACTTGTGCGAATTTTGTGGCAATGCCAATGAATCTGTAACTCATCTTTTTTTAATTGTATTTATTCAAAAATGTTTTGGTTGGATGTTTCAAAATTCATTTCTAAGTTATTTGAAACATATCTACAAATTGAGCTTTTTGATGTTGTATTTTTTTTCGTACAGGACAATGTTGACTCCAAAAGTACCATGTGCTTCCTTATACAACTTGGAAAATATCACATTCATGTGAAAAAATGGGCTAAAGCTAAGCCAAGCTTTGAACACTTTATGAAAGAGATTAAACTATATGGTAATTCATTAGATAAAAACAAAAAAGCAAGAAAGACCTATGAAGTATTTTGTAACTTTAAATTATTGTAACTTTACCCCTGGCATGATTTTTCTCCATTTCACAAGATGTAAACAACACTGGTCCAGAAGCACTTCCTGTTTCAGTTTTTTAACGCTACATAAAAGCTGGGATAAAATACAACCAACAGAACATTTAAAACTGAATCAAAAAGTTAAACCAACATCTTTAAGATGTTTTCTTTACATGTGGAATAAAGAAAACAGTTACAAACTGAAACAGGAAGTGTTTCTGGACCAGTGTTGTTTACATCTTGTGAAATGGTCTATTTCTTTTCTTTTTTTTTCTTCTGTATTTTCTATTTGTTGTGAGCTGTATGGTCATGTAAATCTCTTTGTATATTCTATGTTGCAATAAAAAAATAAAAAAAATAAAAAATAAAAAAGTACAAAAAAAAAAGAGTCTGAAACTCCTCCATTGGGCTTTGATTATGAGGCGTGTCGTAACCGAAGCAGGAAAAAACAAAACCTCTGCACTCAATTGGATAGTCGGTAGACCTACCAACCAATCAGAGCAACGCATAAGTCAACTCCTTTGCATAGCGCAGTTTTCAAATACAGAACGTAGCCTACTTTATTTATTTTAGAAGTTAAATAACGAGTGTTACTTCTTTTACTTACTTCTCCATGAGTGCCACCAAAGGAGAAACCACAACGACCACAGGCTGTTCATTACGTCCCATCTTCTTAGCGACCGTCAGAGCCAGCTGATGAGTTACACTTTTCCCGAATCATGTAGGAAGGACGGCAAAAATATCTTTCCGATCGACAAATGACTTGATTGCAGTTCTCTGTTTGTCTATTAAAATGAATGCGCTGTCGATTTATATTTTAAAACAGACGCGGCAGCGGAATCTGTACATCTCAATTCTCCAGCTGCAGTCATCTTCAACAAGCCTCTTTGATAACGTGATGATTACGTCCCTGAAGACCACCTGTCAATGATCGTATAAAGCCCGCCCTGGCAATTTGATTGGCCCGATGATTTCTGAACCGATCCGACGAGCGTTCTGTGTAGGCTGCCATCTTGTGGCGACGCCATTACTGAGCTGTTACACCGGCATATAGACATATGCACCGGTATGTAAACAAACCTCGGTGATAACGCGAACTCACCCTCGATGACAGCTACAGCCAGGCAGAATGACTTGTTGGTTTGATCTGTGACTGCAGTGGCCTCCAGTCACAGATGAAGGTACAAACGATCTTACAGATTAACATTATTTATGAAAATAGCTTGGCAAGCTAGCTAGGCTAACGTTTGCTAACGAGGAAACTATAAAAAGATCTGTCCATTTGGCAACAATAAATAAATAAATGAATGAAATCAAATAAACAAATTCATGTTTTTCATTTGTGTCCATTATTTATCTCATTTTCACATTGCAACAGGCAAGGGTAAGGTAACGTTACAGCTAGAAAGTATACATAATATCGACCAATTAGTGTTTTTAAACCATGGAAAGAGGTCAATATAACAGCAGGAAAACAATTATGTCACATAACGTTATATTTAGCTCAGGAAAGCCATTTAATAACCATAGCATGTTAATTGAATAGAAAAAATAGCAAGAGAGGAGATTTTGCTGATCACTATATCACATATTTATTATATTTTTTTTACTTATGTCATTAAATAATTGTTATTATACACGAATGTCCGCGTCTTGTACTCGCCCAGGAAATCTGTAAACCGTACGGCACCAGACAGGGGCAGTCGACCCGGGGTATTCACAATGTTTTCTCTTCAAAATTGAAATGTTACTGCCACCATTGAAACAATTTATAACGGAAACTGTTTACCCACTCGACATTATACAAGGGATAACGTTGTAACGTTAGTGACAGTCGTAAATCGCGAGCTGTTTATTCCATTGGACGCAAGTTGCAACTAAAACAATAGGAGGCAATGGCGCAACGCTACCCAGCAACAGCTCAGTAATGGCGCCCCGCTTACTTCCGGTAGTTTCGCCGGATTCGTCTATATGCACGCATAAGTTCCGCATTTGACGTAAGGATGCTCGTCCATTTCCGGTTGTGGAGATTAAAGCGGAGGAAAACCGGAGAAAACGGGATCATGGCAGAGTCTTCAAAATTTACTGTCCTCCAGTCTTTGAAATGAAACGTACATACGTTTAGATGTAATTTTATATATAGTTATATTTATTTAATATAATTTTAAAAAGAAGCATAAACACAACGAGGGGTGTCTGTTTTATCTGTTTTTGTGACTAACGTTTCTTTAGTATAACCATGGAGTATAAAATTCAATATAAATTCTCAGTATTGCATTGGACTCTACGATCGGCGGAAGTTATCGAGCATCCCTAATGCTTCACCGGAAATACCGCCGTGCATAGAGCCCATTAGTCCTCAATGGATCGAGTCCAGACTGAACTTCCCGTCCAAAAAATGTTGTGGGCGGAGTTCGGGCTGGCATCCAGGCTAGCATGAACCACTGAGACTTATGAAAAACTAAAACTAGTCAAAAACTTATTTTCTTTAAATGACAAACAATACAGTCAGTAAATATGTGGCCTGTAATTAAATTGTTCTTTATTTTGCAGATGTATTGTGGATTTCACTTAAATGGCAATGAATATTACCTATTGCCATTTAAGTGAAATTACTGAATTTAAATATACAAGCTTGATAAAAATGATTATTAAGAGAATTTCAAATGGCACTTAGAGGCTTTTGCATCTGAACTCTATATTATTTAGCATGTAATTTATTAAACAATATTTTATGTGTCACTGGCATTACATACTGGCATCATTGCTCAAAGAAAAACAAATATTGTTGACTGATTTGACACTTGGGTTGAAGATTCAAATTCAGCTTTATTGGGACAATCCATAATGGCAATCCATATCACAAGCAAAGACTCAATACACAGGCAAACTATTTAAATAAACAACGGGACAGAAAACCGGCAGAGAATCAAAAAACAAGACCCAGGAAAACACTCAGAAATGCTGTGTAACAACATTCAAGACTTCTTCCTTCTTATTTGGGCAATATTCTTCAATATTCAAGAGATTGAAACAGAGTTTAAACAGGTCCATTAATCGAGATAATAACACACAGGTGGAAGAGATCAACCAATAATGAGGCTACAGGGATCGGTCACGAAGGCAGAGCGAGTATCCAGCTGGATTACATTAAATTTATTAACATTAACAGAGATGAACATTACTACTTTCCTTAACCTTTAAAACAAAATGTTTAAAGACTCTTGGATCATATAATTAATAACATGAGGCTAATCCACCAACCAAAGCCCAAACTCAGGAGACGTTTACGAGACGACGCAGGAAAACTGAAGAAACGTGCGGACAATCTTAAATAATAAATCTCAAATGTAAATTACACAAAGGAAGTTTCCCAACAGCATTTATTTTCACTTCCAAAATATTAAGAGGTCAAAACTAACAATAATTTCAATTTTACAGACCCATCACCAGAATTATATTCATCTAATCGTCTACTTGCACTGTTCAGCATTTCAGAGTCAAAGAAGAACTGAATTTAGATTATTTTACTCTGAATCACAGCCTTCGATAATCCATAAACTCTGCGGAGAAACAAAGAATACAATCTTTCTCTGAAAGTAAAATATGCATTACATACAGTCAAAACAAAATGTATTCAGACACCTTCAAAATTTCTCAGACTATCATGGTTTATTCGATATAGAAAATAGTAATCAAATATTTATTTAATAAAAAGACAAGAACTCAGAGTTATTAAAGTGGATATTTGACTGGTTTTGTCCGTCCTTCTGTTGGACTCTCACACATGAATTATGTTGAATATCTGTCAGCTGATAAATTTAATACACAATTAGATAATACCAGTTTAGCTCAACCAGTGACCAAGCAATGCTTCGTGTTGTTCAGTGTGTGTGTAAAAAGAGAAAACACACTTCAGCAGAACATCATCAGCTCAAAATGGAGGAATCATTGTTGGTCCCAAATGTGTGTAAGTGTGACTGGTAGTCGCTGTATTTTTGGGTATAATATATATCACAGTTTACTTTATTCTGCTCTCGAACAATAGTGTCCTGCACACACTAGTAAAACAATATCAAAAATGTCTGAATAATTTTTGATTTGGCAAATATGTGATTTATGAGTCTGACATATACTCACAGTCGTGATATGTGATGTTGTAGGCCACAGGTCCTCTGATTGTGAAGCCGAGGTAGAAAGACACACGTCCTTGTTTGCAAACGTTGGCCGGTTTGTCGGCGTTGACTTCAATCTGGTGCCCGTTTCTATCAGCAAACACTCGATAATCCTCCACCTTCCCTTCGATTCGCTGAAGACATTCAACTTCATACACTCCTTTATATCCTTCAGCGAGGAGCTCCAGATCCGTTTGGTGTAGTCTTGAGTGAACCGGTCTCTCCAAGCCGTCCTGGTGTGGTTTCAAGGCATGAACGAGTCTCTGCAAGCCTTCTCCTTTCCCGTAGAAGAACAGAGGAACCAGGAAGCGATGGCGCAAATGCTTCTGATACTTGCTCTCGTAAGACTGACTCATATATTGCACACAGTCTCCAAGGTTCGGAGGGTCTGGCTTTACTTCATCGGGCCAGAAGAGCAAAAGGACCAAGAGGTAAAACTCTGGGCTTCTGCCTTCAGCTTTCGTCAACCAAAGGCTCTGTAACATGTCCTGAAGCTCTTCCGTTCCTCCCGCCGGTTCGCCCGCCTGACTGGAGATGAGCTTGGCCAGAATGTAGAGGACGGTTTGGGGTTCATCATCAGACTGGGGTTTTTCAATCGCACTCAAATTCTGTTTCAGGACATTGATGTCAGATCTTAGGAAATCAAGCATTCCTGCAAAAGTCTTCTGTTTTCTCTCATTCAGGGCCTCTTCTCCAGTCTGCGTTCCCTGTGTAACGTGTAGCTTGTAGCAATCCTCAACAACTCTACGGATGTATTCTGGTTCCTCTGTTTTGCTGCCTGGCCTTGAGAATGTCAGGTACCGTTCGAAGAAATTATACTTGGACTCAACTTTTCCTCTGAGACTATTGATGAAATCATGGTATTTTTGTTCAAGGGGATTCTTTGGAGTGATTCGATCATAAATCTCCTTGCAAACCTCTAGAAAACCAAAGTGGCCCCCGGTATTGAATTTGGTGTTGTCATCTAACTCGTCTTCAGCTGCTGTCTCTTCATCTTCGAATGCTTTAATGGCAGACTCTGCAATGCGCAAGCGCGTGTCTGTACGTGGTTTATTCACGTTAACCCATATACTTCCAGTCCAGATCCTCGACAGTTGGTTTTTGTGAACTTGCCCCAATGTGTCCCTAATATGAGATTTGGGGTCTCTTTGAATTGCCTCTTTTGCCCATTTTTCTGCCTCACGGTATTTGCTTTCCTCAGTGACCTCGTTGTAATACAAACGTGAAAGTGCTTGAGGATAAAAAGGGTCTGTGGAGAACAAATGTGAAGCCCTCTTCAACAACTTAATGCATTTGTTAGTTGTACTTTCCCTCATGATGTCAAGAATCAGTCTGGAAAACATCTCCTTTCCTGTCAGACCGTGATGTCTTGTGAATAACAATCTCTTGCAGATTTGCTCATAATCACTCTCATTTCCTTCCACCATCTTGTTCAAAAAGTCAAGAGTAATGTCAAATCTTGTCAGTTTATTCTCAGTGACCATTTTCAGACAAGCATCAGCAATCATCGGATGTTTCAGGCGTATGCAGTTGGCTTTTCCATCAGAGAAAATGACTATGAGATCCATGAAAGGCTCCATTATATCTTCCACCGACGGTCCGTCAATGAATTTCTCGCACGAAGACTTCGACAAGTGTGAACCCGGGACATATGAATTTATCAAAGCCAAAAAACTGAGAAGTTTTGTGCTGCTGGACGTTTTGTCATTTTCGATGAGATTGACCATTTCTTCTGTGATCGTTTTCTCTGCATACTGTCTCTGGAAACCTCCCCGCATTATGTTAAAGGCATGAAACGATTTTGACATTTCCTTGTGTTTTTCTTCAATTTTGAGGCTTTTCTGAGCAAACCTCTCCTTCTCCTCTGGTAAGAGCTCCAGTTTCAGCGTCACGGACCCTCTCCCTCGAACAGCACTCTTCCCCACGGCATTAATAATGACGACTGCAGGACCGTCAGTCCGATCCGGCTGAAGCTTTGACTGCAGATTCTTTAATAAGTCAGAGGTTGTCTTGTCATCTTTGTTATCCAAAAGGAGAAGCACAGGTTTTTTATGTGTTTTATATTTTTTGAACAGTTCACTTGCCATATTTTCAATCTCTCTTGTACACTCTTTATTTTCTGAAATCTCTGTTCTGAACGGGTCTTTCCAGGTTCCACATGTGAACTCGTGCTCTAACTCCTGCAGGATCGCTCCGGCTAGTGCTGATCCGCCGCTGTCTTCATCGCACAACAGATTTATGGTTGTAACTTTCCACTGGCTTTTTCTCTGGAGTCGGATCTGTTGCAGAAGTTTTTCCTTCAATTGTTTGATTTTCTCTTCAGAGGGTTTGGAAGGAAGAATCAGTGTGTCGTTTAGACTGAAGTCTTCGGTTTTCCAGTCCAAGAGGATCACGACTGGAGTTTGAGTGTTAATGCCCCTATCATGGATTTCTTTAATCAGGTTTGTCCAGAGCTCATTCTTGATAGGCAGTTTATTGTCCCGCTTTTCCTTGGTGTCTAGTAGCAGCAGCACCGTTTTCTGGTCTTGTTCTGCACGTTCTTCATTAGACCGCAGAAAAAGGTCCAGCACTTGTTTCGACAGCTCTTTGGTGTCTATGTCAGAATCGATGGCTCTGGCACATCTGAGATCTCTCCGGAAGTGCCAAAGCACCTGCATGCCGAGGGTTGATCCGCCACTGCCACGCTGGTATCGTAAAGAAACATCAGTGATGAGACAGAGTTTTTCTTTTTTCCTCTCGATTAACTCTATTAAATCATTAAAGCCGTCCCTTTCGACCAATGGTAAGTTTGCCGATGTGTAGAAGTTCAGCCAAGTTGGTGGCGCTCCTTGGAGAAAGTCGATCTCTTGCTGTCTGGCCGTGTCCGGGTTTATCTCTACAGCCTCAAACATGTCGGACCATACAATGTCGAGGCATGATAGCGAATCTCTAACTGCAGGAGGAATTGAGATTGTTTCACCCGGATTGCATGAAGGTAATTGGTACATCATTTTCACAGTTGTCTCAAAATTGTTGATGAGTTCCTGCGTGTCCTTATTCCTGTGCCGAGATGGGAACCAAGAAGAACGGGATGAGTTCTTAGCAATGGCTAAATAAACACAAAATAAAAGATTAGTGGAAGATGTGCCGAGTGGGAACAAAAGAAACATCCATGGCATAGACATTAGACAAAAATCACATCAGCATGATTCCACACCTAACAAGACATGCTAGGATTTGTTAGTTAGTACACACCACACTATCATTTGTAGCTTCATTGAAAAATATCTTACTTGAAATTACATGATTAAACACGATTAAATTAAATCATGATTCCATGTACTATTGGAATCACTGTGGACCCTGTTTACGTTTATAAATCGCCTCAGCACGTAGGAGATGCAAGGTGACGCAGTGTCTCGTTTCCTCTTCAGGCAACCTGTAACTCGTGTTTTTCCAACCTTATACCCGTGAAAGTGCACTGGAACGGCAGTCAAACCCGTGACTTCCCACCCGTGAACTCGAACTAGACCGACGTACTCCCAGTTACGAGTTCTGACGTCACATAGCCCGCGAACATATACAAAACTACAATGACAGCCCCTACGGAGCAGTGTTTCTGCAGGCGGTACACGGTGAGGACACTTTAGGACAACATAACGTTAACTAGTTTTCAGTCCATTGAGTGCAAGGATAAATTAATACCAAATACATTTCCAAATATACAAATATTATAAAGTAAAATAAAAGGTATAACAGCTTATCTTGCCTCATGCGCTATTTTTCCTCCTCAGTTTTCCCACAAATAAACAAGGACTAAGCAGCTTTGGCGGTAGCAATTATTACAAATGCGCGTGAGCCCCGTAAGGTCCGCCATGCTGGTTTTTTTACATCTAGGTAGTTTGGCGTGAATGACCTGGAATGCTACAAAGTCGTGGTTTGAAGTCGTGATTTACGTGCTCAAAAACATGCCTGGAACGCAGCATTATATCACAACTATTCAGTGTTTTCAACCACATAATCTTTATTTTATGTTTCAAACATTTAAGTTCACATAAGTACTAAAAACAACACATTTAGAGTTTAGATCTAGATCTAAGTAACGGTCGCCTTGAAAAACTCTCGCTAACGGGTCAGACAGAATATTTTTAAAATTATATGTATGAAAAGGATAAGGCATACATTAAAATGTGTCGTTTTGTTTTGAGTGGATGGTCAATAAATAAAGGAATTAATAGAGATGGGGATGGGGTCTTTACCCAAAGACATTCCACCCAGAGGAAAGTGTTACGCACCTACGACACCACATAAACCTTTAGTGGACGGGGATAAACCTGCAGTGAACCTGCTCTGCACTGTAACAACCGGGAAGTTAACCGTGTCTAACTGATGGTCACTACACCATGAAGTGAAGACTCTCCACTTCAGAGCATGAAGTTTCCTTGTGGAGCGCTGGAGAATGGTCTCCACAACCTCAGTTGAGAGACCGGTCCCTTTGAGTTGACCGTTAGTTGTATAATAAAATACATACTGTAGTATCAAAGACATAATGGTACATAAGACAGTAAATCATTCACACAGTCTCCTAGGGTGCATGATCATTTATAGATCAGTTCGTCCATAAATTGATGCAAAGTCTTTTTTAAGGGCTGTGGGTCTTTTCTATGGCCTTTGCTTTTTCCACTTGACCACATTTTTGACAGCAATAAAACCAACTCATCTCATCGTAGTTGTCAGGCAGAAGACAAGAATACAGGAATAGCAGTATAGTTGATCTACGTACAAACTTAACTTTCTGCAACATACAGAAACAAAATTTCCAGGACTTCAAAAATCAACCATGCATTGGCGACGATCAACCGATGCTGAAGGAAAACACAGGGTTTAAATGGATTTACACAGGGACTGATGGGATAATTAATTAACTGAACACAGGTGAAGGGATTTACTAATTAAATAGAGCGGGAAACACTAACAGGACTAAACCAAAAGTCACAATGACAGGGGGAAACAAGATCGGGACAAAACAGAACCAAAACACAGTAGTCATGGTAACCAATACCCTTCTTGCCCTTGTTGGGGGAATGGGACCAGAGATCCCAGAGTGAGTTTTAAAGATTATTTGTTAAATCTGATTGTGTCGTTACAACCCATTCTCAAAAAAAATGTCCACTGATTATTACCGTTATTGTGCACCAAATATTGAAGTCTCTGTCATTGGTTGGTACTTCATTATTACCTATATTGTGTATATATGTTGTCTTACAAAGTGTAACACAAACAATTAAGCAGTAAATTACAATAACCAGCAGTAGATCTTGAGTTCAATGTAAAACAGAGCATTGTAAAGGAAACTTCACATAAGAAACTATTACTTAGTGTTTTTTTTTTAGTGTTGGTCAGAAGAGAGAGTCTCTCTCTCTCTCTCTCTCTCTCTCTCTCTGTGTGTGAAATGTGTGTCTCACCGATCTGCAATAGTCAGCTGTTGTTCAGTGTTCATTAACAGGCGAGGAAACACAGGCTTTTATAGTGAGTGAAGTATCACACGCCTTGTGTGTCATAAACCTGTTACACCTGAAGTGTTTTCTGTCTAGTGAGAAATTAATAACTCAATTGTAAGAAAAAATATGTTATGTTTGTTTAATCTTTACACCACTTAGAAAAATATGGATGCATTATAGATACATGACCAGTTAATATATTTATCAAGCCATTAATAGTAAGTCTATACACATAAATATGTGTACAGTACATTTATGCATATATTTACTTTCCGTTTTCTTGTATTTGATAGTCAAGCAACCTTTATTTATACAGCGCTTTTACAGTAAATATTGTTTCAAAGCAGCTTTACAGTGATAACAAAACAATCCAACTAAATTTTGGCCTCATTGGTTCGTGCTGCTCATCATCGAGGAGATTCACCCTCATATGAAGCGCTTTGAGAGAAAAGCTATACTCTATACATGCAGCACATTATTATTGTTATTATTTATGACTAATATTATGATTTCTTTCTTTCTTTCTTTCTTTCTTTCTTTCTTTCTTTCTTTCTTTGTTTGTTAATAGGGTCTATAGAAAATCATGTATACGAAAGTTGATCAACATTTTTTTTACATGTAAAATATGCAGTATTGTATAAATACCTCAGACTGAAGGAATGACCCGCATGCATTTACTCACTCCAGAAAGTGTCTATTTAAATGAAACATGATGAAAAGCATATGTATTTATTGGGAAAAGGTCAGGGTGTTTTTTACCTAAAACAATATTCATTAAAATAATTTCATTCCATCAGTTTTCAGTTCAACAATGTTGAGGTTGAAATTCTATTTTAATTAAAACTATATTAAACAGGACAGAAGCAGGTTGGCGATCTGCATTAATCTATGTTTATATTTATGCATTTTTAAAGTAAGATTATTTATATGTTATTAACCAGATTTTTCCATTAAAACTAAAGTTAACCTGATTATGAGAAGTTAAACCATCAAACTCTCAGAGAATGTCAGGAATCTGAAGTGTTCTCGGTTTAGATTAAATTAAACCAGTCAGTCAAAGGCAGATTGTTACTTTCATTTTTCTGGAAATTAAAGGTTTCTCTCAGCAAACGTGCGAAGGCATTTGTTCCGAATAAGGCGTTGGATGCACACTCGTTCAGTTTCAGATTCGCATTCTTGGAACTTCAGTTGCTTTCCATTTTTGCATAGGTTTCCATTTGATTGTCATGAACATTTCAATAGCATGACAGCAGGGAACAAGGGTAAGGCTCAGTAAACATTCATACACACACACACACACACAAACAAAGCAACAGGTCTCCAGACGGTCAGACGCACCCGATCTGAACTTAATGCATCTATAATAAAATATACAGGTGAAACAATCAGACGAACTCTCCAAAATTGACTAAATGTACACAATTTACAACTTACGGGATTTATCTCATCCCTGGTTAGAATGCTCTCAATCGAAAGATGCAGCTTTCTGTTTTGCTGTAGGCATTTTCGCCTCTGGACCGTTTTAACCTCATTCGAGGGTTATCTGGAAAAAGGCTACAATGAAGGACTCTGGTTTCTGTTCTCATGCCAGATCTGAAGGCCATGTAAATGCAATGTTTGTATTGACAGAGAAAAGGAAATTATGGATAAAAATACCTCAATGTTGGGACCAAAAGATGAGCAAAAAAAGAAGCAAGTGGTGGAAAATCAATACTTCATTAAAACACTAGCTAAAATGTTTGTTCTAACAGCCACAGGGAGTCTCTCGAAGGTGTTGTTCTGTATATGTTAGACTTGCTGTCTAACCAGAACCCCATCATTACAAAAGACTTGAACAACAAGCTAAAAATGCTAAATACACGAGTAGAACAATACAGAGTCAAATACTTGAGTGCTCGGCTGCAAAGGTCAAAGAATAAATCATCCACGAAGTTAAAACGAGCAAGCAGTTTTCATGTTTTTTTTGTTGTTGTTTTTTTGAAGAAACTAAAGATGTTCAGAAAAAGGAGCCAATGTCATTTGGCCTGAGATAATTTTACAATGGTGTGATTCATGAAAGCTTTCTGGAGCTTGAAGGGGCAGAACCCCTGGAAGCTGCGCCTTTGACACGATATTCTTCCTTGAGAAAAATGAAGACAAGAAACCCGCGCAGGCCAGGGCTACGACGACGACGACAGAAACCCCGCGCAGGCCAGGGCTACGACGACGACGACAGAAACCCCGCGCAGGCCAGGGCTACGACGACGACGACAGAAACCCCACGCAGGCCAGGGCTACGACGACGAGGACAGAAACCCCGCGCAGGCCAGGGCTACGACGAGGACAGAAAGCCTGCGCAGGCCAGGGCTACGACGAGAACAGAAACCCCACGCAGGCCAGGGCTACGACGAGGACAGAAACCCCACGCAGGCCAGGGCTACGACGACGAGGACAGAAAGCCTGCGCAGGCCAGGGCTACGACGAGAACAGAAACCCCACGCAGGCCAGGGCTACGACGACGACGACAGAAACCCCGTGCAGGCCAGGGCTACGACGAGGACAGAAACCCCGCGCAGGCCAGGGCTACGACGAGGACAGAAACCCCACACAGGCCAGGGCTACGACGAGGACAGAAACCCCACGCAGGCCAAGGCTACGACGACGACAGAAACCCCGCGCAGGCCAGGGCTACGACGACGACGACAGAAACCCCACGCAGGCCAGGGCTACGACGACGACGACAGAAACCCCGTGCAGGCCAGGGCTACGACGAGGACAGAAACCCCACGCAGGCCAGGGCTACGACGACGACGACAGAAACCCCACGCAGGCCAGGGCTACGACGACGACGACAGAAACCCCACGCAGGCCAGGGCTACGACGACGACGACAGAAACCCCACGCAGGGCCAGACGACAGAAACCCCACGCAGGCCAGGGCTACGACGACGACGACAGAAACCCCACGCAGGCCAGGGCTACGACGACGACGACAGAAACCCCACGCAGGCCAGGGCTACGACGACGGACAGAAACCCCACGCAGGCCAGCCAGGGCTACGACGACGACGACAGAAACCCCACGCAGGCCAGGGCTACGACGACGACGACAGAAAGCCTGCGCAGGCCAGGGCTACGACGAGAACAGAAACCCCGCGCAGGCCAGGGCTACGACGACGAGGACAGAAAGCCTGCGCAGGCCAGGGCTACGACGACGAGGACAGAAAGCCTGCGCAGGCCAGGGCTACGACGAGAACAGAAACCCCGCGCAGGCCAGGGCTACGACGAGAACAGAAACCCCACGCAGGCCAGGGCTACGACGACGAGGACAGAAAGCCTGCGCAGGCCAGGGCTACGACGACGACGACAGAAACCCCACGCAGGCCAGGGCTACGACGACGAGGACAGAAAGCCTGCGCAGGCCAGGGCTACGACGAGAACAGAAACCCCGCGCAGGCCAGGGCTACGACGAGGACAGAAACCCCACGCAGGCCAGGGCTACGACGACGAGGACAGAAAGCCTGCGCAGGCCAGGGCTACGACGAGAACAGAAACCCTGCGCAGGCCAGGGCTACGACGACGAGGACAGAAAGCCTGCGCAGGCCAGGGCTACGACGAGGACAGAAACCCCACGCAGGCCAGGGCTACGACGACGAGGACAGAAAGCCTGCGCAGGCCAGGGCTACGACGAGAACAGAAACCCCACGCAGGCCAGGGCTACGACGAGGACAGAAACCCCACGCAGGCCAGGGCTACGACGACGACGACGACAGAAACCCCACGCAGGCCAGGGCTACGACGACGACGACGACAGAAACCCTGCATGAACCTGTTCACAAAATGTTTTTGTACTTTTTTAGACTGGGAGCAATTTCCAGTACATTTCCTTTGTTATGTCACTAGATTGCTCAAGTTAATTCATATACTGATATTTTGATAAATTACGCTGTTCAAGACATTCTGTACCATAATTTAATTAAAACACATTTGAAGGTGTTTTGCAGAAATCAGATTTGATTTAAAAACAGCTTTTCCTCAGAACAGTTTAAACTACAGGAGCAGCAAATAAAGCCTGTTTTAGTGGTGGAAAGCAACAAACATTTTTGTACGATTTCTGATCTAATTGTCATTTATTAATTTCGTTTACCACATTTCAGCATCTGTAAATGGAATAACTTGTTAAAATATTGTATTTTTCGGGCTCCTCTGTGAAAGTGAAAATATTCTTACTATTTTGATATGTTAATCTTAATTTAAGAGCTCATTAAGAACGCTCTCGATCTAGAAATCAGTGTTATTTTTTTCACTGAATGATTGACATCAACTCTTTAAGTGCGGGAGTGTGTGGCTCTTAAAAGAGCCGTTGGGTCCGTCAGATTCTCCGGGTTTCAGGCGTTTATCCCCCGAAGCCGTACAAGGTGCGTCCCTGCCGCTTCAGCGCGTACACAACATCCATGGCGGTGACGGTCTTTCTCTTGGCGTGCTCGGTGTAGGTGACGGCATCGCGAATCACGTTCTCCAGAAACACCTTCAGCACACCACGGGTCTCCTCGTAGATCAGCCCGGAGATGCGCTTGACGCCGCCGCGACGAGCCAGACGCCGAATGGCGGGTTTGGTGATTCCCTGGATGTTATCGCGCAGAACTTTACGATGACGCTTCGCGCCTCCTTTTCCAAGCCCTTTCCCGCCTTTGCCTCTTCCAGACATGTTCACAAGATAGTTATGTTAGTTAGATTACGACGAAGAATGAAGCCCGAGGGCTGAAGGCAGACGATTTAGTTCTGCTTACAGGACCTGACAGAAACCAGCGAGGCGTCACATGCACGCGCCCCTCCCCCAAAATATAGAGCGCGAAACATTTAACCGCCACTCCTGGAGGAGCCATTCCCTTATTTTAAATAAAATATTAATATATATTTATTGTATTAGGTTATTTACAGTAGTACTGGTTAATAATGAATAGTGCTGTTCTACAAGCTCAACAAAGTAAACAAAGAGGGACACAAGTCATCAAATCACAGCATTGATTACAGTAAAATAGTGAATAATGACATCTGTGATATTCTTTTTATGCCCCCTGTATAGTTTGTTTTTCATTTCTTGAACAGTCTTCAAAACTGCACACTTATCCCATGACTTTAACCACAACCTGCACAACACTGTGGATTTACAGTACTTTGTACAAACGCTTACACACTGCTGTCAAAACTGAGAACCACACATTCAAAACAGAATAAATTTCAGTCTTGTTCCTTTCACACACTGTTGATTTTCAAACAATTTCAGCTGAAAGGCTGGAAACCTGTCCTGATGCTGGAGGCAGGATTAGCCCCTCAATTATGTGTTCAAATTCTGTTCTAAAAATGTAAATAAATCATATTAAAGAATGTCACTATTTTCTTTGAAGAAAATATTACTTTGTTTGAAGTCACTGAAATTGTTCAAACTGTAAAGATGAAAAGTGTGTTTTCTGTATTGGTGTTTGATGCAAGTGTTTTTACTCTGTGTGTGTTCTGAGTGACAGTGTGTGTTATCTCAGTGAGGGTTGTGCATAGTGTTGTGCACACTGAGCCTTTTGAGCCGTGTGTTTAGAGTTGTGTTGCTTGGAGCTTTGCAGGTGATGCGAACTGTATAAGCGCAGGTGACTGTTGGTAGTGCAGACTGTAGATCAGCCTTTCTCAAACTTTTTTCAGTCAGGGCACCTTTCAAAAGTGCATAAAATCTCAAGGCACCCCAGTGTAAAATATAATTTAAAAACACTGCATAACCCAAATGTAAATGCAAATGTCTTGTTTAGTTAGACAGAACAGTAATGAACATAGCATAATATGAACTGTAATAATAATAAAAACTGTATAGTACCTTTAAAAACAAAGGTTATCAAGGTAATTCACAAAATAATTAATCAGAGACACAAATGCCATAAAACCGTAAGAGGTGGACCGCCCAATACAAAAACCCAATAACAAATCCAGACCAGGAGAACTCAAATGAAGTGCAGGATGCAGTTAAAATAAAATATAAAGGGAAAGACATTAATATACATACATACATACATATATATATATATATATATATATATATATATATATATATACAATGCAATAAGAAAAAGATGCATGCTAAAAAATGCACCAGAGATAAGCAGGAATGTTTTTCCATATAGTGCTTGTTTTTTTTTTTATCCGTGCCATGCACATGCACGCACATGCACACACAGACACACAGACACACACACACACACACACACCCACATACACATACAGCCACACACACAAACAATAATCCACAACGAGAGAGGGAGAACGATCTACATGCGTGCATGCAGCGCGTATACGCGCTTACACAAGCCGGGGGTGGGGGTGACCACAATCGAGACGTGAGCCTGGTGCGACGCACACAGCCGCCCTATCCTGGCAGGGTTGGATGAGAGGTGGTCAGGTGTCTTTTAAGTTTGCGGAATCATCCCTTGGTTTGATAGTTTCATCCCATATATTAGACACAACGGGAGAGGGCATGTTGCATCCCCAGTACCGAGGAAGTAGGCTGAGGCTCCATTTCACAGAAAAACTGTCCGGTTCTTGGGGGGATTTTCTTTTCAAAAAAAAAAAAAGATCCATGATGCTGTAACTAAAGTGACCTAAATTTACGTTTATTTTTACGTTTCTGTCAGTCTGAGGTGTTGTTGCTATAACGCGTTGCTATGGATTGCGTCACTTCCGTCAAGTTTCGTGTCTTGCGAGATGGATTTTTATGCTTAATTTTATATATTTATCTAAAATGAATTTACAATTTTATTAATACGTTCATATGTTTAAAAAGAAGAATGTAAATATGTAAATTTAAATATATTTATATATGAAATGTCAGTTGTTTATTTATTTATTTATTTATTTTTAGCCTACGTAATTTTTTGGCGGCACCCCAGACACAGTCAGGGGGCACCCCAGTGTGCCGCGGCACCCACTTTGAGAAAGGCTGCTGTAGATAGAGTTTTGCACATTTAGCTCGTCGTTGTGCTCACTGCCGTTTGGCAAATGGCAATCGAAAAAAAATAAAACTGTAATCACTGGCTGTCTGATCCAAATGCCACAAACTCCCAAATGAGACGAAGCGGCCAATTGTATGTTTTAGGAAACAATAGCATATGCTCCTTTCCCCTAATAATTGCCTAGACCAAGCTTTTACTGATGTTAGATCACACACTGCACGGGACCTTGTTTTATAATATATATACACAGACAAATAAATAAACAACGTCAGTGGAAATCATCTCGTTTAAAGTAAGTGGTGGCTCTTAAAAGAGCCGTTGGGGTTTGATGCGCGTGCACAGCAGCGGGGACGAATTTAAGCGCGCTCTCCACGGATGCGGCGCGCCAGCTGGATGTCCTTGGGCATGATGGTGACTCTCTTGGCGTGGATGGCGCACAGGTTGGTGTCCTCAAACAGACCCACCAGATAAGCCTCGCTGGCCTCCTGCAGGGCCATGACAGCGGAGCTCTGGAAGCGCAGGTCCGTCTTAAAGTCCTGGGCGATTTCTCTCACCAGCCGCTGGAAAGGCAGTTTGCGGATCAGCAGCTCGGTGGACTTCTGATAACGGCGGATCTCCCGCAGAGCCACGGTCCCGGGCCGGTACCGATGGGGCTTCTTGACGCCGCCGGTGGCGGGCGCGCTCTTCCGCGCTGCTTTAGTCGCGAGCTGCTTCCTCGGGGCTTTGCCACCGGTGGATTTACGAGCGGTCTGCTTGGTTCTTGCCATCGCTGCAGTTTCTGCTGTATGTCTTCTGCTTGTGCTAGAAATGCTGTTTCTGTTACACACCTCCTGCTTTTATAGCATTGGACCGCCACGAGCTCAAGCGTCACGAATGAAGGCTTGATTGGCTAAGTGTGTCACGTGTGTTAATGACTGCTAGCCAATGACTGCACGTTCCCTCTTTTCAAACAAGCGGAGGGTTTCCCGCTCAAGAAGCTTTGTTCTGTTTACTACTTTACCCTAAGCTATAAAGACTTTATTCTCAAATTTCTGTATTTATTTGTTCTGAAATACTCACCTTTATTCCCAATGGGCAAAAGACCCACAGAGACATGAATTATTTTCTGTTACAAAAAATTTCTGTTCTGTTATTTTCTGTTTTCATTATTTGAAAACCTCTGAAGCCAATGTGTATTTTGCTTTTTATTTTGGGTAGTCAGTTATAATACTCACCACATTATCAGAGACTGGTAGACAAATATTTTTATTAGGGAAGATGGATTTGGGGCAGTAACATTTCAACCTCTGCAAACATTGGAAGATCATCTTGTTTACAACACAAGCATGAATAACTTGTGTCTAGTATGATTATATTACTAAATTATGATATGATTTTTACTTCTACTTAAAATAAGCATTGTGTTAGAAAATATTAAGAAAAACGCTCTCTATCAGATGGAATGAGTGGCTCTGAAAAGAGCCGTTGGTTGTCAGTGAGGGACCGGAGCATTATTTGGCCTTGGCGGGCTTCTCGGTCTTCTTGGGCAGCAGCACGGCCTGGATGTTGGGCAACACGCCGCCCTGAGCGATGGTCACTCCGCCCAGAAGCTTGTTCAGCTCCTCATCATTGCGCACCGCCAGCTGCAGATGCCGGGGGATGATGCGGGTCTTCTTGTTGTCCCGAGCGGCGTTTCCAGCCAGCTCCAGGATCTCAGCGGTCAGATACTCGAGCACAGCCGCCAGATACACAGGAGCTCCGGCACCGACGCGCTCGGCGTAGTTGCCTTTACGGAGGAGCCTGTGGACACGGCCGACGGGGAACTGCAGTCCTGCCCTGGAAGAGCGAGTCTTGGCCTTTGCTCGGGCCTTGCCGCCGGTTTTGCCTCTGCCGCTCATTTTATGGATTCGTTTCTAAAGTCACACAGTGGAAAAAACTAGAATGGAGAACAGCTTTCCCACATCCTGGCTTTATAGAGAGCACGAGTCGCTCATTGGCTTAGAGTCTGTTAACATTTTAACCAATCACTGAACTTCCCTCCAAAGCCCAACCCCCTTTCTGGCGGGAATTATTATGCACAAGTATTTGACAGAAGAAATGAAACTATTTAAATATTTGTGGGAGAGAGTTAAAATAGTTACAAAAATGGAATTTATAAAACTGTTACTCCTTTCAAACACTATATATTACATATAGTTAAATATTGTTTAGGTTAATAATCATAAACAAACTGATCTAATTGTCAACAGCACAAAATATGTATATTACATACATATATTTGTATCGTATGTGTATCTATTGTATGTATAAATACCTATATTGTGTATTATTTATTATTTTGTTAGATGGTTCTGTGTCTGTGAGTAATTGTGTTCACATTAGACCTGTAAATTATGTAAATTGTGTGAATCTGATGTTTGCTGTAAATTGTTACACGTCCCATTGTGTCATGACTGCTGTTGCTCAGAACCGCACCCAAGGATTTCACCCACTGTTGCACTTGTGTTAATGGTTGTGTGACAATAAAAGGATTTGATTTGATTCTGCTATATTGAGCACATTGACCCGATACTCTACAGATTTATGTTACTATTGTAATACTGGAGTTATACCACTGCTTATTGTTGTTTGTCTTGGCTACATTAACTCCAAAGTGCTGTACATCCCAATACAGGAATCATAAAAAAAACAAACAATCAATATCAAACAGGAACCTATGGGGTGTTGCACAAGAAACATTACAGTTAGGTCTTAAAGGCAAATATATGGTAGGAAATACCATATTTAAAATGATGAAAATAATTCCCAAGGGAAGCATGAAACAAGACCAGGCCAAGGGACCCCGTGGACCCCACTGGTGCTGGAGAACAACAGCCGACTGTAAAGCTCTTTGCTCCAGTCGGATATCAAATCTGGATATTGTGATACTCATATGGACAGTTAATAATTTAGATCAGATTCCAATAGAAGGTTTCAGTGTGAAGATCTCTGTACAGTTTCCCTCTTTCCCTCGGGATCTCCTCTCTCCTGCACGAGTCTTTCCCCGTATTTCTCTCTTTACTTGACATTTCTGCCTCAAACAGACAAAAAAAATCATCTGTTAATATGAAAAGCATGGCAATCATGTTGAAACATGGTAAAATGAATTATGAAACCAAAACGGAATACATTAATTGCATGGCTAATTTAATGGTCAATATGAAATTCATTAAATATGTTTTGAACATTTATTTATTTATCATTTAAAAAGATGTAATATTGTGACAAATACATCATACAGTGTCACATAATATGACGTTATGTTTAGTTAAACTGTTCTCTTAGTTAACTAAAATTATCTACCTTATACTTAGCATGTCAATTGCCACATGGCAGCAATGATGTTTAGGAATTAATGAGTAAAATTTAAAATAAAAAATAAGTTTTATTTTTCTAAATAATGGTTGCACATTTTCTATAGCAACTAAAAAAGGTATAAACTGCAGATGATGAGGGTGAGGATGAGGAGTCACACTGATGAGGAAGAGGATATGGTGACAGTGAAGATGATGAAGATTATAACAATGACTGTTTGGAAATAATTGTGCTCCTCTATGGTTGTTGCCTGAGTAACATCTGGATAAGAAAAGTTACTTTTTATTATTTTTTACATTAGAAACTGAATAAATATGTTTAAGCATCCGGTTAGTTTTTTAGTAAAATAAAAATCGATATTTTCAAGAAATATATATTTTTAGTGAAAAAGTCAAATGTTATAATTTATCAATTGTAGTACAATGTTGCAACAAACGAAAAAACTAAGTAGATTAAAACGTTTAGATTAATAGCATATTAGGGTCCATTTGCACGCAGGAAAAAAAGTTTCTTATGGATCATTGTACATCGCATATTAGATTAAAACAAGAAGATATGATTTCCTGGGATACATTTAACAACATTATCCACAACCAAAGAGCATATGAGGCTTATGATTATTTAGCAGGAAAAAGCGCTCTTTATCAGACGGAATGAGTGGCTCTGAAAAGAGCCGTTGGTTGTCAGTGAGGGACCGGAGCATTATTTGGCCTTGGCGGGCTTCTCGGTCTTCTTGGGCAGCAGCACGGCCTGGATGTTGGGCAACACGCCGCCCTGAGCGATGGTCACTCCGCCCAGAAGCTTGTTCAGCTCCTCGTCATTGCGCACCGCCAGCTGCAGGTGCCGGGGGATGATGCGGGTCTTCTTGTTGTCCCGAGCGGCGTTTCCAGCCAGCTCCAGAATCTCAGCGGTCAGATACTCGAGCACAGCCGCCAGATACACAGGAGCTCCGGCACCGACGCGCTCGGCGTAGTTGCCTTTACGGAGGAGCCTATGGACACGGCCGACGGGGAACTGCAGTCCTGCCCTGGAAGAGCGAGTCTTGGCCTTTGCTCGGGCTTTGCCGCCGGTTTTGCCTCTGCCGCTCATATTGTCAATTATTTTCTAAAACTTATCCGTGGAAGAAAACAGAATGATTTCTGGCGTCCCACATCCTGTATTTATGGGAGAGCACCAGTCGCTCATTGGCTTAGAGTCTGTTAACATTTTAACCAATCACTGAACTTCCCTCCAAAGCCCAACCCCCTTTCTGGCGGGAATAATTCCAATAATATCTGTCTCGGTCAGACCCAAGTTCTCAATAATTATGCACAAGTATTTGACAGAAGAAATTAAACTATTTAAATTGTGGGAGACTATTCAAATGGTTACAAAAATGGATTTTATAAAACTGTTACACCTTTCAAACACTGTATATTACATATAGTTACATATTGTTTATGTTAATAACCTTAAACAATCCTATTGCCAACAGCACAACAAAACCTACAATATATTACATATATTTGTATCGTATGTGTATCTATTCTTGTATGTTGTTTTGGTAAGTTATGTAAATTGTGTAAATCTGATGTTTGATGTAATGTGTCATGACTTCTATGTTGCTCAGAACTGCACCCAAGGATTTCACCTTTGTGTTAATGGTTGTGTGACAATAAAGGGATTTGATTTGATTCTGATATTCAGAGCACATTGACCCGATACTGTAGAATTATGTTCCTATTGTAATACTGGAGTTTTACCACTGCTTATTGGTGTTTGTCTTGTCATAATTCTCCAATATAGATTTATGGGTATATATTCTGTAGTTATACAATTTCTTATTTGAACTATGATCACTAACAACCCCTCAATAAGCTTTTGGCCATTTTTATGCATACAGAACAGTTTAAAAGTTTTTCATAACTTATTTTAGATACAAAAATCATGTTCTATTGTTCTTTCAGATTTAAGTTCAAGAAGCTGAAAGCCAAATCTTGATTATTTGTTTTCTAAACTAACAAATTGTTAAAATACACGATATTCGGAGTATGCTCTTTACTCAGAGTAGGTGGGTGGCTCTTAAAAGAGCCGTTGTGGGAGAGAGTAGATGTTTATCTCTTCTTGGGAGGTCCCCTTTTAGGCTTGGCGGCTTGGGGCTTTGCCGCCTTCGGTTTCGCCGCCTTGGCCTTTTTCGGGCTCTTGGCTGCTTTCTTAGCGGCTGCGGGCTTCTTCGCCTTCTTGGGGCTCTTCGTCGCCTTCTTAGCGGGCTTGGCGGCGGGTTTCTTGGCCTTCTTGGGCGACTTCTTAGCGGCTGCAGGCTTCTTTGCCGCGGCGCTCTTGGGCTTCTTGGCGGCGGCGGGTTTCTTAGCCGCGGGCTTCTTCGCTTTAGGAGCCGCTTTCTTGGCCGCGGGCTTCTTCTTGCTCTCGGCTTTCTGCTTGTTGAGCTTGAAGGAGCCCGATGCGCCGGTTCCCTTGACCTGAACCAGTGTGCCTTTCGTCACCAGGCTCTTAATGGCGAGCTTGACGCGGGAGTTGTTCTTCTCCACGTCGTAGCCGCTGGCAGAGAGCGATTTCTTCAGCGCGGCGAGGGACACGCCGCTCCTCTCCTTGGACGCGGACACCGCTTTGACGATCAGCTCGCCGACGCCGGGACCTGCTTTCTTGGCTTTCGCGGCGGACTTCTTCTTGGGCGCTTTAGCCGGGGCGGCAGCAGCCGGGGCGGGGGCGGTTTCTGCCATATCTCTCTCTCTGATCGGATGATCTGCAGGGTTTCACACAGTCTGCTCTCAGCAATGAATGATCAACGCTCGCGCGGCGCTGCTTCTTTAAACAACACATGAGAACCTCGTAGACTCAACCCGCCCGCTTTGTGTCGGTGCGCGTCCACGAGCCGCAGACTCTTGTGTTTTCTTCTCTTACATTTGGGGGAAAACTGGAGCGATTAAATAGTTTTTTGATGTCAAAATAAAGTGAACAACAAGCAGAGAGTCCGGACTTTCATTAGAGACTGAAATACGCGAGGATGAAACGTTTCTTTCGATTCTATCAGATCAAATCCAAGGCGAGCATCAGCCGCGGGGGAAAGCCGCGTGTAAATTTGATGGAAAGTTTTACTGTAAAAGTGTGTAAAAGTCTGAAGGAGTCCTCTGTGTGTTCAGCTAACAGTCTGAAAGAGACTTTAATGAAATCGGCATCAGTGAGGGTCGTGAGGAGGCTTTGATACAGATGTTGTTTTGGGCCGCTTGAAGCACAAGAACCTCATCCCGAGTCTGACTGAGACTCTCAGCTCTGCCCTAATCATCATCATCATCATCATCATAAATATATACGCCTGATCACAGTATTAATGTTTTAACTTGTTTTCATACGCTGATGTACATCTTATCATTTTAATAAAAATGTAAATCGTCATTTATTTCTAATTTTTCGGCTTGTGAATGATGATTGTGTTAAAGCTCTGAGTTTCTCATTTAAAGCAAGAGACTTAAAAACAACTTCTTTTTCTCTCTATTTCTTATTTACCTCCTTGTTCTAACTTGTACTTTTCAAGACAATGTTTGAAACTATATTTCTACCATTTTATATATTATATTCCTTATCCATAATTCTCTTTGGATACAATAATCTGCTAAATTAATGAATGTAAATAATAAAGCACATGTTACTCATTCTCACCAATTCATAACTATAATAGTCATCGTATTTACAGTATATTCTTGATATATTTGCACAGACTTTGGGGTTTTAGTCATACTATAAATACTAGTTTTCTGACCCATGACAATATATCTTTGCGTCATGAGAGCCCCATTTTTTTCACAACAACAGAAAATATATTAATCATAATCTCATGTTTAACTATATTAATTAGATATTTTGTGCCTTACATGTGAGACCAAACATTTCTCTTTAACTCTGAACCAAAACTGAGAAACTCATATTGTCTTATTGTTGTGCTTACTGTAAATTGAAATAATTTTGCTAATGAAACTGATTAAAGAATGATAGAGTTATTTTATTCATTTACCAACAGTTTCCAGCTTTATTTGGCTGGACTGAGATTTTGACAACATCAGTGACACAAGGTTTTAAGGATCCAGCAATTATCTTAATAATGCAAATTACCCAATTATTGAAGCCTTATGTTGAACTAATGCACTTTTCAAAAACTGTCCCTATAAACTTTGCTGATATTACCAGCCGATTTCTTACTAGTTTATAAAAACAAAAATTATATTTATTTGTCTACCTTCATTGTGTGTGAAAAAGCTGCAGTAAACAGGCCTACATGTTATATTATATAAAAATGGGTCAATATAAGCTTGCTGGTCCACAGATATAAAGCAGAAAGACGGTTTAAAATGACTGATTTTTAGATAATAATGAAAAAAAAGGAATAATCTAAAGCAAACAGAGGAAGAAAGTCCTGTACAGTCACATATTCCTGTCATTTATTGTTCTTGTAGAGCCTGAATCTACAGTACTCTCGTTACAGTTTATTGTGCAAAATTATGCTTGAAAATTCATAATTTAATGTTAATGTGTGATTTGATAATCTTACAGTTTTTTCTGTCATTAAACAGACAGATGAGCTGAATTCTTGAAAAGGCTGGAAAACAATATTGTCAAAAATTGAGAAGTTTATTGAAACGCAGAAGAATACAGGGAATCAGGAGGAATTAATGTGAATAGAAAGATCAGAGGAAGACAAGAAAACAAGACAAGGGAGAATAAGAGAAAACAGAAATGGGCAAACATTTTAAATGGTACATTACTTTTATCCATATTTCAGTAGGAACAAGAACAGTGTTTTTAATTATACAATAGAAGTCAAACATGAACGTTCACTCTAGTTCACACAATTTTCAGTGAACTTAAAATTTAAAAAGCAAGTTTCATTAAAAATCTTTAGTTCTTTGAGCCTGACTAAATAATACAGCGAATATTACATGATTTACTCAGGTAGAGTCCATGAAAGAAATAAAAACCTTCAATACTTATGTTCAATATTTGTTAAAATAGTATAAGTAGCACACATTTAGTGATGTATTAAGTATGCATCTCATATTATAAATTATGTTGAAAATACTATTATGCAAAAAATTAACAAAGAAACAACTAGGACTGAAAGAAAAAACCTGCAACTTTTTACAAATAACAAAACATCCGCAAGTATCATCAGCTCTTTACAGGAGAGTGTGTGTGGCTCTTAAAAGAGCCTTTGTGTGTGTGTGAGCGGCTGCGGCTCTACTTGGAGCTGGTGTACTTGGTGACGGCCTTGGTGCCCTCAGACACGGCGTGTTTGGCCAGCTCTCCGGGCAGCAGCAGACGCACGGCGGTCTGGATCTCTCTCGACGTGATGGTGGAGCGCTTGTTGTAGTGAGCGAGACGAGACGCCTCACCGGCGATGCGCTCGAAGATGTCGTTGACGAAAGAGTTCATGATGCCCATCGCCTTGGAGGAGATGCCGGTGTCAGGGTGAACCTGCTTCAGCACCTTGTAGACGTAGATGGCGTAGCTCTCCTTCCTGGACTTTCTGCGCTTCTTGCCGCCCTTCGCGGCGCTCTTGGTGACGGCCTTCTTGGAGCCTTTCTTAGGTGCAGACTTGGCTGGTTCAGGCATGATGAAATGATCTTAGAGCTGACGAGTCAGTCAATGTGTGAACATAGGAGCGACACTGAGGCTTTTATTCACTGCACTATGCTAATTTACGAGGAGATGCTGGGTCTTCTTATTGTTGTTATCATTGGCCGAACCATAGATGGGCCGAACCCGTAAACTCGTGTTTCATTGGACAACTCAAAGCATCACGAGCGGAACAACGCCCAATCACAGGCGGTTAAATGATAGACGGTTAAATGTTTGAAATACGCTGTTTCCTTTGTTTGACTTCCCGCTTTTTATTAGTAGTTTGGGAAAATAAGCGGTTCTAGACCATTAAAAAATCTTATAAACTCATGGAGGGAGCTTGGACGGAAGAGACCAATAACGGCCACAATCCCTTTAAAAACCTTGGAGTTTTTTTATTAATATTTGAAACAGTTTAAACTATATGAGTAGTAAATAAAACCCCATTTTAATACGAGATTTATTTATTTTCTCCATTTTCACTTCTGCTAACTTTGGTACTGCTCTTATCTAACTGTAAACCACATTTTACCACTAGAAATTGATAAGATTCTGTAAATAACATTGAAGGTATCATCTGTTGGGTAATGAGAATGAAAAGATGCTTCAAGTCTTGATACGAGCTCATTATTAAAGTCTATCCTGATCCAGAAAACAAAGTCCTTTTTAATCAATCCTTTCATGCATGAATTATTAACAAATGGACCCACACATTTTAAAAAGACCTTGAGATGTCCACTTGAGCGCACAACAGTATGCCCTTTGGCTTTAACTGAAGAGATTCTGAATTAAACATAATTCGGTAAAAACAGTAATAGTGTTTGTATTTAACAAACCAATAAATAAAATGATATAAAATCATGAGAAAACTATAAAATATATACCAAAAATCATAATGATATGAAAGGTTATATACCGCATGACAAGTGATGTCATGGAAATGTATTCAACATATGTGTGCACGTTCTGCTACTCCCAAAGTATGAAAGATTACTGTAAATAACAGTGCCATTATGATTTTTTTTTCCTTTGCAGGTCACAAGAAGAATAAGACAGGTGCTTAATATGATATCATGCATGACAGACCATCCAGCCCTTCAACCTGTGTGGCTCAATATATATTCTTTGCAAAATGCAAACATGTCAGAGTCAGAGTTTTGTGTAAATATAATTGGGCTCTGTTACATCCATTACATCATGAGTTTAATGAATTGCACAGCCATGCCGTATGATGTATGTTATAAAAGAAGAAACATGCAATAATGACAGATACTTATTGATGTGACACGTTTATTGTGTCTCAGCAGTGACCCATAATGACCTGTGGACAAAATAAATACTAAAACACACAAAGTTTGTCTCTCTGCAGGCAGTGATGGGGTTTCCTTAGTCGAAGTGTACGTGTCGTCACCCCATCATGTTTCCGGACGCAGGATGCGGATTCAGACCCTTGACTGAAGCGTGACACGCCGAGCGACGGCTTCCTCCATGGAGGGTCTGCCATGCCGAGAAGAGCGGTCCGCCGGCACAGGAATCTGCTGTACGCCATCCAGATACGGAAGGGGATCACAGACAACCTCTTCAAAAACAGTATTCATCAAGTTCATGACATAGCCTGTAAATTACAAGAAGTTATGTTGTATTTATTTGATTTGCTCATTTGTAAGTATTGTTTAAAATAAACAATTTTTTGAAAAAGCTTACAAAATGTTGGCTCTGTTTTTCCTGCGTGTCCTCCCTGTGGAAAGAGAGGTTTCCCTTCAGATGTGCTCACTTGTGGCCGGACAGCGTTCTCATTATAGTGCATCGCTGCAAGGTACAGCCTAAAGGATGAGACAATCAAACATGTTCATATTGGCATAGTGAATAAATAAACTAATATTACAACAGCACTTATACAGTAAATCTATACCATTCTGTAAACTGTAATCTCTAAATAACTGCATTTTGGTTGTGAAAACCAGTTTGCAGAGACAGTAAAAATGTATGCCCTCTTTCGAACATCACTGTTTATGTGTGCTATCCTGACCTATGTTCAAGGTGAGGGAGAAGACAAACCCTGACCTGCATAGCCTTCCAGTGAAGGGGAAGACAACATGTTTCGGTGCAAAGTGCGAGATGACTTTGTGAAACGCCTCCACAGTTGATGTCTGGTAATGTGGACTCAGCTTCTCTACATCTGACAGGACTCTCTCGTTCATCAGGACCCTGTGAAGCTTGTTCAGTGCGGTTGAACCTAAGGGGAAATCAGTGTGATGTTATATATAAAACACATGAATATTGTAGGATTAATAAGGATTACTTGTCCAATCACACACTGAGGTTACACACCTGGATGAAACCACTTGCTGCGGTCCTTAGACACTCTTTGTTGATGTTGACAGCGAGGGAATGCTGGGTCAGAGTGTGTATGAATGTCCTGAATGTGGTTCATGATAGAGGTCCACTTGGCCACCTTCTCCGGTCCCGAATCAGCGCCGCTGGCAGACCAGTACAGGTGGTTGGCGATGCTCTTATGCCACTTCTTCACCAAACTACAGCCTTTCGCTCTGGAAATTTTCTCTAGCTTCTTTGACAATCCTGATGAGGTCAAATTTACAGGCAAAACATTTTTATTTGATGCAGTAAGCTTCTTCAGAAATACGGATAGCTACTAATAACATGAATATTTTAGACTTTTACCTTTCACCATGTGCCAGACGTTATAATAGTGGTTAATTTTACGATCCTTTAAAAACTTTAGTATGTGAGGGTGACGGTCAGTCACAATGCAGTCCAACTTTACACCGCTTTCCTCCAGGACGTCCAAGCTTCTTCGAAGGCCCTCCGTCTCCATGCGGCGGCGGCTTCCCCCAACCTCGCTGCTCTAAGTAGAAACACACAAGCAATGCAATATCTTCATAAATTACATATTTAAAGGATTAGTTCACTTTTGAAAAAACGTTTGCTGATAATTTACTCACCCCCGTGTCATCCAAGATGTCCATATCTTTCTTTCCTCAGTCGAAAAGAAATTAAGGTTTTTGACGAAAACATTCCAGGATTTTTCTCCATATAATGGACTTCAATGGGGACCAAACGGTTCAAGGTCCAAAAGACAGTTAATAACAGTTTCAGATGCAGCTTCAAATGTCTTTAAACGACACCAGACGATGAATAAGGGTCTTATCATGCAAAACGATCGGTTATTTCAATGCTTATTCCAAAAATGTAACTTTTCTAAGGACAAATGCTAGCCTTGCTCTATTCTGTGAGGCGCGTATAATACGCAATTACGTTCAAAAGGTCACGGGCGACGTAGCCGGAAGTACAGAATCAAAATCGTCCGACATCGTTGTTTTACCTTTTAATTCCTTTTTTGTAAACGGCGTTTGAGTTAGTTTGCACGTTCAACCTATGCGTTCAACTTGTAAACACTGACTCTGTACTTCTGGCTACGTCGCCCGTGACCTTTTGAACGTAATTGCGTATTACGTGACGTTGCAAACGCGCCTCACAGAATTCATTCATTCATTCATTCAAGCACTTTATTTGTCCCCAGGGGGAAATTTGAAGGCACAATAGAATAGAGCAAGGCTAGCATTTGTCCTTAGAAAAGTTACATTTTTGGAATAAGTTTTGAAATAAAGACATGGACATCTTGGATGACATGGGGGCGAGTAAATTATCAGCAAAAGCTTTTTCAAAAGTGAACCAACCCTTTAAGTCTCTTCTTCATATGTATAAATTGCTGTGTGTGTTGAAGTACCTGCACCAGCTGTATGTCTATTATGTTGTTGGTCTGCAAGTCCATCATAGTGTAGCTCCCATATTTTGCAGAATGTCCTGCCATAAAAAAAAAATTATAGTGACTTTTGTTTTCAAGTAAAGACAGAAACACATAATCTTAATATTTTCAATTACTTGTTGTATCTTCATAGAAGACAGAAAGAGAAAGTGATTTAAAAACATGCACCTGGCGAGTCTGCCCGCATGTCTCCAGCGAGAATGACGTTCTTGCTGCGGCTCAGGTCGCGCCGTTGCAGATTCTGCTCCTCGCTCCACTTGTATATGATTGCAGGCTCAAGGTATGTCCTGGCATGTCTTCTAAAAGCATCATATGTATGCGTTTTCAGGTGCATCGCCCTGAACACCTTTTTAAAAACAAAACAATTGTAAAATAATTAGTTGTCCTGTCTAGATTTGGGGGTACACATGATGACACAATACCTTTTGCATGTTGAGGAAGGAAGCTCCGCTGAAATAGACGGCGGCGGACAGCTGAAGGTCACCCGCGGGAGAGCTGCCGATCACCGGCTGGCTCCGCCACCGCCTGGAGAACCCACAGGAAGCGCACAGCTGGGCGATGGATATAAACGTTCCTCTTCTGCGTGGGCAGACATCACAAGCCCTGGAGCAAACGGGACAACTCTCGAACAGGCTGAGGAGACAGTTCTCAAAAACAATGTACTTTGCATCCTTGTGGAATGGCATTGATGTGGCACTGAAAGAAAAAAATACATTGTGCTTGTTAGTGAAACTAAAACACAGTTTGTGTATTAATTGCTGATTTGTTACAGAAATGCAACTTACAAAACGTGTGGTGATTCTGTCTCGGCTGTAACAGACCGTGCTTGTGGATCAGTCTCGGAGGAGGACACGGAAATGGGGAATATTTCCTCTTCAAATTCAACACGGGGTCTTTTGGCAGGCCTCGAAGCCTTCAGTGGTGCTGATGTAAATGGATCTATTTCAGTAGTTGTGGTGCCTACCGCCACACTTTGAGATGGCACTGTCGTCTGTGTGCCTACCAGTAAAAATATATATAATTAGTATAGGGGAATAATGTTAACCCAAGCAAGATTTCAATAGCGTGCCACAAGTCATCTTTTCTGTACATTAGCGCAGAAGGATCTTGATGAATATGAATAGAATTAGCTGATTTAATGAGTTAAACAAGCTGGCATTTAATAATCGTACACAATAATCATTAAGTGCACATATACACTACCTTTAACATTACCTTTGCTTCGAAGGTGGGAGCTCATTGTGTTCAGAGACCGTGTTCCAATACTCAGGACCACAGGATCTGTTTGGCAGCCGACATCATTAGTGCGCAAGCGCTGTGGTGCACTCTGAAATACACGCGTGCACAATAATCAAACGTCCCTTGTTTTCATAAATTAAAACATTTTAACAAATGGACTGACGTTAGACGCCTTGTCAAATAAATACTTCAACTTATGTGGTGGAGAATGTGACGATAGAAGGAGCAAGTGAACTAAATCGTAGTTGATGTAACAGTGGAAAGTAAAATTATTTGATAAAAGGGAATTTACGTATCTACAGAATTATTTTATAGATGCATATGACAACACAGACAAGAAATGTTTATCTCAGCGTATACTATTTAGTTATGTATGCTCGGAGTTTGCTGTTGTTCCCGTACTAGGATCTAGATCGTTGATAAAATCACCAGTTTACCGCTCGCGGGGATATAGTTGGAACTGCCCCCTTCTTCAGTGTGAGACGCTGAGAGAAGCCGGCTTGATATTGTCCCAGGTTAGAGAATAAGTCCGTGGTGAAATGGCCAGAGCAAACTAACAACTTCGCATTAAAGTGTTGCGGTATCCGATTGTAAATAAACATCAACCACGCCTGTTGACATTTCTTCTCTGACGGAAGGGTATGAAAAGTCCTCACACCCGCTTTACAGCCTGGAACATAACACTTATTTCCATGATCTGCCATTTTCCTACAATCCTCTCGTTTCTTCACCCAGTGTTGCCAACTATTTATTTTCAACTTCTTCCTTCTTCTTCTTCTTCTTCTTCTGGTTTCATGGCAGCTTGCGAAACAACATTAAAGGTGCACACCGCCACCTACTGTTATGGAATGAGAAAAGAATGAACTAAATACTCCTCTTAATAAATCTCATAATTGCATTTATTTATTTTCCAGAATTTGGACCATTATTTAATAAGTTGAATTCCAGGCATCCTACAGCTTGCAATTCTAATCCTCCTTTATAAGCCTGACATTTCTTCAATAGATGTTCTACTGTCTCCTCTATTACTACTTCAGATCAACCTGATTAATAAATAGGCCTATAGATTAATACCTTGATTTTAATAACTCATTATATATACGCTGAAGCAACAGAGGATTCCAATGTACTTCTGACAATAAAGTATTAGGTTTTTAAATACTGCTGCACTATTGTCTCTTTTTGGAACCTATTTCTGGTTTTCATTTGCAAAACAACTGTTAGTGGATAGACTGGCAGAGCCCGTGGGGCTAATGTTATTATTGATGCCTATGTGTTGAGTCTGCTGTCCAGCCAAAAATATTTGATATGTCTGCTCTTATTCCCAGCAGTTTTCCAATATGTTTTTGACTAGGTGATTAATAAAATGTCCTTTATTACCAGTCAGTCCTCTTAGTAACCTTTAACTGCATAGTAGTCTTTACCGTAACTTGTGCATAATTATTCCCGCCAGAAAGGGGGTTGGGCTTTGGAGGGAAGTTCAGTGATTGGTTGAAATGTTAACAGACTCTGAGCCAATGAGCGACTGGTTCTCTCCTTTATAAACAGGATGTGGAAACGCTGCACTTCATTCTGTTGTTTTTCACTGTGAAAATTTTGAAAACTAATCAAGAAAATGAGCGGCAGAGGCAAAACCGGCGGCAAGGCCCGAGCAAAGGCCAAGACTCGCTCTTCCAGGGCAGGACTGCAGTTCCCCGTCGGCCGTGTCCACAGGCTCCTCCGTAAAGGCAACTACGCCGAGCGCGTCGGTGCCGGAGCTCCTGTGTATCTGGCGGCTGTGCTCGAGTATCTGACCGCTGAGATCCTGGAGCTGGCTGGAAACGCCGCTCGGGACAACAAGAAGACCCGCATCATCCCCCGGCACCTGCAGCTGGCGGTGCGCAATGACGAGGAGCTGAACAAGCTTCTGGGCGGAGTGACCATCGCTCAGGGCGGCGTGTTGCCCAACATCCAGGCCGTGCTGCTGCCCAAGAAGACCGAGAAGCCCGCCAAGGCCAAATAATGCTCCGGTCCCTCACTGACAACCAACGGCTCTTTTCAGAGCCACTCATTCCATCTGATAGAGAGCGCTTTTTCTTAATATTTACCAGGACTGTATACTCATTTTGTTAAGAAATATAAAACGAAATAAAGTTACTAAATACTCTTTTTATTGAGGAAAAAGTAAGGAGTGATGATGTTCAAATCGAATCGTCAAATCGTATGATGTTCAGCAATATAATACACACAAGTTAGTCCATGCCTGTAAACATGATCTCCTAATAATGTTTGGCAATGGCATAGGCTATGGAATGTTGCTGTCCCAAACCCATCTTCCCTAATAAGTTTATTTCAAGTTCTGATTATGTAATTTGAGTATTATAACTGATTATCCAAAAATAAGCAGCAAAATATGCAATGGCTTCAGAGAACTAATGTAACAGAAAATAGTTTATGTTAATTTGGGTCTTTTGCCCATTACCATCCGGATGGCAACAAGTATGCCTTAATTTCTGGCTGCAGTGCTTTTATATAGACACATTAATGTGATTTTGTTCTGATCCGAGATCTGCACAACTACTGGGAATTAAGGCGAGTATTTCAGAACAAATAAATACAGAAATGTGAGATTTGAGAATAAAGCCTATATAGACCATTTTGCAAGATGTAAACAGCACTGGTCCAGAAACACTTCCTGTTTCAGTTTGTAACTGTTTTCTTTATTTCACATGTAAAGAAAACATCTTAAAGATGTTTGTTTAACTTTTTGATTCAGTTTTATATGTTCTGTTGGTTTTATTTTATCCCAGCTTTTATGTAGTGTTAAAAAACTGAAACAGGAAGTGCTTCTGGACCAGTGTTGTTTACATCTTGCAAAATGGTCTATAGTTTAGGGTTGAGTAAAGTAATAAACAGAACAAAGCGTCTTGAGCGGGAAACACTCCGCTTGTTTGAAAAGAGGAAACGCGCAGTCATTGGCTAGTTGTATAAACATTCACACACTAGCCAATCACAAGCCTTACATCATCGTGACGGTCCAATGCTATAAAAGCAGGAGGTGTGTAACAGAAACAGCATTTCTAGCACAAGCAGAAGACATACAGCAGAAACTGCAGCGATGGCAAGAACCAAGCAGACCGCTCGTAAATCCACCGGTGGCAAAGCCCCGAGGAAGCAGCTCGCGACTAAAGCAGCGCGGAAGAGCGCGCCCGCCACCGGCGGCGTCAAGAAGCCCCATCGGTACCGGCCCGGGACCGTGGCTCTGCGGGAGATCCGCCGCTATCAGAAGTCCACTGAGCTGCTGATCCGCAAACTGCCTTTCCAGCGGCTGGTGAGAGAAATCGCCCAGGACTTCAAGACTGACCTGCGCTTCCAGAGCTCCGCTGTCATGGCCCTGCAGGAGGCCAGCGAGGCTTATCTGGTGGGTCTGTTTGAGGACACCAACCTGTGCGCCATCCACGCCAAGAGAGTCACCATCATGCCCAAGGACATCCAGCTGGCGCGCCGCATCCGTGGAGAGCGCGCTTAAATCCGCCCCCGCTGCTGTGCACGCGCATCAAACCCCAACGGCTCTTTTAAGAGCCACCACTTACTTTAAAAGAGATGATTTCCACTAACGTTATTTGTTGAATTGTCTGGGTATTATAAAACAAGGTCCCGTGCAGTGTGTGATCTAACATAAGCAAAAGCTTGGTCAAGGCGATATTAGGGAAAGTAGCAAATGCTATTGTTTCCGATCTAGAACATACAATTGGCCCATTTCGTCTCATTTGGGAGTTTGTGGCATTTGGATCAGACAGCCAGTGATTGTAGTTTTACTTTTTTCGATTGCCATTTGCCAAACGGCAGTGAACACAGCTAAATGTGCAAAACTCTATCTACAGTCTGCACTACCAACAGGCACCTGCGCTTAACAGTTCACAACACCTGCAAAGCTCCAAGCAACACAACTCTAAACACACGGCTCAAAAGGCTCAGTGTGCACAACACTATGCACAACCCTCACTGAGATAACACACACTGTCACTCAGAACACACAGAGAGTAAAAACAGTAGCATCAAACACCAATACAGAAAATACACACTTTTCATCTTTACAGTTTGAACAATTTCAGTGACTTCATACAAAGTAATATTTTCTTCGAAGAAAATAGTGACATTCTTTCATATGATTTATTTACATTTTTAGAATAGAATTTGAACACATAATTGAGGGGCTAATCCTGCCTCCAGCATCAGGACAGGTTTCCAGCCTTTCAGCTGAAATTGTTTGAAAATCAACAGTGTGTGAAAGGAACAAGACTGAAATTTATTCTGTTTTGAATGTGTGGTTCAGTTTTGACAGCAGTGTGTAAGCGTTTGTACAAAGTGCTGTAAATCCACAGTGTTGTGCAGGTTGTGGTTAAAGTCATGGGATAAGTGTGTAGAGTTTTGAAAACTGGTCAAGCAATGAAAAACAAACTAGACAGGGGGCATAAAAAGAATATCACAGATGTCATTATTCACAATTTTACTGTGATCAATATTGTGATTTGATGACTTTTGTCCGTCTTTGTTTACTTTGTTGAGCTTGTATAACAGCCCTAATCATTATTATCCAGTACTACTGTAAATAACCTAATAAAATAAATATATATTAATATTTTATTTAAAACAAGGGAATGGCTCCTCAAGGAGTGGCGGTTAAAAGTTTCGCGCTCTATTATTTTGGGGGAGGGGGGCGTGCATGTGACGCCTCGCTGGTTTCTGTCAGGTCCTGTAAGCACAAGTAAAATGTCTGCCTTCAGCCTCGTTCTTCATTCTTGGTCATTATCTGACTTAATCAACGATCTTGTGAACACCATGTCTGGAAGAGGCAAAGGCGGGAAAGGGCTTGGAAAAGGAGGCGCGAAGCGTCATCGTAAAGTTCTGCGCGATAACATCCAGGGAATCACCAAACCCGCCATTCGGCGTCTGGCTCGTCGCGGCGGCGTCAAGCGCATCTCCGGGCTGATCTACGAGGAGACCCGCGGTGTGTTGAAGGTGTTTCTGGAGAACGTTATCCGCGATGCCGTCACCTACACCGAGCACGCCAAGAGAAAGACCGTCACCGCCATGGATGTTGTGTACGCGCTGAAGCGGCAGGGACGCACCTTGTACGGCTTCGGGGGATAAACGCCTGAAACCCGGAGAATCTGACGGACCCAACGGCTCTTTTAAGAGCCACACACTCCCGCACTTAAAGAGTTAATGTCAATCATACCGATAAAAAAAAAAAAACATTCTAGATGAACATATTCCTATTGACTTCTTAATTAAAGTTTGATGTGTTAATATAATTAGAGCAATTTCATTTTCGTTCTCAAAAGAAGAGTTTTAAAATACAGATTTAGTTACAGTTCTCATTTACAGATGCTAAAATGTGTTTTGCAGATTGAATAAATGACAAATCAGAAACCATACCAAAATATGTTTTTGGTAGCTTTCCCCCACTAAAATAGGCTTTATTTGTTGCTCCTGTAGTGTAAACTGATGCATGAATCCATGAAGTTCTGAGGAAAATCTGTTTTTAAAGGGAGTCTGACCATTATTGGTCTCTTTTCTGCGAAACTCCTTGAAATGTGTTTATGGGGTTTTAATTAAATGATGGTGCAGGATATGTCTTAAACAGCTTCATTTATCAAAATATCACTATGTATTAACTTTTTTCGAGCAATGTAGTGCCATATAACAAAGGAAATAAGAAGTATTTGATTTTTTTTAACAATATAAATCAATCAATTGCTCGAAACGGAGTAGGAAAGATCGGACTTTAGCGGAAATGAAACAAAAGAAACAACGCTCTGGTTCAAGCGGTGGGCGGGGATATAATTTAACCGCCTGTAATTGGCCTTTGTTCCGCTCACGATGATTTGAGTTGTCCAATGAGTTTACGGGTTCGCCCTATTAGCATAGTGCAGTAAATAAAAGCCTCAGTATCGCTCCTGTATTCACATATTGACTGACTCGTTAATTCTGAGATCACTCTATCATGCCTGAACCAGCCAAGTCTGCGCCTAAGAAAGGCTCCAAGAAGGCCGTCACCAAGAGCGCCGCGAAGGGCGGCAAGAAGCGCAGAAAGTCCAGGAAGGAGAGCTACGCCATCTACGTCTATAAAGTGCTGAAGCAGGTTCACCCTGACACCGGCATCTCCTCCAAGGCGATGGGCATCATGAACTCTTTCGTCAACGACATCTTCGAGCGCATCGCCGGTGAGGCGTCTCGTCTCGCTCACTATAACAAGCGCTCCACCATCACGTCGAGAGAGATCCAGACCGCCGTGCGTCTGCTGCTGCCCGGAGAGCTGGCCAAACACGCCGTGTCTGAGGGCACCAAGGCCGTCACCAAGTACACCAGCTCCAAGTAGAGCCGCAGCCGCTCACACACTCACAAAGGCTCTTTTAAGAGCCACACACACTCTCCTGTAAAGAGCTGATGATGCTGTAGATGAATTAATGTGATGGTTGATTTGAATGAGGTCCAGTGCGTTTAAATGACCATGAAATTCCAACCAAAAAAAAAAACGTCACGTCTCAGTTTAAAATTTGGGTGTTTGTATTGTGTTACAGAGTGACTTGTATTTCACTTGGGGATATAAACTAAATCGCCTTTTTATTATACCGCCACCTAGTGTCGTGTGTGTGCGCGCTTAGATAAACTGACAGTCTGAACTATCACAGAAAACTGTAATCACACTCTATTTAAATATCACAACAAATAACCAGTGTTGGGGTAACTTGAGTTATGTAATCAGATTATTTGTTCAAGTATCTAGTTTTAGGGAGTAACGCAATACTTTGCCCAATCCTGTAAATAACTCTAAGCTACCTTAATAAATCCTCTGAATGTCTAATAAATAAATCCAACAGTTGATTTCGTCTCAAATTTACAGCTTTTATTAATGCAGCTTCTCAGGGCACTTTACACAATGAAAATACCAAGAGAAAAATAAAAGAAATAATACATGTAAAAAGATACACAGATAGAAATACAAAGCGTGAATATATTATGATTCGTTTACTTTGAATGAATAAATAAATAAAGCTCGTAAAACTGCAGGTGCGGCGTAGGAGTGACTGGGTGTTTCGGTTCAGCGCGTAACCGCCTCCGTGAAGGTCAGGAGACTCGTGCGCGCGCCGCGTGCCCGCCCAGTGTTCGAGCGCGCTGCGGGTGTCAGTCAGTCAGTAATGGCGGAGGAGCTGGACGTGGATTCTCTGATCTCCAGATTACTGGAGGGTGAGTAGCGCTCATCGGCACCTCTCTCTCCCCTCTCTCTCTCCTCGGCGTCAGGGATCGGGTCTGTGGGATCGAGTCTGGCGGGTGTACTCGCTCATTCCAGCGGGGTTGTGTCCGAAAGGCCCGTGAGTGTGTGTGTGTGTGTGTGTGTGTGTGTGTGTGTTTGTGTGAGAGAGAGAGAATATGTCAGCTCGGCCTGCGACAACAAACGCGCGCACCGGTTCAATTCCCTTCAGTGTCACATGATGTGTGATTTTGTGTTTTATTTCGGGATGTCAGACGTGATGTGTCGAGTATGTTCGCGTGTTTCTGTTGTCGTGTGTTCCTGTTGCTGTAAATCTCAACTACAAGTTTATCGTCACTCCATACAGCAGCAACTCCCTGATCTGAAAGCTCACATCATTCCCGTGTGTTTCAGTGTCTTTGGAGTTATTGTTTGTTAGCATGTAAGATGAGTCTGTCCTCACACTGTTTTGAAATGACGTCACGCCCCATCGGTGACGTCAGCAAAAACAATACTGGAGTTATTTGGAGAATGTGTTGTTCTTTATTGTGTGACGTAAACAAGCAAAACCATGTTCTGTCGCTTGTGTCGAAATGATCTGATTTTATAAGGACTGAAATTGTTAGTGTGAATTTACAAATATGCAAGTCATGTGATTTTTTTCATATTATTAAGTGATTCATAACTGCTGAAGCGCAGGTGTTGAGATGGTGTGTGTGTGTCAGTCATATGAATTAATCAACAGATATTTAGTTGAATATTGAACATGTCTGGGCTGTTTTGTACTGCTAAAGCTTTAGTTCTCCCGAACGTGATGTTCTGCCTTCATCTCCTCATCTTCATCATCATCACTGTCTTGTAACAGAAGATATTTTGAAGAAAGTTGGAAAGCAAACAACACTGAGACTTCCCGAACGTCTCCAGAACAGGGAAAGGAAGAGGCGAGCGAGTAAATGAAGGATCATGTTCCCTTTAATGTTCTTTTACTCAGTTCTTCAGTCATTTACATATTCTGTGTAAATTCATTAATAATAGTCACTAATGACTCCGTTAATGTGCAAGTTATTCACAATAATGTTTAAACTAGTCCTGATAGGGACGATTCGCTCGTGTCGTATATCGAGACGCTTCAGGAACGAGATCTGATGATTGTGTGTGTGGGGAACTGATTGGATGGTCGTGGTTTGCTATTGGCTGATCTCCTTTGAGTGACGGGTTAAAGCCCCGCCCTCGTCATCAGAGAACAGAAGAGCTGTTGAGAGGAGCTGATTCTGACTCGTTATTAACACGATATCCTAAAGATGCGCAGCCATAAATCATGTCGAATAAACACCGCATTATTCCACAACAAACACGAGCTGTCCGTTTTGACTTCAACTGACTAATGACAGCGCTGACTAAAAGTGCAGCTGTTTCTGTGTGTTTGTGTGTGTGTGTGTGTGTGTGTGTGTGAGATTCTCCAGAAAGCCACAAAACCTTCATCCTTCATCCCACACAGACCATATTTGGTTGTGGAAGAAAGAGAGTTGGGGAGAAAGAGATCTGAAAATAGCCGGACTGGTTTTCATCAGAGCCAGAAGACACACACACACACACACACACACACACACACACACAGATTCCTTAAGACGAAGCGCACTGATGATGGTTTAGTAGAGACTGTGTTTGTCCTTGTCACAGATGTCCGTGTGTGTGTGTGTGTGTGTGTGTGTGTGTGTGTGTGTGTGTGTGTGTGTGTGTGTGTGTTCCTCGTCTCAGTAACTCTGAGATCTGCAGATAAACTGAGAGTCACGGTGGGACAGTCTTTACAAACTCTTAAATCCACGTCCCAAACACACAGTTAAAATGTTCTCATGATAGTTTTATGTTGCCGATGCGATATGACTTTATATATATATTGCTCTTTACTGCGTTTTCCATTTTTGAAGAGTTTCCGATCATATTTCAGTCAACTCTAAACCCTCATGTTGAAATAATACATTATTCATCACCAGCATTAAAGGAGTAGTTCACTTTAGAAAAAAAGTTTGCTGGTAATTTCCTCACCCCCGTGTCATCCGAGATGTCCATGTCTTTCTTTCTTCAGTCGAAAAGAAATTAAGGTTTTTGATGAAAACATTCCAGGATTTTCTCCATATAATGGACTTCAATGGGGACCAAACGGTTCAAGGTCCAAATGAGAGTTTCAGTGCAAACTGTTCAAACGATTCCAGACGATGAATAAGGGTCTTATCAAGCGAAACGATCGCTCATTTAATAAATAAATAATACAGTTTAAGTTTAATAAGCTCAAATGCTCGCATTGCTCTGTTCTGTGATGCGCGTTCGTGACTCTCCTGTTCGAACTCGTTCATTAAAATGAACAAATCTTTTCCTGAGTAAATTCATTAATTTTTTTGTTGAATGAAACAAATGACACGAAAAAGCTTCGTTCATTTTGATAAACGAGTTCGAACAGGAGAGTCACGAACAGAACAGAGCAAGGTGTTTATTGTATGTACAGTATTTAATAGTTGTTGAAACTCAATCTTCTGTAATTTCTGCTTTAATTGTAAAGCGTCACACACGAGTCACGTTCCATGCATTTGTCCCTGCCTAACAAACATTAAATAAAAATAATATATAAGTTCTCCTTCGTTTACAGAAGTAACCGCTTTTCATTATTATTTTTAGTTTAACACTTTTAAACTTTTTTAAAATTTGTATTATTTGAACTGCAGATGTTTAAATCATAATTTTTACAATCTTTTTTTATGGTTATGGTTTAGTGACATCACAAGAAAAAAAGAATCGTGTGTGTGTGAGAAAGAGAGTCTGTGTGTGTATATTTGTGCCCATATAAGGTCATCAATTGTGAGGAGAATTTATGTTTAAATCACAACAAACACACACACACACACACACACACAGAGTTGGCTTGTTCTCAAACAGGTTCTTTATGCGTGTGTTTCTGGTTTGACTG